>WOVY01001574.1:195000-695818 GCA_013436015.1 Rhipicephalus annulatus
CATGGTGTGTCATGTTGCTACGGTTTATCATAAAAATGGTATGAGTCACAAAAATTGGCTAAATCACACTACTCGTCAACTGTCAAATGAAAATGAACAAGGTGATAAGTTAGACCACCGAATAGCAGACGACCTTCACTGCATACCTCAGGAAACAGAAACTAGGCATGTAGGAAAGAAAAAGACGGTTGATTGATATGTGGGGTTTAACGTCCCAAAACCATTATATGGTTATGAGAGACGCCGTAGTAGAGGGCTCCGGAAATTTCGGCCACCTGGGTTTTGTTAACGTGCACCCAAATCTGAGCACACGGGCCTACAGCATTTCCGCCTCCATCGGAAATGCAGCCACCGCAGCTGGGATTCGATCCCGCGACCTGCGGGTCAGCAGCCGAGTACGTTAGCCACTAGACCAACGCGGCGGGACAGGGAATAATAAGAAGAAGCGCCTTTAGGTAAGCTGCATTCTGACGCATTTTTCCTGAGGATAATAACGAAGGGAGAAAATTCTTCCCTAGAGGCTTCGCTGCTTCCCAGTTTTCCCTTGGTTTCTTTTTTTTTTGTTGATGGCGCGGCCATTGGGAAAGTGTCAGACGGAGGAAATTACAGAAAAGAAGAGAAATATTGCTGTCACCCCTGCTTCCTCGAATGACCCTTGCCGACGTCTCACGCTACCGCGATTCGCGGGGGTGAATTGCGCAGCCGTTGGGAATAATTGGGATCATGTCTTGCCGGCTTGCGCTGCCGTCTCGGCAGTCCTCGTGTGCCGCTAATGGCTCTCGAGTCAGCAGGTGGCTGGACGGAAAGGAACATTCGCGTGGCTGTAGTCTTCTTACGGTCGTCAGTTGATTCTTATTGTTTTCTTCCGCCGCTAAAGCCACGTCACATCTTGTAGCTGCCTGTGGGCACGTTCTCAGGGAAGACGGGAGTGGGTGGGGGATAAAAGAAGTGGTCACGTTCTTTTTTTCTTCTTTTTGTGGACTATAGTGTGTGGTACTTCTGTTTGCGCCGTAAAGGTGGACACAATCTTGGCCGTTAGCATTTTTCGGAAGATGGGATTCGATTAGAGACGCAAAGGGGTCACCGACCTGTACGGCAGCGTCTGGCATAGACAATTCCTGGAAGACTTATAGGTACCTTGTTAGTTTGATCGGTGGTCGCTTGCCTTTGTAAGAGTTACACAAAATGTTTTGCAGCTAGTTAACTCATGAAGCAAGACGCATCGGCGACGGTATATAACACGCACGCACGTGTGCGTGTTTGTGTGTGTGTGCACTTTCAGCAAAGCATGTTGTGTAGGAAATACCGAGCAGATTGACGAACAGTTATGCCGGAACATAGTTTTCAGAGTTGTTTCGCACTGAAAATCTACAAAGCTGCCCAATACATTCTTGGAAAAACATATGCGTTTTTTGTCTTGATTTTGTGAGTTTTTCAAATGTAATATCGCAATGTTGAGATAGCCATTCCTAACGTAGTTTGCATTACCGTGTTTTGCATTTGAAAATACAAAAAAACAGTTACAATATAAATAAAACCCGGATTTTTCTGCCTTTGTGCTTGCGACGCGTGGTGAATGCGTAGCTCAACAGTATCATGAAATGAGAGTTGGCTTGCTTGTTTTGATTTTTTTTATCCTTTTCTATTTGCTTATTGAGTGAATGCTCAACTGATTGATGGTCCTTTAATGCTTAGAAAAAAACGTTATAGGATAAAAGGCAAAAGAGATATTTTGATTCTACCAAAGTATTTGTTTACGCGTACACAAGGCTCCTAACACAAGTATTTTCACGTGCTTTCATTTTGATAGTGCAGCACTGAGCCCATGACAATCACATCATATGAAGGTATCGAGTCACCACCACAGTTTTTCTTCCTGTGACGACGGTTAAATTTAGAAGGTCAGGAAAACGTTTATGAAGTCTAAAGCCCCAAATGGCTCATCAAACACAAAAATTTACGTTCGGCGTGAACGCGAGTGATGCCAAAACTTATCATCACGTGATAACATCACCTTATGACGTCATTATGACTTCGCAAACTTTAAAATAAGTGATTTCACTATGACGCCACGCAACGTTACATCCCGTAATGACGTGGTCACATTACGTCGCAGCTTGATCAAACGTGAGCCGTTCATGGAGGCAATGAAAAACCTAGTTACGTGCACAAAATTTGCAATGCCTTGGGTCCTTGTGGCAGCGTTAAATCACGTTAGGTTCAGAAAGATTTCGGAGGTGGGTGGGGGCGTATCAATGCTCCGACTGAGGAAAAAAAACACAGCATATCCATAGAGTCCCTTACACTTGCTCATCAATCACAAGAGGACTGAGAGAGTGTTAAAAATAAGAAAACAAAGACACAACAAAGATTGATTTGATTGATATGTGGGGTTTAACGTCCCAAAACTACTATATGATTATGAGAGACGCCGTAGTGGAGGGCTCCGAAAATTTAGACCACCTGGGGTTCTTTAACGTGCACCCAAATCTGACACAACAAAGAAACAAACTAAACATGAAAAGTAAAAACAAAACAAGCTACGAAATTAGCATGGAGTAGTCAGTCGATTGGCCACAGAATTTCGCTGAACACACTTGGGAATTTTTTTCTTGTTTTTTTCTTGTTTGAGAATCAGTAGGTATTCGTCGCTGGCGTTTCTTAGATTTACTTTCTGTTATAACCGGTCTTTCTTGCAAGCCATCTCTTCTTACTAACAGTGTCTTGTCCAATCACTTCTAACAAGTCCCATAATTGAAAATGCCTACACGTTGCGGTAAAACCATTGTCTCTTTCTAGACGGTCGACCCGTTTCGAAGTTGGGCCAACGTTAGAAATGCAAGAGAAGTGGGAGCTAGAAAATAACATATCAAATGAGAAAGTAGAAGCAGTACTCTATCGGATAGAGCATATAAATAAGCACAAAACAAGGACACCTGTCTTTCTTTCGCACTAAAGCCCTGTTGTCAGATATTGTGTTGATACCAAATGAACTGTGCCCTAAACTCTTCATCGGATTTGTACGGTCCTGCGCGCCACACTTCGTCGTCTTTTGTGTCCTGAACGAGTCGAGTAAAGTTTTTTTTGTTTCTAGAGATGCTACTTGAACCGAGTAGAGTGTTTTCACAATGTCTTCGTCACTCGTTGGATTTTACTTTTATCTCACTCTGTAGGAGCGAGCTCAGAAAAAATCGATAGGTCGGATTTTTTGTTCGCATCACACGCTTTTTTCAACTCACTTTAAAATGCTTCCCGCTTTTGTCAACTCAGCGTGCACTGTCCGGACAACGTGGCCGATCGCAAAAGCTCAGCGGAGACCACCAGCAAGGCGAGCAGTAAGATCGCTTACAAGATCAAAATGAATAGCCCTACTCTCACAGAAGCGTGTCCTTTCGAGTTCGAAGCGGCTTGACAGTCGGCTGAAAGTAGTTTTTTTTTGCAGGTAGTGCATCACTTTTTTGTTTCTTATATTTTAAATTCTCGGGTAGCTACAACTTCGCTTTGAAATCGTCAAGGAAAGCGTTAGAAATGATAAAGTTAAGCTTCGCGCTTTCAGAGATGAAGCGCTGATAAGAGAACTCACAAAGTAGGAACGCACGTATTGGTCTCAGCCAATCCTTTCAAGAATGTCGTCTTTCACTCCGGCATCCATATGGTCTCATCATGAATAACACATTAGGGACGTTATAGTTGTGAAGACAGCTATCGTCAGGGGATCAGGGTCCAAGTAGGCTGTATCGCACGAAGTATTTTATTGTGGTGGTCATTATAACCAAGTGGTGTCGCTAGTATAAAAGTACAACGTAAAAAGAACATTGATATAGCCATGTGTGATTAGGAAACAAAGTACAAAAACAACCTCTTCGTACTTTTCGGAGTCTTCGACGTTCCCATGACTGGCTTGCACAGTACATGTCGTCTCGATGCACTCTACAATGCATTTCATATGGCTGGGAACAACCTACAACCGCCCGGGCAACGTGCATAGACCTCGCATTTGCCATCATCAGGCGAGATCTGATAGAAGAACCACTGGCTCAACGCTTCTCGGACAACAAAGCAGTAATAATGAAAGGAAAGCAATATACACATCTGAACTCGCCATATACGACCAATAAACATTGTATACGACTGTACACCGCTTTGTCACTCATTTACATGCGTAAGTGGGCAATGTGTGGGCGATTTACGGTACAACCGAACGATCCCATTGCTTCGCCTACTGATTATTGCTCCCTCCATCGTGAAGCCGTGAATGTTTCGTTTGCACATCCCATAAGCGCTGCCAGTACATCTTGAGCTTTTGCTTCAGGAAGTGTGTCAGGTCAAACGCAGCGTCATTTATGCATGCTATGGCTGCAGCGTTGTCGTGGGCGTTTGCGGCTAGTTGATCCGCCAACAAGTTTCCACCGATCTCGCGGCACCCTGGAACCCAGCACACGACAACACGTTGTTTGAGTGTCTAGACCATGCTTAACAGAGCGAAGCGACACTAGGCGAGGATTGTTGTTTTTTAGACATTTTAAAGCTGTAATGACGTTTATATATATAACCTCGTGTTGTAGTTTTATTGTTTAATATTTTTTGCGCATATTCGGTACTTTCGCTTTCGAGTAGAATTCTCGAGAAATGTTGTTTGTACGGTTTTCTAGATATGGAAACGTGCAGTTTATCGACGTGTTTACCGACTACGCTTTCTGCGAAACTCTTGAGCCAACGCGTGTTGGGCGGACTCTTCACTTTTCACGAAATAACCAATAATGCGTTCGCTGAATTGTTCACTCCTGACCACTTGTGCTTAGTAACTTATTTTTTTTTGAACAGCGGGCTTTTAGTCTCAAGTGGGGGACAGCCCAGACTCCTCGCTTCCAACCACTCTCACAAATGAATAACGTTTTTGATGCCAAACTTGGCTGAGGATAATACAGTTTGTCATCAAAAACGAGTAGCTCTTTGATTCAGTTTGTCATCAAACAGGAGCAGCTCTTAGGAACGGCTGCGCTTTGTTAGCCGTTGCTTTCAAGGGTAAACTTTGCCATTACCCTAAAGCTCGAAGCTTCTTGTTACAGGATCACGTTCTGGAAGAAGTTGATCGGAGCAGCTGCCGTGATTGTGTTGCCCGATCGCCAGAAGTCACGCACCACTATTACAAATGAGAGTTGAAGAGAAAAAAAAAGTTATGTACGTAACATTAATCTTAGGCATCAGGTATCGACACTCGCACATTGGCTTTCATTTGAGCTGTCGTACTCCGTTGACGAGCTTTGCCTATCACCCACTGCAGAATCAGATCCCAGAGGCCACTTGTAAAAACAGCGCGTGGTTGTTATTTTCCCCGCCATGTGTCAGCACAGTCTCAGCAGCTGGCAAGCTTTTATTGAACCCAGTAGCATAACTTTCATAAATAATCTATGTAGTACGTAGACCCTTTCATCAAGGTATGCACAGGTATGAAGTGTAACCAATATAACTGCTAAAGTGAACCAAAAACACAATTTTCATTTTGTGAGAATTTTTTTCAGAATATTCGAGGACCCAGTGTGATTTCTAAACCAGAAGAGCTGAAAAAAAAAAACGACAAGAATGTCACCCGATGCTGATCCCATTTAGAAACAAGCGGAGAACGATATTTTTTAGAATCGGAATTAGAACGCCATGTTTCCAAGCGTTAAACTCTGCAGCGATTGATCCATCGATGTTTGGACTATGAAAATTACCGTAACTGATTAAAAATATTGAGGAGGCGATGGCGTAAATGGAAGCTGTTTGTTGACTTACAAGGCCGAAGGCATTGCAAGTTATTCTAAAAAAATCATGGATGTATAAATTCTACTGAAATTGTTGTTTGGCAATGCTGCTAAGCACAGAGCACGCTTACGTCTAAAGAAGTGACGCTCGCGTATTCGAACATATCGCTTGATGACTAAGAAGATGGCGTTGGTCATTCACCGAGTGCTTATAGGCACGAAGTGGTTTGGCATTAGGCAACTGTGGTACTTATAACCTGTTTTTTTGAAGTACTTTTTCATGTGCGTTATTAAGCGACGACTCTTCAGTATTATTGGCCTCAAAGCCCTTACCAGAAAATGCTAGAGCGTGTTTGCCACTAAGAAAGAAAGAGAGCGAAATTGAGACCGTTGAAGAAGTCGCACAAAAAAGACAGTAGAAGTGCCTTGTGTTGCCAAGTTTTCCGGTTACTGATGAATTTCAAAGCATTGCCTAATCAAGTAAGCACTGGGCCTGTTTCGAGTGCACTCGAAAAAGAAAAAAATAACTCCTCTGTTTACTCACGTCAGGTTATTGAAACAGCCGCAGCAAATATATAGAACTCTCTGGAAGTGGGAAGGAGGAAAAATTGAAATAGAAGTGCCACCAGTAGACGACGCGAGTTTGAAGAGTCGGGGAACGTACTGGAGTTTCCTTCTGTGACTGCGTCTCTGAAGTCCCGAAAGAACTCACGCACTCCTTGGAGAAAAAAAACAAAAACGAGAAAAGTCATCGTTGAAGTTGCACGGTGTCGAGGAGGCCCGAGATTCCAGAGAAGGCCGCCCAAACATCGTTGCAGCACGTCGGTACTGCGCCGCTGCATTCCTCTCTCAAAAGGCGACGTTGAAGAGCGAACCATTTTTATTAAGCAAAGTGCTCCGACACTTTTCTGTACGTATAGACTGTACGTATTTCTGTACGTATAACTTTGCGTAAATCCAAACCTCCGGTTTGGATTTACGCAAAGTTAGCGCGACGGGAGGTACGAAGACCTCGAAGTTTTTCGTGCAGGACGGCGTCGCTGTTCGTATGTGTTTCAGTAAGACGTTTTGGCGGTCTAGTTAGTTCATTGCTGCGAGACGTTTCCAAACTGCGTGAAATGCGCTCGTGCTAACAATATTTGTTTTCTACTCTCGGGTCCTGGTCAGTTTGCCCAGTTTAATATTTTGTATATGCATGACACGCAGAGTGACGCTGAAACAGGCCCGCAAGTTTTACTTCCGACCTGTCAACCTGCGAGCAAGATTTGTGTTGTTCACGTATCTGGCGTCAATTAGAGACGGCACGCCGGTAACACCGACGAGACGCGAGCCAAGGAAGCCGAGCGGATGTGCCGACAGCGGAAGGCCAACGCCGGTGAATACTCGACGCCGCCGTCTTCCGCAACATTTCGAAAGCGCGGCGTGCCCTGCGCCGAAGCGTCCGCCCGCAAGTGCTGGACTCCACCGGCCGATAAGGAGGCGACCTGGAAGAACAATCTAGAACCTCTCGAAGACGCTCCTGCTCCGAGTGCGTTGCCGCATGCGTCGGGAACGTCGCGATCCTCGTGCTGTACCTCACTCCCAACCTGCCGAAGGAACGGGTTCAGCGCTGCCTAAAGAGGAGACGCTGACTGATTGCGGAGATGCGTGTCGACGCACGCCTCTTTGTAGTGGAGGGAGAAAGCAACCTTGGACGTCAGCGGAGGAGGAGAATGGCTCGCCAATTACATGCATTACATGCACTCCCTGAAGTGCGTGTCGCTGGAAGGAAAACTACCAACCAGGATAAGGGGAGCGTGCATTGATCTGATTTTTGCCCAACTTTGACGTCGAATGTCTGCAGGAACCTCTCAGCGTGCACTTCACCGTTCACAAGGCCGTGGTAGTCAAGGCGAAACGTGTGCCAGCTCAGGTCCAGCGCCCGTGTACTGTCTGAAGAAACGACAAGACCTATACGCCATACATCGCCAAAAACGAATTTTCCAGCGCTCACCGCAGCACCCGCGTTAGCGTCGTTCAACCTGTGACGCCACCCGTGCGCAATGCCGCTGATTCGCACCCCATCAGGGAGGGTTCCCTTTGAGGAGGATGTCATCAATTTTAAGACAGGCCTCTCGCTATTACGATTTCTCGGCGCTGATGGGCCCCATCTCCGCAATGACGATTACGTTCACTTTAACGATAGTACTACGTTTACGGGCCCTGTCACTATAGTCACTGCCTCTTAGTGTACCCCAAGTCAAGGGGGTGATCATGAGGGCTCCCAGACGTAGGCGCATAGATAGATAGATAGATAGATAGATAGATAGATAGATAGATAGATAGATAGATAGATAGATAGACGCCAAAAGTACTTGCAGTAAGCGAAAGAAATTCGCGTTTAGAAATTGGCGGATCCTAAAGTTTCCTCTTTAAGAATATTGTCACAGGGGTGAGAGAATGAATGAAATAAACATATTTACAAAATATGCAGGGAGAGTCAGAGGCAGCTGCAGCCAAGATGGAGGTCCAACAGCAACAACAACACGAGCACGGTCGCTTTCATCGTCTTCGTCGCCTATGATGCTCTTTCGTTGCCGATGTCGTGTAACATATAACCCCCCCGCCGCTGGTAGCGCCGTCTTGGCGCCTAAAGGAGAGTAGGATCATATGCGGATATGTAGGGTTTGAGGCGGGTCACGTGGACGACGTCTGTAGCGGGTGCGGACGACGACGACTGACTGTCCAACGGAGCAATCTCGTATGTGACCTCGGTAAGCCGGCGTAAAACCTTGTAAGGCCCCGAGTAGCGAGACAGGAGCTTCGAAGAGAGGCCAATGTGGCGGCATTGTGCCCAGAGGAGGAGCAATGAACCTGGAGAGTAGGAAACTACTCTGTGATGGCTATCGTAGCGGGCCTTCTGAGAGAGCTGCGAGCCAAGAAGACGTTCCCGTGCGATTTGGCGGGCCACTTGAGCCCGAGCAGTGGCATCCCGGGCGTACTCTGTAACTGTTTGCGTAGTTGATGGAAGAAGAGTCTCGAAGGGTAACGCTGGATGGCGGCCGAACAATAAATAGAAGGGGGAGAAGCCAGCGGTGTCGTGGCGTGACAAATTGTATGCGAATGTCACATAAGGCAAAGTACTATCCCAATCAATGTGATCTTTGGAAACGTACATGGAGAGCATTGTTGTCAAGGTTCGATTTAGGCGCTCAGTAAGACCATTTGTTTGTGGGTGAGAGGCCGTAGTGAGCTTGTGATGCGTCGAACACGAGCGAGGGATGTCACTTACTACTTTTGAAAGAAATGAGCGACCACGATGAGTCATCAGCTGTCGAGGAGCGCCATGGTGAAGAATTACGTCATGAACCAAGAAGTCCGCGACGTCAGTGGCACAGCTTGTCGGTAGCGCTCGTGGGATAGCGTATCTTGTGGCGTAATCAGTGGCTATGGCTATCCACTTGTTTCCAGTGAGAGTAGTAGGAAGTGGTCCAACGAGATCAAGACCGACGCGGTAGAAGGGAACGGTGGGTATGTCTATGGGTTGGAGTTGACCAGCTGGTGGCAAGGTGGAATGTTTGGAGCGCTGGCAGGACTCACATGCAGCAACGTATCGGCGCACAGAACGGTAAAGGCCTGGCCAGAAGAATCTACGCCGCACGCGATCGTACGTGTGCGTGACCACGAGATGTCCCGCGGTTGGGGCGTCGTGAAGCTGTTCAAGTACAGTGGAACAAAGTGTCACAGGAACTACGAGCAGTAGCTCTGGTCCCTCGGCGCTGGTGTTGCGTCGGTAAAGAATGCCATCGCGTAGAACGAACAAGTGTAGCGACGGGTCTACGTGGGGCAAACATAGACTGTATGATAGACCGCAAGTGGACATCGCTGAGCTGTTCCTTGCGTATGTCGGTGAAAGCGGACATGGCGAAGACACAAGGGTCAGAATCATGTGCTGAAAGGTCAGGTGGGTCCACGGGGTGACGGGATAGACAGTCGGCATCCTGGTGAATTAAGCCAGATTTGTATGCCACGTCGAAGCTGTATTCTTGTAGTTTTAAGGCCCAACGGCCAAGTCGTCCAGTTGGATCTTTAAGGGACGACAGCCAGCACAAGGCATGGTGATCTGTAATTACCGAAAAGGTGCGGCCAAACAAGTACGGTCGAAATTTTCCGACTGCCCAGACTAGTGCGAGGCATTCACGCTCTGTAATGGAAAACTTGCTCTCCGAAGGAGAAAGGAGGCGACTGGCATAAGCAATGACGCGATCCTGTCCTCGTTGCCACTGGGCGAGAACAGCACCAATTCCATGTCCGCTGGCATCGGTATTAACTTCAGTATGGGCTGACGGGTCGAAATGGGCCACTATGGGTGGGGAAGTAAGGAATGTTGTTAGGGTGCTGAAGGCAGCTGCTTGGTTAGTACCCCAATAAAAAGGCATGTCTTTCTTCAATAGCTCCGTAAGTGGTCGGGCAATGTCACCAAAATTCTTCACGAAACGTCGAAAGTAAGAACAAAGGCCGATAAAACTCCGTACATCTTTTGCGGAACGTGGTATGAGAAATCTTTGACAACTCGAATTTTGTCAGGATCAGGTTACATGCCTCGAGCATTGACAAGGTGGCCCAGCACAGTGATTTCCCGACGGCCAAAGCGACATTCGGAAGAGTTGAGCTGAAGTCCTGTGGTCCGGAAAACCTCAAGAACAGCCGTTAGGCGGCTAAAGTGGCTTTCGAATGTAGGTGAAAATATGATGACGTCATCGAGATAGCACAAGCACGTGGTCCATTTGTATCCACGCATGAGAGAGTCCATCATCCTTTCAAATGTAACTGGCGCATTACACAATCCGAATGACATAACCTTGAACTGGAAAAGTCCATCCGGTGTGATGAATGCGGTTTTCTCACGGTCTCGATGGCCGACAGAAATCTGCCAGTATCCTGATCGCAAGTCGATAGATGAAAAGTAGGCAGACCCATGTAGGCAGTCGAGAGCATCGTCAATCCGCGGCAGTGGATACACGTGCTTACGTGTTACTTTGCTTAAGTGACGGTAGTCTACGCAGAAGCGCCAGCTGGCATCCTTCTTCTTGACTTGCACGACCGGCGATGCCCGTGGACTGCAGGACGGTTCGATGGCGTTTTTTGTGAGCATTTCTTAAATTTCGTGCTGGATAACTTGTCGCTCAGCATTAGACACGCGATAAGGACGTCGTCGGATGGGGCTGGCGTCTCCAGTGTTAATCTTATGAGTTACAAAGGATGTCTGACCAAAAGGGTGGTCATCAAAATCAAAGATGTCGCGGTAGGATTTCAGCAGGTGCCGGATGTCAGCTGTCTGTTCTGGAAGAAGGTTCGGAGCGATCATCTTGTCGATGGTGGCATCCGCTGCGCTCTTCGAGGATGAGAACGGAGCAGAGGACGAGGAAAATTGGGCAACGAACGCCGAAACGGCAGCATCTATAGAAGAAACTTTTCCCAAAGCCATACCATCTGGGATAACTTGAGCGCACCAGCTGAAGTTTAGAATCGGAAGAGATGCTGTATTTTCCTGTGACTGCCAAAAGTGTGTGAGGCACGGCAACACTTTTGGCCAGCAGAACGTCAGCAATAGGTGTCAACATGTAGTCACCATCGGGAACAGGAGGGACAGATCTCAGCTTTACGTAAGTAACGGCTCGAGGTGCTAGGCGAACGTGATCTGCAGAACACAGATGGGGTTGAGCTGGTGTTGGGTCGTCATGGTAACACGGTAAATCAAGTTGAAGCATGCCGGTTCCACAATCAATAAGGGCAGAGTGGGCGCATAAAAAGTCCATGCCGAGGATAAGTTCATGGGAACATTTCTCGAGCATAGCAAATAGCCCTGTTGTGGAGCGATCAGCCACACTTATACACGCGGAGCACATTCCAAGCATTGGAAACGTGCCGCCGTCGGCGACCTGGATGAGTGGCACTGTGGGTGGCGTTAAAACTTTCCTAAGGCGGCAACGAAGTTCTGAATTCATCACTGATATGTGAGCCCGTGTCCACAAGTGCAACAACGGGAGTGTAACCTACTTCAACGTCAATAAGGTTGCGTCGAGTCGGCAGCATGGTCAGAGGATTTGGCGGGTAAGTGGTCGATGTAGCATCACCTCCGGGAGCTGCATCATCTAGTTTTCCCGCGGCAGCTGGTCAGTCGGCGACATTGGTCGGCGAAATCTGGGCGAGCGAGACAAAGGGCGACGGGAGAGCGGTGAACGGGACTGGTGAGCATGTGGAGATGGAGAGCGACGACGATATGGCGGCATAGAAGGAACGTCTTCACTGGTGGCCTAAGGTGACTCTCGGTAAGTTTGAAAGCGTCCATGATCCCTCTCTGGCCGATGGGTGTACCCATAGGATGCCTGATGCCAATACCACCGAGTGTTACAATGGCGGGCCACGTGTCCGATACGGTGGCAGTTGAAACAAATCGGGCGATCGTCAGCAGTCATCCACTCGGCTGGATTGCGAGGGCGCGCCGGAAGGTTTTGGCTTTGGGCATACGAAACAGGTGGTCGATGACGGTCGATCTGCTGAGAGGGAGCTGTAGTGCACTCGGAGGCCAGTCCAGCACTGGAAAGCTCTTGTCGCTCAATGGCATGTACCAGTGGCACCATCTGAGGGCTAGAGTCACAGGCATGGGAGCACGTGGACGCAGGAGACAGAGCTACAAGTTCACGTCTGATGATTTTGGTCACGTGCTCTGCAGTTAACGGCGTCTGTAGTACAGGCCTGTCTTCGCAGACCAGGTTGCTGCTGTGTTTGGTAGTCGAGTGAAATTATGGGCGATACATCGACTTTTTGCGGCCTCAAAACGCTGGCACTGCCTGCTGATGGCATCGACCGTGTTGCAGTCCTTGCATATGAGAAGGTTGAATGCATCATCTGCAATGCCTTTCAATATGTGAGCTACTTTTTCGGTTTCTTCCATACCGTTGTCTGCTTTTCGGCAAAGGGCAAGCACGTCCTGTATGTAAGTCACGTAGGACTCTGATGACGTTTGCGCGCGAGATGCCAACTCCTTCTAGGCCACTGCTTTTCTGCCCACAGGCTTGCCGAAAAGGGCGCGCATCTTTTCTTTGCACGCATCCCAGCTTCCAATTTCATCTTCGTGGTTCTCGAACCACACTTTTGCTGTTCCTTTCAAGTAGAACAGGATATTGGCTAACATAAGAGTTTCATCCCAGCGGTAATTCTTACTTGTACGTTCGTACAACGGCAACCATTCTTCGATGTCGACATCATCCGTGCCACAGAACGTGCCAGAATCTTTTAGCTGCGGAAGGACAACAGTTGTTGTTGTAGTCGCCTCGGCGGGAGTGGGTCCCTGGTTTGCCATGATGGAAAAATCCAAGCGTCTGCCACTGCGGAGCTCCGTTATATCGTGTTGTACCCCACACCACCACCAAATGTCACGGGGGTAAAAGAATGAATGAAATGAATATATTTACAAAATATGCAGGGAGAGTCAGAGGAAGCTGCAGCCAAGATGGAGGCCCAACAGCAACAACAACACGAGCACGGTCGCTTTCATTGTCTTCGTCGTCTATGATGCTCTTTCGTTGCCGATGTCGTGTAACAATATATTGCGATAGTGATATTCGGTCCCTAGTGCGCACTTAAACAATTTAGTGCATTATATCTTTTGAAACTTAATTGCTATGCACCCACTACGTGGCCATGAGGAAGTAGGCGCAGTAGCGGGTGACCGGCTTTAAATCATGAAGCCATTATGATAATCACTTGTTCTGATACTCGATATTGTTAGGTCTGTATATCGTTAGACGTTGGGTCTTCACAGCATCAAAGTTATTTTCACTGTATGTGCAAGCAGAGGAAGCTGTTTTCACTGTATTCACAAGCAGGGAAAAAAAGACGCATGACGGTGTTGTGGAACACCTACTTACCACGCAAACGACCCGTGTTCCTTCCCCACTCGGACCCAGAATGTTTCTCATTATTGATTTTTATTTTATTAGTTCTTGATTTTTCGGTCACGCACAAGATCATGATTTTTCGTTTACGACTTGTGACACCGAAGCCGACACCAACGGCGGAATTTTCGCCAAACAAGTTCTTTCACGCGTGAGCGTTTAAAGGACTGCTCTTGTGCCCTACTTAGTTCCGAGAAATTGGAACGTAGTGAAAACCGTTTTATCTGAGCGAGCGTTCGGAAACTGCCACTGGACGTTCATTAGCCGGCCCATGACGCGTCAAACTAAACTAGGACCTGGTCAGAGTGGCAGCGGTAATCCGCAGCGCTTCGAGGGGGAGCTGCACGCTAGTAGGTGCTCCTGAGAGCGCGGCATACTGGGAATTGCAGTCCCAGAAGTCACGCCTGTCGGCTCTCGCCGAGCCGGATAGTGCCGCGGGGATGAACTACCTGCCCACTTCGCGCGAAGTGCTTTGCCGACTTCCCGCTACAAGCCTGTGCCCAACTGTACATTGCGTGGAGCCCGTTCTATCGAAGAAAAACGCTTGGGCGACGCGCTCAGCAACCGATTACAGCTGAATTACGACCATGCGGGCGTGCAAATAGGAATATTTCACGAAAAGTACATCTAGCCCAACGCATCCAATCAGTCTTTCGTTTCTGTGATAAGATAACATCTGTCTCTTGAGGCACGTGCCATTTGGGTAATTATCAGCGAGGTGTACACATTCATTAATTCTAAGCGTTCAGAGAGAAAGAACGAGAGGAGAGGAATGGTGTAAAAATGAAGAAGGCGATCACTCGTTTTCCTAGGATGCATTTGGGTGAAGAAAAAAAAGTCAAGGCAGCTTTGCTGCGGTAGTGGCGCCAAGCCTGACAGAAGTTCTGACCTTGACGGGCTACTTTGATTCCCTTCAGTTTTTAGTTTTTTTTTCTTCCTTCCCTTTCATCTCTTTTGTATGTTTTTCTATTTCTGTGTTTTCTTTGTGCTTCATCTTCATTTATTTCTCTCTCTCTCTCGCTCTGTACATTTCTTTCTTTTTTCTGCATTTCTCCCTGTTCCTCTCTTCTTCTTTCTTTCTGCGCTATATTCCACTCTCTCCTTTCATCCTTCCTCTCATCCGCACCCTGAATTCACTTTCTCACCCTCGCGCTATAATATAGTCTACGAGAATACGCTATACTCAACTATTGTGTCAGGGTAGCCAAAGGGTTACGATGCTCACTTTTGGATTGTGGGGACGTGGCTTCGAACCCCACCTCGTCAGGAAGTTTCTCTTCTTTCTTTCTCTCGACCCCCCTCCTCTCTCTGTGATCATCATCTTGTCGATCAGGATATCCTATCCCGCGCCTGAGAAGTAGGCGTACATGTTCTGGTAGCGATGCAAAAGACGAACACGGTGACGGTGATGAAGAAAAAAACGACAAGATCATGTGCCGGTTTGTAATGATAATTCTAGTTCTCGAGTGACGCACTGATATAATAATAGTTGCGAACGTTTTACGCTTGAAAACTGCAGTATAGTTACCGGGGACGCCGTAGTGGAGGGTTGCACGAATGTTGGTCATCTGGTGTTCATTAACTGAACAAGTTTCTAGCACTTCGCCTCTATCGAAATGCAGCCACAGGGATTCGATCCCGAGACCTTTGGTTGAATGGTCGAGCAGCATGACTACAAGGCTACCGTGGCGGGTTCGGGAGAGGGAATTAGACAGAGAAAAGTAAAAGAAAGGACGAAACAGTGCGTCAAAGCAACGTCTTTGGTGATGCGTTGGTGGTTTTGTGAAGCGTTGCGAATTAACCTCCCAGAACAACCGTAGAGTGGTGGCGGCGCATCAAACGGCATAATGTTAGGGAGCCTACATGAACGTAGATGAGATGAGATAGATACATGAGATGAACCTACATGAAAAACGGCCGTTCATGTAGGCTCCCTACATAATGTCGCCGCCTATGAGGTCTCAGTAGAACGCACAGAATAGTCCGCAAAATGGATTGTCATAATTTTTTACGCCCACTGCGGTGCGCGGAAAACATGCGATTTTTGTGTTTACATAAGAACTGAGCATCATTCTTCTTTTTCTTGCAATCATATCCGGTGTAACACTTCCGGTTTACAGAGTATCCGTAAGAAGCCCTGTCAGAAAGGGAAAAGGATGGTTCTGGTTCACAGTAAAAGTTATACTGAATACATATGATATCGGAGCATTGCTTTACTCAAACTAAGCGACAATGAAAAATCAGGATAATTAATCAAATATAATTAATGTCAATGGAAGATTGAGACGAGCTTGAATCATAGCGCCACCTGGTGGAGACGATCATAACCATGCGCTTTTTTGTTCATGGCCTCTAAGGTCTTCTTCAGCAGCGTAACAAAACACAGAGTTAGCCAACGAATACCTTAGGGCACACAAGCCGACGCGCAAGTACCGCTACCACACACCTACGTCAAAGATTAGAGTTGTCACCAGAATATTTTACCTGTATTTTTCACTGGCTGGCTCTAAGCGAATGAATAGTCGAAGTAAGCGAACGAGTAGTCAGAGAAATGTGGTGGCATTTATGAACCCTACGCAATATAGCTTCAGATTTAACACGTTCACTATTAAAGGGCACCTGGCCGGGGACAGCAAGGAGTTCTACGTAGACGCAGGGAACACCGTGCGCTCTGCTCTTTCGTCTCGTGAACAGTTCGCATCGTGACGGTTCGACGTGCGGCAGCACAGGGTGTCGGACGAAGAAATATTTCCACTCACAGAATGCACTGCGCATGCGCAAAGCTTGTTATACACAAAAAATAAAACCAAAAAGCAAAAGAAGAAATAGTTTACGCTGACGTGAGAAATAATATTTAACATAACACCTCAAAGAACATGTCCCGCGATGGTGCACATCTTTCAATGGGCCACAGGCATGTGACTCGGCCCCCAAACCGTAACTCCCTAGTACATTAGGAGTCGTGCACTCCTTTTTCTCTTGTGGAGTTCTCACCACGGGGGCGTCATTTTCTCAGCCACTCTACCAGGTTTGTACTTGTGTTTCAGTCTCCGTCCCATCATTTCTACGTTTTTGCCGGTCTTGTGTACGAAACCACTCACACCGTTCCATTTTCCTCGTTTCGCCTTGCTTCTATCGATGACTACGTAAGGAAACCGTTCTTACTCTGTTTCTCGTAATGACTCGCCCTCTCATGACATCGATTCGCATTCGGAGAAACACCGTGTCATATGCTTCCTTACCCTCGTCACCTTCTTTCCAACACTGCGGCGCTGTTTATTCGGCGTTTCCTTCACGGAATCAACCATCCTGTGTATCGAGCGAAGTTCGAAACGCCTTAATGAAAATGCTTCGTGGTGCTCGGTCGCTGCTTTGCCGACGGCAGCTGGCACCTTCGGGTGACACATTGACTCGCTGTCATACGCAGCGTGTCGCGGGGGCTTGCTGTTCTTTCGACAATGTCGTTTACGATACAAGTGCACTTTTACTCTATCCATGCGCGCGGGTCATTAGGTTCGTGTGACATTTTCACACTAACCTACGGCTCTATTTTTACCCTGGCTGAAAAGCCCCAGTGACGACACGTGCCCTTTTTTTACTGACTGATGCTGTAAAAAAAAAAAAGACTCACAAGGCTCCTGGTGCATTCACTTAGGGCGAATCGAAGCTAAAAGCCACATTCTTTCTTTTCTCAGTCGATGTTATGATGGAGAAGGTATAATTGATTGATTAATTGATTGATTGACCCATTTAACCTGGCGCAGCCCACCATGGCTTATTGGCCATAAAACGAGCGGTGCCTTGCTATATAGAAGAATTCTTTTGAACTGTAGGAATGTTTTGCAACAGATAGTTTTGAAATAACTTTTTGGTTTTATCCCCGAGAACAAAAAGGAAATAAGAAAGATAATGGTTTTTTTAATAGTCTTGATTTCAACAATATTAGCTGTCAGTTCATTAAAAAAAGAAAACTAATGTTTTTGAAAAAAATTGCTTGATTTCGATAGCCTTAGTATTCAGTTCGTCTGGTCTCACGTAGGGCATTGCACACCGCCTGCACGAGCCGTGGCTGCACGTACCACTGCCAAGCGCCGTCTTCATTTTCCTCTCTTGAGGTGATGCGCTCGCCGGCTTGGTTATCCGCCATAGGAAAAGTGCTACAATGGCATCGTGTGGCGTTATCTATGATGACGTCACGTCAGAATTCGTGACGTCATGTTAAGGTCACAACTTTCTGCGATCTGTGACGTAATGGTGACGCTACATGGTGAGGTCGTCACGTGATGGAGAGTTTTCGCACCCCCTCGTCTCCGACGCCGGGGGACGTTCGGCAACGATGTAAAAGTTTCCTGCTTCATGGTGTGTTAAAGGTTTTTCTCTAAATATTGGTGTTCATTTTAGTGCAACATTATTTATCCAAGCAGCTTTACTAAGTTGGTGAATAGGGGTGGTACATTTCCTCGTTTGTAACCTGCAATGCTCAACAAACAGCTAGTTAACAATTTTAAAATGTCTGCCTTACATTTTATACTTTTAGATAATCATTTACTACTGTTTTTTGCCCCGTTTTCAACCAATTCTCCTCCGCCGGTTAGTGAATAACAACACACCCACAATTCACAAAGTAGTTTTGTCACAGCACAGTGCGGTCTAACAGCAAAGTACTCTTTACAAGCAGCCACAAAACGTCAATTTTGGTAGTTGCAACAGCGGTAACTTTTACACGTCCATTAGTTATTAAAAAAAAGCTTCATAAAATAGTTACTAGAGGAGGCTGTGGCACCGTGATCGTTCAAAAATGACGCGTAGTACATGCATTTGCCTAATATTTGGGCCTGCTTAGAACGCGCACGTGACTGACTCAGTTTATTTTTGTGTTTTGGAGGTTCGTTTTGAATAGAAGAATGAGTCGTTGTGAATCTCGCGAGACTGTTGAAATAGGTCAAGCTACAGAGGTCAAGATGATGAAGTGGGACTGATGTACTTTGTATTGCGACAAAGTCGACTCTTCACACACAGAGCCACTCGGAGCCTAAAGAATAATTGATTGAGTGATATGTTGGGTTTAACGTCCCAAAACTACCATATGATTATGAGAGACGCATTAGTGGAGGGCTGCCAGAAATTTCAACCACCTTGGGTTTTTTAACGTGCACCCAAGTCTGAGCACTCGGGCCTACAACATTTCCGTCTCCATCGGAAATGCAGCCGCCACAGCCGGGATTCTATCCCGCGATTTGCGGGTCAGCAGCCGAGTACCTTAGCTACTAGACCACCGCGGCGGGGCCGAAAGAACGACGCTTAGGAAAATCCATGTACTATCACGATGGAGAGAAGCGCGAAAAGTGTGGCATCTGCAGGGCACGATGCGTCACGTTTCTTTTCAAACATTTTGAACGTTTTAAACGCAACTAGACTGATCTATGGCACTATCAAGGCTCACTTTAGCATCTCTTTATTGACATCAAAGTCAGGGCGTGATTAAAACATCGTGCCGCCCCGTTAGTGGTTCTTTTCTATCACCTCTGTACCACGCATCATTCACACGTACTTGTTTTTGTATTGTCATCAACATCATCGTCAAGGTCAGTGGCATGTACGGAGCACTACCATGCCAGCGCTAATGCCAATGAACCAGCCTCGACCTCGGGGATATTTTCCCATAAAAGCTTTCTTGGCGGCGCTGTATTCTGAGAAGAGAGGAGCAGAGTTTCAGAGTAGGGGTGTGCTTACAAGATGTGGTGGCCACAGTAGGATGGTACCTTCATAACGGCAGATCTACCGGTCCTGCTTTCTCGCTAAGTTTGATAATAAAGCAGGCCGGTATAGTTATTGTACGCAGCATATACATACGCGAAAATCACATAAAATAAGCACAAGAAATTGCAATTTATAAAAACAACACGTACGAAAAAAACCACAGCATATCCATGGAGTGAATGATGATGAGTGGGGCGAAGCGTCCATCAGTCCGTCCACGCTTCCGTCCGTTCGTCTATCCGTCCGTCCGTGCATCAGACAGACAGACAGACAGACAGACAGACAGACAGACAGACAGACAGACAGACAGACAGACAGACAGACAGACAGACAGACAGACAGGCAGGCAGCAGGCAGGCAGGCAGGCAGGCAGGCAGGCAGGCAGGCAGGCAGGCAGGCAGGCAGGCAGGCAGGCAGGCAGGCAGGCAGGCAGCGAGGCAGGCAGACAGACTACGGACGGACGCGGCCAGCGGATGATTCACGGTTTGTCGATAAAACCATCCGAAGCTTCGCCCCATTCATCATCATTCACTCCGTGGATATGCTGTAAGGTGGCTACTACTTACATGCATACAAACAGGTGACGACCGACCCATGCCTTAAGGAGAACGCCACTAGACCGATCTATGGCGCAATAAAGGCTCACTTTGGCATATCTTTATTGACACCAAAGTCAGAGCGCAATTAAAACATTAAAATCCTGTACCAACGACACACAAATAGATTGTCATCAACACGACGAGATCTGCAAAGGCGATTTTTCTAGCTTTCGCGCTTACTGTACTGCGTATCCGTGCCAGCCTGGCGTTTTTTTCATGCTTAAATAATAAAAATACGTACGCTATGGCGTCTAAGAAATCTTTCCCGTCAGATCTTTACAACTATATAGTACGACAAAAAATCTGCAGCGTCTGTGCACTAAGTGAGCCATGGCATTTTTGGCTGAGCCGCACTGGCTCAATGGCGATGAAAGGGGAGATACGTCTAACACTTCCGGAGTTTCAGGTTCCCCTATACGGGCCAGTCCACCTTTTTTTCCCTGAACGGGCCATACGAACACGTGAATCACCGAAGTCAAATACGCGACAACATAGTCATCTGCGAGCACACAGCTGTCGAAATTCAGCTCATAACAAATTACAATACCCATTTTTTTTACAGAGAATACGAGCGCAAACAGCGGAAAATAAGAAAACAAGAGACACCTGTGTCTAATGTAAGTTTGTCTGCTCTCCAGATGTCTTTTTTTTGCGCCATTTTGCCCTAACTTGACGAAGGGTAGGGCAGTTTTTCTATTATATTTACTGTCTGGTGTAAAAAGTGTTTACTGACCGGAGAGCAAAAGTAGTTTTGTGCGAGCACGGCTGGACGATGTACCGCGCACGCATGTTTTTCCTCCTGTCCAGCCGTGCTTTGTGGCAGAGTCTGCTGTCAATTACGTTGGCGTTTACGAGATGTTGACGCATCGTCTGCCAACGCACTGCGAACGACGTGCTTGCACCACTCTCCACCGTCTCTCTTCACGATGACCTACATTCGTGGCGTGGCCATCCCTGCCAAATGTGTGGCACCGCACGTGTGGTGCCCGGACGAATACGGCACTGTACTAGTGCGCAGAAAACGCCACCAGAGTGGTCAGCAGAAGAAGTCATGAGGTGCTTTCACGAGGAGACTTCCAGAGGCGCTTTCGTAACGGAAAGAAGGCCCTGAACGACCTGTAATTTAAGACCGGGTGCTGCACGAAGTGCGGAGTAATGCTCCCATTAAGGAAGTAGAAATGGTGCTTTTCCCGGTGTTCAGATCTCTCGCTCTTCCCTCCCCCTCCCCCCCTCTATCAACTGCGTGATCCTCTTAGGACGGCAGCTTATAAGGACACCTAACGGGCGGTTGCACAGATTCACCAAGAGGCATATTCTGCAAGTGCTGCTTGCGCCAGGCTCCAGCTGTGTATGCATGTGCACGCCTTACGAGGCGCACGCATTTCGTTTTCTGGCAGATGACGACTTGCCGGGTGCGAGTGGGCGAAATCAAATCCCGTGGCTCCGAGTAAATGCGAGTTGCCACTTGCAGCGTGTTCTGTGCGAGCAAATGAGAGGGTCGTGCGTTAACTCGCAGCGAAGCAAAATGAGGCACCCCCCGTTCCTCTAAGGGGTCAACCTTGCAATATCCCGATGTATGTCCCACCTCTCCGCCCGTTGGTCAGAAGCCATCATTTCCTCTGGGAAAGTGCGGCCGCTGCGAAAAACTAACCCTGTTTGGGCAGAACCTAGAGCTGAAAGACCATAGTGCGCTTGTTGCTTCCATCCTTGGAGTAATGGCTTAAGTACGAAGTCGACCAACTTGTCCGCTTCCAGCTGGCCCTGCTATGAGGAACCAAGAGCTGAATGTGCACTCAATAGTTACTGTGGATATTGTAACTGTGTTGTGCGCCACTGCGAATCCCTCCGGGGGAATTTCGCCCCGGAGGGATTGGTCAGGATAACATGGGCCGACCGCTACGGCTATGTATGGGAGCGACTGCTTTTGAAAGCATGTCTAGAAAGATGATTTTGATTAGTCTTGCGATGAGAAAAGGAGCAGTAGGAACTTCATTCGCTGAGAGGTTTTAGAGTTTTTTTAGAGGTTTTAGTTTTTTTGAGAGTTTTTAGCAAATCAAATTCACGGTATGAATGAGAGATACCAAACGTAAATGATTACATATTGTCTCGCCCTTTCCTTATTAAATCTTCCACAGAAAAGTTGGCCTCCTTTTAAATGTTACTTTTGTTACTACAATGAAATAGTTTATTACTATTTAGACATTTCATCACTTCAGACGAATAGTATGTCTTTGATGCCACATCAGAAAGACTGTACATTAACGTTAGCTTACTACAGCTATGTTTTGCGCGGAATAGGGGACCTGTCACGCATTGGTCAACGCCACGACTCAAACAAGGCTTTGTAACTCAGCGCTCAAAGATCAGGAGGACGTTATAAACTCACCCTTCCCCTTCTTCCTGCTTATTTCCCCAACAATAACAAGTACACAGTTTCACATTCCTTGAACAACAACAAACTTCTACCACTAATTATCAAGCGGGGAACTGAAGAAAACGTAAAGTGGCAAAGACAAACACAAAGGATATGGACCCCTTAAAAACAACACCGAACTGCCATGCCTAGAGGCAGACCGCAGGTGCTTTGGAATAACGCGAGTCCTATTGTTTTTTTTAGTTAGTATTGTTTAGTTTAGTACACCACTCGTAAAGCTTATAGCAAGACAAATATTCGCAATGAAAGCATACGTATCAGGAGAAAAAAACAACTTTTCTACGTTTCTGAGTGTGCCTCGCCACTCTTACTGCCGTTGTGTGCATCTTAGCTTTTCCATCTTGACCTTGTTTCACTGCAAAGACAGCTAACTAGCTAAAACAGTCCTCGGGGCAATTAATTAAGAGACGATAGAGAGCGCAAGTACGTTGTTATATTGGGAGAAGCACTTTTGTTTTTACCTATTTTACTTACCATGCTTTCCTAAGGCTATCTCTGGCACACTCACAAGACCGGCTCTATGTACCAGAATGTTCTGCGACAGAGCGAAAGCAATGAAAAAGATAGGGGCAGTTACGCCTTAGTGGCTTGGAGACTTGAAGAAACACTACAGCTGTTGACATTCCCCTCTTCCTGCTCAACCTGATATAAATCTTTCTTAATCTCGCTTTGCCCCTTCTACCTTGCTATGCTTTACTATACAATGTTATGCTATGGTTCAACCTCTTCCCTCCTCTTTTCTTTCCTCCTTACTTCTGACGTCCTTTCCCATCCTCTTGCCATGCTCTACTATGAATAGCTATATGCTATGGCCGATCTCTCTCCTTTTTGTTTGCCTCTTCCTCAACCACACGCTGCTATTCACCTCTTCCTTTGCCCACCCCCTCGCTATACATGATTGCCATGTTTTACCCTCTACTCTCATTTCCTTCCTCGTCTCTGTCCATTTCCATTCCCACCCCTTTTAGGGGCGAAGCTCCTCAGGGCGTGGCTTGTGCGTCCCCGTTGTCGGCGAAGCTCCTTAAGCCGTGGGTCGTGCGCCCTAGATGTATGTATTGGGTAGCCACCTCTCGTTTAGTTTTTGGAATGTCCGCTAGATGGCGGTATTTGTATATAATCAAGATATGATGAAAGGATGCGAGATGGTGGTACTTGGAGTGTTCACTAGACAGCCGGACATACATGCAGACAGACAGATGCACGGACGAACAGATTTACCCACTACTGGACGGACGGATAGATGGATGCAGGAACGGACGGACGGGCGCTTCGCCCCACTCATTATCATTCAGTCCCTCGATATACTGTGATTTTTTCTGTACTATACTATACACGATTATGCTGTTCTAGCCTTCGCCCTTCTCATTTTCCTCCTCCTCCTCGTCTGGAAATTGCTTCTCCTCACGCTATTATTATTTTCCCACCCCCTTTCTGTACTACACTGTACAAGCATGCATTGTTCTACCCTCTCCACTCCCCATCTCCCTAACTTACCTTTCTAGTCTCTTAGAACGGACGGACGATGCGGTGCTAGAAGCTGCTTGGCTCGTATTCTCTTTCTGTGGTACATACCAGCCCAGTGTCGCGTGAACGATCCTGGAGAATTGCCTAGCTTAAATAGCTACGCTGTTAAAAAATGTGCGATCGTGTGTAGCAAGGTTGACTGGTCTGTCCCGTGTAGACTGTTTACTTCTGTCATCGTTGGGGATTAAGCACCTTTTTCAGCAACGGCGATGCATCCCGCGAATACCGATGCGCGTGTTTCGCAGTTTGTTATTGTTCCTATTGCAGGATCACAAGTGCACTTGCAACTCGACGTCGAGTAGGGTCCAGTTTGATGAAAGATTTAGTAATGCGAAGAAAGAAACAAGCGCTATTGTCTTTACTTCGCTTTCGGTGCTTCTACCTGTGTACATTCTTTGTACAGTTGAATTCGTGCGTTATGTGTAGTGTTTTTGAACAATGACAACAACTTGTTTGAATGTATAAAAATGAGGAGGAAGAAGTGTGTTGTGTAGACGAACAAGAACCAGTTATCCAACTACGCTTCTAAGCTAAAAAAATAAAAGCAAAAAATGATAGCGCACAATATGGACGCTATCAGAAGCCACATCTGCGATACTTATTTCGCGCTCATCGTTAGTGACAACAATGAAGGGAAGCGAAACCGACAACGTGGTAAATGAATAGCCAAGAAAAAAGAGTGCACGGACTAGTGACGTTACCAAGACTACACTGGAGAAATGGGGCCCAGTCATTTCGCCAGATGTCGCCGCTGTGGGGAAAGAATAGGAGGTGGAGGGAGCACCGTTAAGGGATGCCCCTGCTTAATACATTCGTCGGTCCTTTTGTGCGAGGTTCCATTTCGGGGTCACCCTACTCACGATACGCTTACTGTCCCGTTTCGGCCGTCGCACGGAGCATGAGTACGGGGATGCACGGTATACTGTCATTCCGATTTCGCGGGTTGGGTGAATGTCGGCTGGACGACAATGACGGGACACCAAGTCGAATTCGTGTAGAGGTGATGCTAGTGACAATAATATCTCCTTACGTAAACTCGTTCCTTGACGCCTCCTCGCTAGAAAGCCTCCATTATTTTCCTTTGTTGTTCACTGCCACGGTCGCTGCTCGGTTGTATGGTTCTCGTTCTGGTAAAAGACTGAGGGCTTATTTTTGTCGTGAAGGTTACACTGACCACGCAATGAGCCTGACCATAGAGCTTCTAACAACACAAAGCTGTTGAACTGTGATCGCAGAGCTACCATGAAATTCACTAGTACTACGCTGTTCTGTCTAACATTGCTCCCCTCGTGCGCAACTTCCTTTAATTTTAAAACATCATGCTACGAGTTAGATATTCTTCCACCTTTTGCTTACTAATTTATTTGTATACATACTTAAACCTAGTTACTGAACGTAGCAGAGCTTGTTCTAAAAAATGGTGCGAATTTCGTTAATCATCGAACATACTAAATATGACAGTAGAAGAATAAACAGCACGAACAATAACTACAGGAATAGAGAGTTTGTAAGAAAATAATTGTTTGTAATTATGAAAAGAGCTTCATGGCAGAACAAAAGCTTACACAGCAGTGCGATTGTGTGGGGGGGGGGGCAAAGGTTAATATGCAAATAAATTCACCTTTCACAACAAATCTGACACTGAATTACGAAGAAGAAAAAAAACTGTGAATAGTAGCTTCAGCACACCTAGATCCTAAATATGCATACAAACTTAAATCATGCAGTGACTCCCGTAGGTCGGCAAACAGTCTGGCGCTCACTCAAACTTACTTGAAGAATATATTATTCGCTTAGTGCTCATTGAAACTGATTCGCCAAATGGTTTCTCAAATGGGCTCACTTTGTGAAGGTTTGAAATATGGCTAGTTGTAGTCTAATACGATAGGACATGATTACTTGCGTGAAAAGAGACGGCGACGACAAGGAGGGGCACTAAATCGCGCTCGTCCCACGTTTCTTCTTATCGTCCCCGTTCCTTTTACGATAGTATTCAAGTGTTATAATGTGGACTTACTTGTACTCGCATAAGCCAAATTTTTTTTTCAAGCAGTCTCGCTGAGATTCAAACGCATAAATTTTTGTCAACCTGACTCTTATGTACTTAGACTAGCTAGGACGCACACACACTCATAAAAATCTTACTCGACGAGACGCACTCGGGCGTCTTCCCTAAATTTTCTCAACCAGACTATCTCAGACTCACTGAAGCTTTTTGCAACTAAAGTCACGTCAGCCCCACACTCACCAAACTTTTCCTCAAACAGAATCACTCGGATTCAGTCTGATCATCTTTTCTCAACCGTACTCCTTTAGATGACTCCCAATTTTTTTAGGGGCAAAGCTCCTTATAGCAACACCCGTTCGTACCCCGTAGTATGTAACAAGTATAACATTTTGACCTCCAAGGTGGTGCCAGCGAGAGACTTCTGTGCGTTGTTGAACAATAAAAAATAGTGCTCAATGTACATGTTAATGGCTGCTAATGGGGAATGAGAGACAGAAGCATTCAGCTTTTAGTTAACGCGCAGGCTGCGATCACCATTAGCAGCCATTGGCATGTACATTGAGCACTATCTGACAAGACAGGGTTGCTACGTTATACTCGCTGGGTGTAACCTCCTTAGCTTTAGAAAGGTTTAGCGAGCGTTGAGCCGCTGTGCCATGAATACAATGAACTTGTATGTACCATGAATGAACTCGAGGTGGTTAAAAATGGGAAGTAGATACGAAGCGCAAGCCATAAGAAAGTAAAAGCCCAATTCTCCTGTCTCTAATTTTCCATTAGCAGCCATTGGCACGTACATTGAGCACTATCTGACAGGAAAAGGTTGCTACGTTATACTCGCTGGGCGTAACCTCCTTGGTTTTAGAAAGGTTTAGCGAGTGTTCGGCCGCAGTGCCATGAATACAGTGAACTAGTATATACCATGAACTCGAGGTGGTTAAAGGTGGGAAGTGGACCCGAAGCGCAAGCTGTAAGAAAGTGTGCGAGTGCCACTTCTCGTTTAGTCCTTGGAATGTCCGCTGGATGGCGGTGCTTCTATATGGGGAATATATGATGGAAAGATGCGAGATGGTGGTACTTGGAGTGTTGAATAGATGGACGAACGGATACATAGACAGATGCATAGATGGACGCATGAACGGACGCAGGGGCGGCTGCATGGACGAACGCAGGGACGGATGCACGAACAGACGCACGCAAGGACGGGCTGATGGACGCATGAACAGTCACACTGACGGACGCATGGACGGACGGAAGCAAGAACGAATAGACGGACGAATTCATCGCCCCACTCTCCATCATTCACTCCGTGGATATGCTGCCATTTTTTTGTTTAACTCGATTCTCTAGGAATCACCCACCAAGATATTATGGAGTTTAACTCACTCATAATCAAAATAGCGGCTCTGAATCAGAGTGAGTCGGACTGAGTCGACTGATGGGTGAAGTTCTCAACCAAAGATGGCGCGGAGGCATCGTTTATGTCAATATGGATCAGTAAATTGACTTGAATACATAATATAGGCAAAAAGCCCAAAGTTCAGCTTTAACAATGAATTAACATATGAATTGGAATGGAGATATACAGAAAATACTTTAAACACATAGTAGGACGCCAGGCAAAACAGAGAAACAGACATTGGCCAGCCTAATTTTGTACTAATTCTCAAACGTCTTCATCACAGAAAGATGCATGTCAACAGCTACGCACAAACCATCGTCAAAGCGACACTGCCACTGAAAGCGGCTATCCTAGCTGCGTCTGTATTTCGGAAGAAATTTTGCGCCAGTACTGCACCGGACTAATGGCATACACGAGTCTGGATGCCTTCGAGTACATCGGTGTGTGCTTCACGTTCGGCCGGTCAGAACGGAGTGCTCGGAACACACAGGCTAAGTTAACTAAGGGTGCCACGCTGCAGTAGAGAGCACTCGCAGGCACTCCCGTCTTTGATCCGAGAAGTCCGCCGATGTAGGACCTAATTCTGATCACGTGTTCTCCCTTGGTTTGCTCTGAGAGCGAATCAACCTTCGACTCGGGCGCGCTTTTTCGGACTGCAAAGTTGAGATCCCCGCTCCTAATCTAGCGAACTGTGTCGGAGTGGTGCCGGAGTAGCTGAACGTATAGCACGAAAAAATCTCGCTCGCCAGCTCAACGAAGTTACTCAGACGATGATATTTAGAAAGAGAGCGAAAAAAGAAGAACAAGAGAAGAAAATCGCAGTGATGTTAACCAGGTGACGAGTCCGGTTGACTACTTCGTTGTAGTGTTTGCCTGTGAGACCCTGCTACTGTGTAAGCAGACAATTTATAACAAAAGGAATATATTGCGAATATGGTTCTGAATGTATATGATGAATATGCATATGGTGTGTTGGCAAAGTTTTAAATTAAAATTTGCCTGTCCCGATCAAACCCTGGTGATGGTGTTTTCGAACAAGGCCCTCTTAGGCCCGATGA
Organism: Rhipicephalus annulatus; assembly: GCA_013436015.1. Lineage (NCBI taxonomy): Eukaryota > Metazoa > Arthropoda > Arachnida > Ixodida > Ixodidae > Rhipicephalus > Rhipicephalus annulatus. The sequence continues at coordinate 223,473 of WOVY01001574.1, forward strand.
CAACGACGACGACGACGACGATGATGACGACGACAACAACAACAACAACAACAACAACAACAACAACAACAACAACAACAACAACAACAACAACAACAACAACAACAACAACAACAACAATAATAATAATAATAATAATAATGACGATGACGGATGCTCTGAAGAAGCTCGGAACGGAATAGCATCTTCGATACGTCCCAAAACGCTTCGTTGATGTGAAATATTTAATTTATTTATATTGCAAGATAATTTCTATTATTATACTTTCACAGACGAATTATTAATTAAATATTTACTTGTACGTGAAAGCACGGGCGGGTACAGGGTGAGTACGAGTCAGCTATCTAGTAATGATTAAATGTTGCTGAAGTAGCAAATTAACTAACAGCCGCGAAAACTTAATGAAAAGCTTCTCTCAACACCGGTGAACGGACGAGTCTACAATCTGTTCAGTACTTTCTTTTTTCTCGGGCTGCTGAGAGTGCGCGTGAGAAAGATTGCTAATCATTTCAAGCTTCGGTCTTGTGTTTACACGTGCAGTCAACATTTTCATTTCTCCGTCGGTTCATACTTCGAAATGAGCGTAACCCGCAGTCATTAGACAGTTATAGTTTAGCGTTAGCGTGATAGCGTACAAGGGAATGACGCTACCGTGCAGCAAACGTTCGTTGTAGGCAGCGTCTTATAGTTTGGCGAAATGGCGCTTACGTGGTTTACGTGTCTCCAAGTGGGATGGTGGCGCCACCTATTAGACAGTTAATAAGTTAAACAGTGAAAATGAAAATAAAACGAGAATGTTTGCCTATGCCACCGCGCGAAACATTGTTAGAAGTTTATTTTTGTGATAATAAAAGTAAATAAATATTACCACGTACAAAACGCCAAAGCATCTACGTTGCCGATTTGTTTACATTGATCTTGTAGTTAGGCCTAGGCGCGTTCGAAATGGGAAGCTATCTCAAAAACTACGCCAACTTATCCGTAATACTCAGTCATCGCAGCTAACTGAAGGCAAGCGAAGACACTTTGAACAGTCGTTTGCTGCGAACAAAGCGAATCTTTCAACAACTACGCCAAAATCACTTCGAAGCGGGCGTCCGAGAGCACCGTCATGTTTACGTACACTACGTGCACCTACGCTACCTTAAATCTGAAAAATACCGCGCGTACGGTAAGCGGTACGCGTAACGTACGTATCTGCGCATGCACACTTCGATTCCGGTATCACGGTACGCCCGGTATCACGGTAAGCCCGGTATACTATAACTCTCAATTCTTTTTTTAGGGGCGAAGCTCCTAAAGCCGCGGGTCTATCCATCCTAGCTCGTCGTGCTCCGTGACCGTCTAGTTCGATGTCTCACTCAGCAGGTGCGAATGGACAGACGGTCAGACGAACGAATAAACAGAGAGGCAGACCGATGGACGAACACACGGACGGACAGACAGACAGATAAAACCCTCCGAATCTTCGCCCCACTCATCATCATTCGCTCTGTGGACATGCTGTGATATTGTTTTCGTTCATAAAGAACCATACTTTCCTGGCCGTTGCCGAGATACCGATCGATTCTGTTCGCTTTTTTCCATCTATTGAAAAGAAGCGTCCGGGAAGGCGAGCTGGCGCGGAGCATATATGTTCAAGATGGTGACGTTGATGGTAAGAGCTGCTTCTTCTGAGTCATGGTGCATCATCTTACAGAGGAATGTCGCTGGTGGAATGATCTGTTGGCACGAGGTTCGCTTGGAAAATATTGCAGTGACTCAGGCTTCTCTGCTATCGCTCCAAGACAGTTGCAAGGTTGGCGCTGCTGGGCACAAACTCTCGGTGTTATTCCGACTAATAGTGGTAGCTCTATGGCAGACAACTGATGCAACAAAGACCTTTTTATGAGCTGTTCCTTATGTCCCGTTGCACAGCTATAATACGCCCGGATTAGTCCGGCACAAACCACCACGGCACCATCTATCTATCTATCTATCTATCTATCTATCTATCTATCTATCTATCTATCTATCTATCTATCTATCTATCTATCTATCTATCTATCTATCTATCTATCTATCTATCTATCTATCTATCTATCTATCTATCTATCTATCTATCTATCTATCTATCTATCTATCTATCTGTCTATCTGTCTGTCTGTCTGTCTGTCTGTCTGTCTGTCTGTCTATCTATCTATCTATCTATCTATCTATCTATCTATCTATCTATCTATCTATCTATCTATCTATCTATCTATCTATCTATCTATCTATCTATCTATCTATCTATCTATCTGTCTATCTGTCTGTCTGTCTGTCTGTCTGTCTGTCTGTCTGTCTGTCTGTCTGTCTGTCTATCTATCTATCTATCTATCTATCTATCTATCTATCTATCTATCTGTCTGTCTGTCTGTCTGTCTGTCTGTCTGTCTGTCTGTCTGTCTGTCTGTCTGTCTGTCTGTCTGTCTGATCTATCTATCTATCTATCTATCTATCTATCTATCTATCTATCTATCTATCTATCTATCTATCTATCTATCTATCTATCTATCTATCTATCTATCTATCTATCTATCTATCTATCTATCTATCTATCTATCTCGTTTAGTCGCCTGAAATCAGGTGACAGCCTAAACATTGGCGTTAGTTTTCATGCTTCCGCCGTGTTGCTACTTAACGCTGCGGAAACGATGGAACGTGATAAAACGTTGTAAAACACTCCGAACTGCTTCCGCTTTTGTCACCGGCAAGGTCATGCACTCCATCCCTTACATCTGCCTCCAGAAAAAACGAGGAAGAACAAATTGAGACAATCATTTAAAAGACAATAAAGCGGACTCTTCATCTTTCAATTTCTACATCCAACAGCCGTCTCGAGGCACTGGGTGTCATTAATACCAAGAACTGAGGGAAGCTCATCTTTTAAACCACTACACACGGCAAGCCAACTCTGGCCAACGCCTGCTTGCACGTATGCACCTACGTGCACTGTAGTGCTTGCACGTAAGACACGATTTCGAACAACAGTAGTGGGTCAAGGTGCCAGAACTGTGGCGCAGAGCCCCTTTGGCTCCAACCTCTACCCACTAAAATGAACAGAGATGAGCACACCGTGCGATGTGATGGATGCGCTCGGGTGGTGGAACGACAATTAGAACAGAAGCCATTTTAACATATGGTGTTAACATTCGACGGGGACACAGAGGACAAGAATAAACACGACACTCGCTACACTCGCAACTAATTTTAATTCAGAGTTTTATTTCGTGTGCCTTCTTGTCCTCTGTGTTCCGTCGAATTTGCGCTACAATACTGTATGTTAAAATGATATCTCACCAACTAGCCCAGTTTTCAACCTTACCGGACAGAAGCCATTTGTATACTTCGTGGATGTTACCGGCCCCACCTGTAAGGGGTGGTACACAGCGGCTGCTATTCGCGAAGGTGCACAAGTGGATGGGTTAACCTTCTGTAACGCAGGCTGAGGAAGCCGTCATTGCTTTTGCGGCCCCTCACAGTAATTTCCGGTATATTATAACAGATTTGCGCCGAGCGTGTCGTAATTATGTAGCCGCGTACATATCACTGTTAGCTGAGACAATACTGCGCAAATGCATAAGAGACACGGACCTTCATCGCAAATGCATTATATGGACATTGGGCAATCATGGATTGCGGGGAAATGAGACTGCAGATACGGCTGCCTGAGCGCTCATTCCCGGGCTACCTTCGTCAATGCCGATGGAGACCAATGAGGATGGTTGCCCTCTCCTTCGATATAAGAAAATTGTTCATTATCATCGGGAACGTCATCGCCACTACGCTCCCCCAGCAAGGGGGTTGAAGAAAGCAGAGGAACGTATTTTGCTTCGCATATAAGGTCCTGCTGTAGTGAAATATTTCAACCCTACGGTAACAGGACAGTGCCAGCACTGTGGGTAGGTGGCAGACACTTACCACATGGTGTGTGCCTGCCAAGATAACGCAGCCATTACTCCTAAACCCAAACCCTTGGTGAGAAGATTCGGAGGCGGCCCTGCTTGGCTGCTCAGACCTTCAGGCCCAGCAGGCCTTGGCCTAGAGAGCCAGGACTGTGGCTTTAACCAATGCGGTCCCAGAACAGAGACTCCACCTAGTCTGTAGGGACCTCTAAAAAGCTCCTACACATCTTTTTTGCTTGACGCTTTTCACCATCACCACCCTTCGGTTCACGTCAAACGCAGCACAATCACAAACTTTACCTGCATCGAATGATGACCGGTGAGGAAGATGTGTACGAGTGTATAAGAGTTGAATGTTTTTTGCTGGTTCGTCCTCACCATTACGTTATAGCAAAGGGCAGCCGTAGTTGGACGCGCATTACACAAATAAATAAAGGTGCAATTTTCATTCTTAGTTTGTCAGCGAATATGGCTAGCCTTAGTTCCAGCTGTGGCATTAGCTACGGTCGCGTACTGTTGTAGCTATCCAGTCTTATAACAATAATAAATAATGCCTACTACACCTCGGCCTCATTCCATTGCATGCTGCGCAAGCTACAATTTTCTTTCTTCGTTCCAACTCAGAATGTATTATTGGTTACTCCAGTATCAACACGCTGCACGCGCACTGGCCATAAATTATTGAGCGTCCCCCCGAAGATGCTCCAAGCGCGCGCATAGTGGCGTTGACACCGCAAAAGCGACGACACCGCAATCTGGAGAACCACTCGGCTGGCGCTCATGCCAGAAGTAAGTAGAATGCGAAGTGCACAAAACGAAAATAGGGCGAGAAGACGAATGGACCAGTGGTATTCGCTTCTGCTCCGCGTATTCTACTTAGCGATGTCCAACAAACGCACCCAAAACACCCAATACTTTCCCTTCTCACACACACCAGAAGTTATGCTCGTGTGGGACTCAGGCACGTGTTTCCTGAGTGAATGCGTAGTAGGAATAGCGCACAATCAGCCCGGATTTAGAAGGTACCAACTTGAAGTCACTGCTCTTCGAATAAAATGTGCGAAAGCATTCGTCAAGTGCGCTGACACATTCCTGACTGTCATCTTTTAGCCACAACGTGAAGTTATTTCCGGGTATCCGAGTTTCAACTTTTCCTTTCCTAGGGGATGGAAGAACGACGAGTCGTTGCAGGCGGGGCCGACGGTGTTTCTGCAGTTCCCGGCATAAGCGTTACTGCAACGTCAAAGTAAGTGTAACAGCACATGCACGAGGATATTAGGAGAATAAATCTATTCACGGAAGGAGCGATTGCTCGAGCGCACGGAGATGCTTGTAAAATATTGTCTCACCTACAGGCGGCAAAGGTGATGGCGACCAAAAAACTTACCCTCGTTTCTTACAAGCATCGCAGAAATCTCTGTAGCTTTCGCCGAAAAAAGAAGAAAGAAAGAAAGAAATAGAGGACCCGTTGCTCTATCGGAAATTTGGAGGCAAGCGACAGGTGGCCTTTATGCGTGCTTGACTTTTTTTCTTTCTTTCTTTCTTTCTTTCTTTCTTTCTTTCTTTCTTTCTTTTTTCTTTCTTTCTTTCTTTCTTATTCTTCTTTCTTTCTTTTGCATTACGCAATACTCCCTCCTAACTTGTTCCTCCATGCCGGGAATGGGACTATCATCCACGTGCATAGCCTCGCAACACTTCGTTTCCTACAAGCAAGCACAACTCTGATGAGTTCATGTCCAAACAAAAATGAAGTGCGCCTACTCTAAATCACAAGTCGCTTCTATAAAAGATAACATTCCCGCATCAGAATCCGGCTGATTGCTGAGAAGGCTATGATTAGGAGAGAATCATTCATTGAAAAACAGTGCCTACAAATGCGCATGCAACCGGTGCACATTAGAGGGCCATATATCTGTACAACTATTGAGTTTGAGCTTACTATCATGCAAGCTTTATCACATAGTACATCATGAATTTGTGGTTGTGTTTGTTGGAACCATCGAATGTACATGTTCTTTCAACCTCATTTCATATCCATGTTCATGTAAATGACGTTTGTTTTGTCATCATCGTTAGAGTATGTCTAAGAAGGAAATGTTCTGTTGAGTGTTATTGACGTTTGTGGAAATAAATTTTTTCTTATCAGAAATGGGGACGGTCACGCCTATAGTGGCAACGGGGCAGCTTACCTCTCTCCCATATTCGAGTACGAACACAAGAGAAGAAGGAGAAAAGAAATTGAGCACATCCGCAGAGTGAATGATGGAAAGTGGGGCGAAGTATCCGTCCGTCCATTCGTTCTTGCTTTCATCCATGCATGCGTCTGTGTGGCCCGCCGCCCGTGCGTCCATCCGCCCGTCCGTGCATACGTCTGTTCATGCGTCCGCACGTTCTTCTGTGCGTCCGTCCCTGCTTTCGTCCATGCATCCGCCCCTGCGTCCGTCCACGCGTCCATCCGTCCGTGCAGCCATCCGTGCGTCCGTCCATGCATCTGTCTGTGTGTCCGTTCGTCCATCTATTCAACACTCCAAGCACCACCATCTCGCATCTTTTCAGCATATATTCCCCATATAGAAGCACCGCCATCCAGCGGACATTCCAAGGACTAAACGAGAGGTGGCACACGCACACTTTCTTACGGCTTGCGCTTCGTGTCTACTTCCCTCCTTTAACCACCTCGAGTTCATGGTATATACTAGTTCACTGTATTCATGGCACGGTGGCCCAACGCTCACCAAACCTTTCTAAAACCTAGGAGGTTACGCCCAGCGAGCATAACGTAGCAACCCTTTCTTGTGTTCTGTGCGTTGTTGAACAATGAAAAATTCGCAGCGTGCGCGTTAACTAAAAGCCGAATTCTCCTGTCTTTCATTCCTCCTTAGCAGCGATTGGCATGTACATTGAGCAATATCTTTTATTGTTCAACAACGCACAGAAGAAATCTCCCACCGGCACCACCTTGGAGGTCAAAATGTAAGACTGGTTACACACTACGACTACTACTACGACTAGGAGAACAAACGGGTGCCGCTTTAACGAGCTTATTGCTATATTGGTAATGAACCCTAAGAACTACCTAGAATTGCTATATTGGACCGGAACTCTTGGAGCCGCATTCACGTCGGAAAGGTACCGGGGACCTCAAGCAGAACACATTGATTGATTGATATGTGGGGTTTAACGTCCCAAAACCACTATATGATTATGAGAGATGCCGTAGTGGAGGGCTCCGGAAATTTAGACCACCTGGGGTTCTTTAACGTGCACCCAAATCTGAGCACACGGGCCTACGACATTTCCGCCTCCATAAGAAATGCAGCCGCCACAGCCGGGATTCGAACCCGCGCTCGGCGGGTCAGCAGCCGAGTACCTTATCCACTAGACTACCGCGGCGGGGCCTCAAGCAGAACAGCCACGTGCCTTTTATAAGGCAGCAGAGGGCCTCAAGCGTTCGGTTGACGGTGAAGCCGCCGAAGAATACTTTGCAAAGCTCGCACCCGCACGCATTAGCGAAATGTTAATCAGTCGCTCGATTACTGACGAGGGAAAACAGAGATGGAGGCCCAGCAAGTAGAAGAAATGGCGCAAAAACCACGTACCAGAAATAGAGAATTTGATTAGCTGCGGTGATGGGACGCGTTGCCCACTCGTCAGAGACTGTCAAAGTGGGGCGTCGTTCCCAATGACCACTGCCCCAACTGCGGGAAAAGAAAAACTATTCGCCACACGATGTTTGAATGCGTAGCGGCCAAAGGCGTGTGGCACGTCGTGCGTCGTCAATTCGGAGTGTCAATTCCTTCGAGCCAACAGCGCAGAAGGGGCTTATTCGAACAACTCGTACTGTACGTCACAATGTTCGTCTTGTGGCGTCGCCGCTGTATGGCCTAAGCACGACGACGACCCCAACGAGCTGCATACCCAGCGTTACAGAAGATTATAGTGATCATGGTTTGGTACCTTACCGAACAGATTGAAACTCAGGGTGAAGAAGCATTTATCAGAAGGTGGCATACACGTTTTTTTGGAGTTCGGAACGGGAATATTGAACTTCCTTTACTGCCGTTTTAACTCGGGGAAAAGAATTGCTTCTCGTCGCACGTAATATGTGAATCTGTTCCAATTTACTGCTTTTTTTTGCATTTCTTTTCTCTTTGTTTTCTTGAGTGATTCGTGATCTGTGAGAATATTGGAGGTTCTGTGTGTTACATCTTGTCTATGTTCTCTTGTTTGTACACGCCACTGAAGTGATTTTGTTGCACCAGACCGTTGTACTCACCTGAATTGTTGTTACCAGTTTGCAATAAACTTCCCTGTTTCGCCCCTAAAAATGCCCTCACCTGCCCGAGAGAATCGTGAGGAAATGTGGATGCATTCCTTGTGCCGAGAGTACATGGCGTAGTAATTTCAATGACTTAAATTAATGACGAGACGAGGATTTGTACAGTGACCATTTGCGTTTCGCCGTGGCTATCCGTTTATTACGGATTTCGGTATCGGCAGATCGCTTCGCTCGCTTGCGTTCGGCATGACGCGCACTTTGCTTCGCAGCCTTGTCTTCCGCTTCCTCTCCTTCGGTTGATGATGACGTAGAAGCTGCTGAAGTGACGTCCCCTTCAGCGAGAGGTGTAATGCTCAGGTTGGATTCTGTTACACTTCTTGCTAGGGGTACCGTTGCCGTCAGACATTCGCCTTCACCGACTTCTGTCATCGCCTTGAGAGGCACCCAGCCAGTGAACGGTCGAGAGCAAAGCACGCGCTTCACTCCAACGGATGGGAGAGCGGGGCACAGAGAAGAGCGAGAGAGCGAACGCCGAGAAAATGAGGGGTGAAGCACTGCACCTGTCATTGTACCTGATGGCCATAGGCACCTGGCAATGCAGTTTACGAGATCTGATGGTAGCGCCAGTACACAAAGCCTAGCTAGTAGGCGCAGCAAAACTGAGTCTTCCAATGCGTAGCCTAGCGAGTAGACGCATAAAAACCAGACTTGCCCGTGCATATTGTTTTCTTTGTTAGTTGTGAGTAGGCGGGTCACAGCTGAGTATGTAAGCACCCAGGAAGCGTTCTCTGAAAACTCCCCAAAAAGGGCATTGACACTTCAGCGTCTCAATGTGTTCAGCGAGAGTTTCATTTTATTGGTAGCCCTGGTGGTCGGTACCAACAATGCTGAGGCGGCCCACAAAGCTTCGTCGCACCCTCTGGTCCACTGTCGGGTGCCTATAATGTCAGCGTCTTACCAACACAAACGCTGCACAAACGCTGGCAGCACAAACGCTACAAACGTGCTTCAAATGTACTGCATTGAGGCAGTGGCAAGTCACGTTGAGGTCAAGAAGGTGGGGGCTCCAGTTGCTAGGGGCACGGCCGCTGGATAATTTATCCAGCGGCCATGCTAGGGGCGAGGACATGCGCGCGCCCGCAGCTGTTGCCGACAGCTGCCGACACCGAAGCGTGACATGGTGTAGGCTCCGGTTGCTAGAGACGCGCGCACCCACCGCCGTTGCTATGGGAAAGGGCGGTGGACGGATCCTGATGGACGCCTGACATAGCCCGATCAAAAAATGCATTCGCATTTAAATCTAATCGAATCTCTAGCACGCACAGTGAACGACAAAGGTTTGCGGAAAACGCGATTATGTGCCAAGCTGCCTGTACACGCCACCTGCCATTGACCGCAGCGCTGGGCCGGAAACGGGCCTTCTTGTTATTCACTGCTGTATCAGTTTTCTGCAGCTGCGCAGAACTTTGCTAGTTCATTGTTTTCCCGCAAAGCGCTTATTCAGTAGTATCAGCGTCACACTTTCACTTAGAAGAATCAAATCTAAGATGGCTTGTTTAGATCGTTGTGCCGTTGAGTATCGCCTTATGAGGATTCCGACTCATAAGTTATGCTGAGTGACTGTTCTCGTGGCAGAAGCATCTAGCCACGGCTGCAGAAGAGCGCACCGCGTTAACCAGTGAAAGGTGAAAAATCTACGTGGCCAGTGGGAAATAGTTAGGCCATCGATTAAGGGAGCGATGCATCTTGGGCGTAGCGCGGCTGTCGGTCACCGCTTTCATGGCCGAAATGTCGCGAAGAGGCTCTGGGCCACGTGCACGTGTGGTACGTAAACTTTTGTAGTAGACTGTACATGACTGCTATGAATTTCCGCACTCTTCGATGAAGTAGCGATGTGGTTAAGACGCAGCTATTGGGCTTGATTCACGGGTGAGCAGGAATGAATAACACCTTTGACATCGTTGTGAACACATGCTGTTGTTCTCGTTCAAGAGATCGAGAAATGGTTGCGAGAAAGAAATCGATGCAGCGATTGATCTATCGTCGCAGGCGCTACGCTGGCATCTTTCGTCGTGGAGCCATGGTGAAGCGGGGTATTATCGTGGTGAAGCCTGCAGGTGACCAAATGTCGTCATACGACCTTTCAAAAACTGTTCAAAAGCGCACTATCTACAGACAATTCTAAACTGGTACTTTAGTTTATGATAAGACCATTTTATAATGGCACCGGTAACATTTTACTTCCTTTCAAACAGGAATAACAGTTTGCAGTGCGTTACAACAAGTTATTCATTAACAAAAAATGCTTCGTTTACTGCAGTCAAACCGACAGCGTTTGTGAACTTACCCGTGAATTTACTTCTTCACTTTCCCCTTCAGGTACCAATATTCCTAGCAGTGTTCTTCCCTCTTCCTAGCAATCCCAACCTACTAAACGTGCCGCAACACTTGAACCAATTTCAGTCTTGTTTACAAATATTAGAAGTGTGCTAAGTAAACGTGACGAGTTATCTTCTATAATTGATGACTGTTCTGCGGACATAGTAGTGTTAACAGAAACTTGGTTGTCAAGTAAAATTCGCAACACTGAGGTTTTACACTGCAAAAACACCTACAATTTTTACAGATCAGATCGAATAACAAGAACAGGGGGCGGTGTTCTTATCGCGATATCAGATAGATTTTCCTCTCATATTGTTCCCATAAGTTCGCCACTTGAAATCGTATGCGCGTGCGTTCGATTTGCGTATCAGGACGTGATTTTGTGCGTTTGCTACCGACCGCCTCGCTGCCCCTCAGACTTTTGCGAAAACTTCCATGACTGTTTGCACGCAGTTTCTGTCAGGTACCCAAATTCTCATATATTTGTCATGGGCGATTTTAATTTCCCAGAAGTTACTTGGGGCAGTGGGGATGGAACGGCTAGCTGTCTTTCAGCGGAAGGTAATTGCTTTTTAAACATATGCAATGATTTTAATTTAACCCAAGTAATCCATGAACCCACGCGCATCACAGCATTTTCTTCAAATATACTTGATTTGGTTTTCACAACTAATCCTTCGGTCATTTCATCGATTCACTACCTACCCGGGCTTAGTGATCATCGCATTGTACACTTCACCTGCGCAATGCAACCACAGCGTCCTATGCACGCAACTAAAGTTATAAAAGATTATGCGAAAGCTGATTATGCATCTATATGTACTGAGTTGGAAGTTTTCACTGAAAAATACATTGCATGTGCCGCTGATAACACTGTAGAGGAGAACTGGGTATCGTTCAAAAATAAGTTTAATTCACTTATAGATTGTTATGTTCCTTTACGAACTGTTCGAACGGCGTTCCGCTCTCCGTGGTTCACATCAGCACTTCTTCGCCTACGTAATAAAAAAAACGACTTTACCGCAGCGCTTCATCATCTGACACCACGGAAAGATGGGCGGCTTATCACAACGCAACATTAGAATACAAAAAAGCTTATGCAGTTGCTAAACATAGTTTCTTCAGCGATACCCTTCCCTCTCTTCTACAGTCTAACCCTCGTAAGTTTTGGTGTCTAGTAAATGGTCCAAAAAATAAGAACATTGATCTTTGTGACGAACTTGGTTTGGCGATTGCAAGTGACAGGTGCTGCGAGGCTTTGCAAGACGTATTTAAAAAATCATTTTCCGTTGACAACTCCAATCATTTACCAATTCAAGCCGATCCTGGATATCCCCGAATGGAACCAATCATCATTGATCAATTGGGGCTATTTCACCTCATACTAAAAATGAAAGCCTCGGCACCTGGCATAGATGGAATCGCTCCCCAATTTCTCAAACAAACTGCCACTTATTGTTCAGTCATTTTTTCACAGCTCTTTTCACAGTCATTACAAAATGCCTCATTGCCCAGTGACTGGAAGGCGGGGAAGGTGGTTCCTGTGCCTAAACCAGGTGACTCATCTAATCCTTCTAACTACAGGCCCATCACTTTGACTAGTATTCCATGTAAGCTTCTCGAACACATAATCTATTCTAACTTAATTATATTTCTCGAAGAAAATAACTTCTTTCATAACAGTCAGCATGGTTTTAGGAAACACTACTCATGTGAAACCCAACTACTTCTCTTCACCAACGACTTATTTTCAGCTTCTGACACTGGCTCCATTATCGATTGCATTTTCCTTGATTTTCAAAAAGCTTTTGACACCGTTTCTCACCGTTTACTCCTACTAAAACTAAGCATGCTAAATATTGACTCAAACACATTACGATGGATCGAATGCTTCTTATCTAACAGAACCCAACATGTAACAGCTAACGATCATGACTCACGCAATTGTTCAGTAATCTCTGGTGTGCCGCAAGGTTCTGTCCTTGGACCCTTACTCTTTCTAATTTATATTAATGACCTTCCATCTAGCATTACATCAACAATCAGGCTATTTGCCGACGATTGTGTCATCTACCGCATAATAACTAACTCTCATGATTCATCACTACTTCAATCTGATCTTGACAACATTACATCTTGGTGCTCACTCTGGTCAATGAAACTAAATATTGACAAGTGTAAAATAATGAGGATCTCTCGAGGAAGTACTGACTGCACTAGCCCTGTTTATTCAATTTCTAATTTTCTGTTGTCGTCTGTCAATACTTACAAATATCTAGGTGTTCACATAGATAACAATTTAACATGGAATAATCATGTCAGTTATGTGATTAACAATGCTAACCGCACTCTCGGCTTCTTGCGCCGTAACTTTTCATTAGCACCTGTTTCATTAAAACTTCTTCTTTATAAAACACTAGTCAGATCTAAACTCGAATACGCCTCATCAATCTGGGATCCTCATTCTTGTTCACTTGTTAATGCACTGGAAGCCATCCAAAATCGCTCAGCTCGCTTCATTGTCGCTAATTACTCCCGTACCGCTAGCATCTCATCAATTAAAAAATTCTCTAGACCTTCCTACCCTTTCTAACAGGAGGAAACAGGCCCGACTCTGTCTCTTTCACAAAATTTTTTTTATGAATCCTGAAATAAAGGGCACATTGTTCTCGTCACCTTCTTACGTTTCATCTCGCATCGACCATAACTTCAAAGTCCATGTGCCACTCTGCCATACCAACATATACTTCCACTCCTACGTACCGAAGACTTCATCCGAATGGAACCACCTTCCTGCCTCCATCGCCAGCAACCCTGATCATGCATCATTCAAGACTGCCATCTCTAACTTGTAACCACTCCTCTCTGTAACGCCGCAAATGGCATTGAGAGTATTTAAATAAATAAATAAATAAAGGACACCGTATTTTTTGTGTGAGCACCGAGTGACGTAACAATTTCTTGTACAGCACTTCGACGTCACTATACTCGTTTCCGGTTTAGTAACAATAGCTGTTCGGGTGTTACGTCCAGGAACCACGTTATGATTATGACACGCGCCGCATAAAAGAGGGATCCGCCTATCTCGAACATCTGGCGTTCTTCAAAGCGCACCTGCATCTCAGTACACGCGCCTCCAGCATTTCACCTTACGAAAATGCGGCTGCCGGGTTCGAACCCATGACTTTCGTGTCGTCATTCGAGCGCCATCTCCACAAAACCGCCGTAACCAGTACTTCCGGTTAGGAAAAAAGAAGCTACGAAAAAAAGCACTGCAGACAAGTATGACTAATTCGTGATAGTAATGCTTGTGGTTAGCTTTGGTGATAGCCACAGCCATGAGCGACGGGAAAAGGGGGAGTTAAATATGTCCATTTGTCTCGATTTTGTTATGCTCAACGCCCCTTCTGTTCCCACAGACATTAGCAGACAAAGCACGCAGGATTGCAAAAGTAATACAATTTTCTCCTGGAAAGCCATCATTGTTTTTCCCGGAAGCAAAGGACGGCTCTCTCTTGAAGGCGCCAGTAGTAATGATTTCCGGGTGGCAGCGCTTTCGTTTTCAGTTTCTGTTATTGAGTTCTTTGTCTCCTGAATAAAAACTGCGTGCCCCGAATCAAATTACCGCTATTTGTTTGTACGTCTGTTTCGAAAGTTGTATAGTGGGCTTTTAGACACTACGCAAACTGAATTACACACATCGCCGACGTACATTATTGTACTCGAGCCGACTTCACGCGAAATTTTTTTAGCTTTTTAAGCTTAGCTTGCTGTTTTTTTCGATTTCTTTATTGGCAGGATTTTTGCTAGCTTCTGATGGGAGCCATAAGCAGGAGTACAGGCGACGTACAGATATAGCGTGCAGAAAATCGCACAATAAATCACGTGAATAATAAAAGTACTGCGAACACAAAATTTATGACACTGTGACTTGATGTAGAAATTGATAGATACAATGCATCACGTACTGTATTTTATCAAGTGTTATCTTATGAATGCCTCGGTGTGCAAATTAGTAATAATTTTTCCCGGAGAAGTCACGTCGAATATCTAACGTGGAAAGTTAACCACATGTTGGGTTATCTGAAACGAACCTTTTTACATAAAAGGCTCCACCGAAACTGAAAGAACTTACCTGTTGTCTTGCATGCTCACGCTTGATATGGGACCCTCTTCGTGCTACTCTAACAAATGTCATAAAAATGTGCGAAATCAAGCAGCCCGGTTCATTCGTAACAACAATCAACAAACTGCTAACGCCACCTATATGAAACAAACGCTTGACATTCTCCCATAGCATCTATTGTGTCGTTATACCATTGTATCATGACATCGCATTTAGTTCTTGTGTACATGTATGCCAAGATTGTTGTATATTAGAGAAAATATCTTCACTGTAAAGTAGTGATGTTGGTCGTGATACATAGATGTGCCGAAAGGTATGTGCCCTGATACCGGAATGGTATGAAGCCTTTGTGTTCTGTCCATACTGTAAATAAAGTTTTTTAAACAGTAGAGTACCAAATGCTCTAAATCGTTGAGCAGGTTTCATGCTCAGGCACACATGACGGCTTTCTGCTCTCTCATAGTAGAGTACATCGTACTCTAAATTGTTAACACCTTTTTCTACACACATTTCTTCTTTTAGTTACTTATTTTGTCAGTCCGTTCAACCGCCCCTCCCCTTCACATCCACTCTCCAACGTGTAGAGCAGCAAACCGGCTATCCAGGACAGGTTGACCTCCCTACCTTTCATTCTCTACCATTTATTCATTCTATCTCATCTTTCCACCTTTAACACGATCTGCTATCATAACAATATTGAGATAAAGTCCCGAAAAATTCCACCAGAATCTTATGAAGGAAAGAAGTGTAAATTTATCGGATCGTTTTTCTTTGTTACAGACGATATTAACGAGATCTAACGTATAGTCATGCCAAGGAAATTGTACAGGGCGGTATTAAAAGTCATTGTAATGTAATTGCCAAGAAAGCAAAGTGGATCAGAAAGATAACTTGGCTGAGACAGGGACCGAACCTGTAACTTTCGAATAACGGATCAAACGCTCTGCCAAATGAGGCACGGCGTCTGTCATCCCTCCGTCTGCTTTACAGTGTGTATATGTGTATTTAAACGTGGGAGATGTCAGTCTTCTTGTCTCTTAAGGTTACACCTACCATTTTCTTTCCATTGCTCGCTGCGTCGTCCTCAATTTAAGCTGAACCCTCTTTGTAAGTCTCCAGGTTTCTGCTCCGTAGCTAAGTACCGGCAAGATACAGCTGTTATATACCTTCCTCTTGAGGGATAGTGGCAATCTACCTATCATAATTTGAGAGTGTTTGCCGAATGTACTCCACCCCATTCTTAATCTTCTAGTTACTTCGATCTCGTGGTTAGGCTCTGCGGTTATTGGCTGCCCTAAGTAGACATAGTCTTTTACAACTTCAAGTGCACTATCACCTCGAAGCGCTGCTCCTTTCCGAGGTTGTTGTACATTACTTTCGTTTTCTGTAGATTAATTTCAAGAACCACCTTTCTGCTCTCCTTGTCTAACTCCGTAATCATGAGTTGCAATTCGTCCCCTGAGTTACTCAGCAATGCAATGTCATCGGCGAAGCGCAGGTTACTAAGGTACTCTCCATTAACTCTTATCCCTAACTGTTCCCATTCTAGGCTTCTGAAAACCTCCTGTAAGCACGCGGTAAATAGCATTGGGGAGATTGTGTCCCCCTGCCTTACACCCTTCTGATTGGTATTCTGTTGCTTTCTTTATGAAGCACTATGGTAGCAGTAGATCCCCTGTTGATTTCTTCCAGAATGTTTATATATACTTCATCTACGCCCTGATTCCGCAGTGTCTGCATGACGGCTGATATTTCTACTGAATGAAACGCCTTCTCGTAATCTATGAAGGCTATGTATAGTGGTTGGTTATATTCTGAGCATTTCTCTATTACTTGATTGATAGTATGACAAGAAGAGAGCAGAGTGGATTAGGGGACAAACAGGGGTTAAGGATATCATAGTTGAAATAAAGAAGAGAAAATGGACATGGGCCGGGCATGTAGCGCGTAGACAGGATAACCGCTGGTCATTAAGGATAACTAACTGGATTCCCAGAGAAGGGAAGCGGGTTAGGGGGAGACAGAAGGTTAGGTGAGCAGACGAGATTAAGAAGTTTGCGGGTATGAATTGGCAGCAGCAAGCACAGGACCGGGTTAACTGGCGGAACATGGGAGAGGCCTTTGTCCTGCAGTGGACGTAGTCAGGCTGATGATGATGATGATGTTGATGCACTGTTTATAAGTGTTATCACTTCTTTATTTTTATTTTACGTCTTATTGTTGTTAGCTGTTGTATACATATATATATCTTGCTTCATTACAATTTGCGCTGATTTACTTTACAACTATAATTCCTTTCTAACATAACATTATTTTTCCTTTTGCCTGCTTTGTATGAGGCATTTTTTCGTATATCAACGAACTTTGAATCTCCACTCTGTAACGCTTCTTGTAAGCCATAAGGATATGAATAAAAAAGAAATCAATGAAATTTGGCCGTGCGTAAAATACAGGGTGTACCACATGAATTGAGCAAAGAATTTGAAAATGAAAGACACTTCAGTGGCGAATCGAACTAAACCCGTACTACTCACACTAGCCTGTATTTACTCAAGCTAATTTTAATTCTCCCCATACTAAATAATTATAATTTTTAATTACCATTTTTATATTATGGGTTGGAAACCGAAAACATGAACACTGAGATGTAGAGCATTTTCAGAACCCACCGACAGAATTGTTTCCTGTACGATACGTCTAGCGCTGTTATTTTTTCCGCATTGTAAAGAAAGCCTATAGCAGCACTATAGCAGTGCGCTCGCGGTCCGTCACACGGCTTATTTTCACGATCCGCGAGCTTTCTTTACAACGCGGAAAAAATAACAGCGCGAGGCGTATTGTACAAGAAACAATTTAGTCGGTGGTTTCTGAAAGTGCTCTACATCTCAGTGTTCATAATTTGGGTTTCCAACCCTTCATTTTAAAAAGTAATAATTAAAAATTATAATTAGTTATATGGGGAGAAATAAAAAAATAGCCCGAGTACTTACAGGCTAGTGCGAGTAGTATGCGTTTAGATCAATTCGCCTCCTAAGTGCCTTTCACTTCCAAATTCTTGGCTAAAGTTATGTGGGACACCCTGCAGTGTATACATGAACGCGTGTTCACATCACGATCAAACAAAGTAGCAAAAAAGTAGAAAGAAAATGAACAAAACAAAGCAGTTGCAACGAAAACCTGATGAGAATCCGATGCAACTCTTCTCCAGCAATACTAAAGTGAAAAAAGAAAACGGGATTGATGAGGCACTGCAAAAATACATGACGTCTTTAGAACTTGGTGTGATAAACTAGTTACCTACATCTTCTTTCGAATTTTATCACCTTTTTTATTCCTCAATGACATCACACTGACAAAGTGAATGACGTCTTCTTGACGTATATACTCTGATGCTTGTTGGCACCAAGACCGCCGATAGAAAGCCTGGTTTAGTGTTTTTTCTTTCTCATTAAAAAATACTGCGTCAGCATACCAGATGACCTTGACACAATGTTTCGGCTATATAAACTGATTTAGCGCTTCCATCTAATGTCCCTTTAAAGATCGCTCCCTTGAAAGCTGGGTCACTTTATACTATTCCTTTAAAAATTTTTTGTAAACCTTAAGCCGTATCTTGCATATATTACTTTGTTCGAAGGCGCACTAGGTTTACTTTCACGCTATTAAATAGAAGACTCATTAAGTTATGCTTTGGAGGAGGAAAACAGAAAAGAAACTAGGCAATGGTTGTTAGTGGCAGTGCCCGTCGAATACATGCACTATGCAGTAAGACTTATTCTACTCTACAGCAACGGAGAATAAGTTAACGCTTTAATCTTTTATGGGGATATTGCGCTCTACAATCAATCATGTTTATTATATGTAGTGAATCCATCGTTGGGAAGGAGCAAACATTGACGCACAGCCCAACAATGCTACAGAGAATTTAAAAAAAAACGTTGCTCGGGGACGACTCCCAGGCCATGAACTCATCACAACGCGTTGTCAGAGAAACTTAGATCGTGTGTACGTTTAGGTGCACCAGGTGAGCACGACAGGTCAGATTGTTCCACCTCAACGTTTGCAGCCCAAACGGCTACACAAATTCAATCTTTTCCGACAAGGCTGTTACATTCGTGATTGTCCAGTGGTGTACTCGTGCGTTCGTGCGCTAAATAAAAAAAGTAGGTGGCCTTTTGGGGGCGTTTGTTTTTCTTGTACGAGGAGTGTTTCGACTACAAAGGTTGGATGATGAAGCACGTCGCTGTTTTCAGTGAAGTGTCTGAAACAGTCTTGGCCAAGAACAAGGATCTACCGCTTTTGCGAACGTGGGCCATTGTTCCGGAAGAACACGGGACCCGGAATTTCGTTGTTCACGTCGGAACCCGCGGAACGAGTGAAAAAAAGTTTGACGATACCTCCAAGACACGCGTAGACAAAAATATCTATGTTATTACGTGGTCACAGCTGTGAAGATCAGAAAGTTTTGTGTCGATATCAGGTGCCCTAGGATGAATAATGGAGAGGCAGGAGCCTGGCTGTGTTTTTGTATAGTCTGCTGTGAAAGGATCACTGAAGAAATGTCGTCGTATCGGGCAGCACTTTCTCAATATACGCGACGAAATAACGAGACAAAAATATTCCGATGACATGCTGTCCTCTATAGTGCGGAGATATAGTAGGAGATACTATTCTGCTACAATTTTACTTTTTTTAAGGTAAAAACACTGGATGCCTAATCAACGAGAACCGACCGCCGGCGTTGACCGCCGGCCCGGGACGTTGACGTCGAACGATCGATGCGAAAAAATCATCAGTGTTGACGTGAGATTGCAAACATTCTTTACGTCATGATGACGTGACATGATGGTGTGACGTCATGACCTCTTCCCATGACATCGTCACTTAGTCAACGGTGGGCCGATCACGGAGGCAATGCAAGACCACGTGAGGTGCAGATTGCTTTTGAAGGTGGGTGGGGCAGGATCTTTACTCCGACTGTAAAAGCAATGAAGATGGCACTCGCCTTGAAGTCATCTTACAAGAATTCACAGGGGAACCTGTGAGTTTTTAACTGCAACAGCGAGCCGTTGAGAGCTCCAAATTTCGGTTTCGTGCGGTGTCCACAATGTAGGTGCGTTCGTCCAGCTGCCTTGTTGTGCTAAAGACCTCTGTCATCGTCGACGTCGTCACAAAACGGCGCTCTCTGTCGTCGTCGGGTGTCTCAAGATCATAGCTTCGTGTACAAAGAATCGCCATGGAAGTGAATTTTAACTTCGGCTCCACAGGAATTTCGACCCTTTCCAATTATACAGTGCGGCTTTGAAAACTGTCTCGAGGCTCCTTATTTTTATTCGAAGAAAAAAAAAAGGATGAAACGTTTTATTTTGCATTACTAATGAGATGCTCTTAGAACGTTAATGGTGCATATAATGAAGAAAGTGCTAAGACTACTGCAGCGCGACGATATGCTCATTCGCGACTGCGTTGAAACGCTACGGCAGAGTTTCAGTGTGACGATGGCCCATTCCACCCATCGAAGCCGCCGAAAACGCGTCTTACTACCACAGCTGAAAACAAGCAACGTTACAAGCGCTGCTGCTGTGCATGACATGCCCGAGTCACGCGAACGGACAGCTAAGCGTCCACTACGAAGATATTCGCTGTTAACACCCAGAATGCGCGTAAATCGGACTTCCGTTCTTTCTCCCCCATAACTCGGACATTCGTCGAACACTTCCCGCTGTCACCAAACAACAGCTTTCCCGGATATCGCGACAAACAAGTGGTCTCTCATGAGACGCGCTAAACTTGGAACGCATCCAGGGCATGGTGTTTGCAATGAGGCCTTCTACACGAAGAACTTGCGTTTCGATCGATTTTCGGGATATTCCTCCTCGAGCCGGAGCCCATTGAAGAAAACTTTCCAGGCTTGGCGTGGTGGTTTTGTTCTTTTGCTATTCCGTTATATGCACAGCGGAGCGTCCCGCCTCGAGAAGTGTTGTGTCTTTCTTCTCTCAGTTGATTGATTGTAACGCATTTCCGACATCGCCGTGCTCTCGTACGCATATTCGCCAGAGTGCCGCCATGAGCTCTATATTGCGGCCGCCGTCACCCGTCGTTATCTGAAATTCACAGCGAGATGCTCTCAAAAGTGCGACGTGTGCAGAGCGGCAATATTTTCGGCATTGCTCGTGGCTTGAGGGAAACACTCTGAAATCCTCTTTACGGAGCACGGGTGCTGCGGTATAAGCCAGCGAAACATTTCACTTGTTTTGAGTCGCCTCTGCGGCTCCTATTCAAAGTCATGTCTTCTTTTCAAGGCGAAAACCTAAGACACGCCATGAAACGTGAAAAATTTGAACGTCGGTGGTGTCGACATGACTGATGCGAAAAATTACCATCATGTGATGACGTCACTGCATGTCGTCATCGTGACATGAGAGATCGCTAAATTCTGTGTCGTCATTATGATGTCACATAAGATATAGCTGAATAATATCGTCTCTAGGTGAAATGTGGAATGATCACTGAGCATTATCAAACCAAGGGAGGCACGAAAAAATGTGGGACCTCTTAAGAGAACCCTGAAACACTTTTTCAAGTAACCATAGAATAGATTCACTGAAATAGCTTTTTGTCTCACGAGTTCAACGCCGCAAAAAATTTATTAAGAATCCGCCCAGTGCTAGTGGAGTTAAAAAAAAAAAAAAAACTGCCGCACGCTGCAATCGCATCCACTCTTCTCTCGTCCCGACAGAGGATCTGGAAGCTAAGCAGGGAGGGATGGCCCGAGCAAAAAAAAAAAATATAATAAACACGTTACGCAAGGTTCATGGCCTCGAAAATTTTTTTCTTTTTTTTTCGAACTAGAAAATTTTATGCATTGATGTGCTCAACGCGTTTTCTTTTTCCCTGGTTTTGTTTGCTGCTGTTCGGTTACCGTTCATTTGTGTATCGCAAATACGTTGTGCCATGTTGTATTTTTTTTCATTTTTTTCTATTTTTTTCTTTTTTTTTCGCGGTGCTTCCTTGTTTGATTTTGATTTTTTGATTCCTTGTTTGATTTGTCGTGGTGCTTCCTGTTGTCGCGGTGCTTCATTTACACGTTGTTCTCGAGTGTTGTACGCATGTACTGAATGTGATTTGTTTTTCATGTTTCAATTGTATTTTTTTCTTCTAAACCAACTCCCCTCTATAATGCTGTATGCCCTGAGGGTACAATAAATAAATAAAAATAAATAAATAAATAAATAAATACGCGGCATTTTCAGAGTGATTGCGTGCGGTACGTGTGTACAAGTCGCGACCACCCTTGGCGATCCCTGTAATGACCGAGCGCCCCCATGTTCAAGTCAGCCAATGGCTGATAGAAGACCTTCTACGAGTGATTTTCGAGCTTCCTCGGTCAACATTTTAGAGAGGTGAAAGCAATCTTTAGTTGACTGACTATTTATTGTGAATTCCAGACCGCGTGCTGCATTATAATATTTGACTCACGTCTTTTAGGGAGCCTGTACTACCGATCGGCCCCGTTCTCTGACCATACTCAGAGGTGTCGCAGGGCCTCTTTAAACCTAGTTTGTAAGAGTTAAACGCGACATCCATGCCCTATTCTTAGTGCGTACTTCAAACACTAAGTGCATGAAATTTTTTTTTCGAACTTGCTATATACTCACTACGTGGCCTTAAGGGAATAAGCACAGTAACGTGTGTGCCTTCCGTAGAAAGTGACCGGCTTCAAACCATGAAGTCATTGTGGTAATCGCATGTTCTGACGCCCGATGCCGATGTGTGCCTGTAGTGCGCATTAATGCGGCATATTCCATGTATTGTGAACCATACATACAGACGCGTGCGTTAGCAAAGCACGGAAGCTACTGTCACTGCATTTCTAAGCAGATGAAGTTATTCTCACTGTATTCACAAGCACAAAAAAAAGACGCATGGCTGTGTGATAGAATTGTACGATCAAAAACTAAGCTGGCGTGAAGACATTGAACATATTAAAATTAAGGCTACACGTGCTGTGGGGATGATAGGTAGGCTTGGCCGCCTCCGTTCCGGTCTTCGAAGAGATACGCTCATCATGATTTATCGCATGTACGTTCGTCCGATTCTTGAATTCGGATGTGTACTATTCTCTGGTGGACCAGCATACACAATAAACCCCTTGGTTCTCTTAGAGCGGGAAGCTCTTCGAAGTGGTTTAGGTGTGCCAAAATTCACAGCTTACAATGCTTTGTATCAAGAAGGTCGAATACCCGCTTTTGCTTGTAGATTTCTTATTTTCACAGTTAATACCTATTTAAAATTTTCTGATTTCACTTTAGGAAGGCGAGAGTTTGTATTTTTTGCCGAGCCCGGTATCTTTCTCAATGAGCAATGGTGTATATAAACCTCAAGGGCTATTTGTTCAAACAGTTCTAGATGCTTTAAATGCCAATATATTCAGGACCATACTATCTGACAAAACCAACCGGCCAAGTCCGAATCAAATTTGGCGATATCTTCCCAGAGAATGCTAAACACTTGCCCTCTAAATATTTGATTGGCTTATTTGAAGAACACCTGTCTCAATTAGGTACTAATATAGCAATTGCAACGGACGCATCTATGAGTGGCGAAAAGGCAGGTGTGGGTATTTTTTCTCTCTCATTATTCTGGTCCTTTTCATTACGCTTCCCAGATTGTACACCAATATTTGAAGTGGAATTAGCGGCCGTTATACTAGCTCTCCGTAAACTTCCTGCGACTCATTCGACAGCTGTGGTAGTGACTGGCTCGTATTCCGTGTGTTCATTTCTATCATCGTCGTCGGCATCAGCAGTGCTAGAAATGTTTAAATCATTATTCCCAGCTAACATTCGTCTAGTGCAAATGATATGGTTGCCAGGCCATCGCAGTATACTTATAAATGAGATGGCTGATTCCCTCGCGCGAGCATCTCTTGATCTTCTGATTGTGCCAATCGTGCCTTTTACAGCTTACGTAACAGCAGCGAGGTTCAGAAAACTTTCCCTTCTTGAAGACTCATAAAAAATTACGATACCGAATCTGGATTTCTCGCACCTGCACCTCGCATGGAATAATAAATGGCGTCCCACGCATAAATTGGAAGTCTCTATAACAAAATTACGTTGCCGTGTACCACCTCGTAATTTCTACTTAAACAGGTCTGGTCTGGTGCCATCCCCTCTGTGCTCAAGCTGTAATGAACTCGAATATATCGACCATTTTCTTCTCACATGTCACCGTTTCAAAAAAAAAAATTGTTTCGAAACTTTATTAAAAAAATCTCGGAATATCACTTACTACTCCTAATATTTTGTCTTTTGGGGCCGCAATTCCGATGCAACACAAGAAGATTTACTTGCTGAGCCATTGATCAGCTCTCAATTTTTACTAGCCAATCTTACATTTAACATTTAGCTATTACACTGTAAGGATTTAACCTTCAGAAGAATTTTATATAAGGATTACACCTCAGATATTCAACAAATTCTATTATTTCTATTCTTCCCCCTTTTCACATCGTTCCCAATAAATTCCACCAAGTCAAAACAAAGTAATCCTATTCTCCTAGCCTGGATAACCTAAAGGTATTGACTTGCATTAACCGCCGGCTTCTTGGCTAAACCCCCTTAGTGGGTGAGCGCCACATAAAAAGGATCAAGCAAGCAAACTTTTGCTTGCAATGCGGATGGCCCGAGTTCGATCTACACTCGGATCTGGACTTTTTTATCGTTTATTTTATTTCCCCATTTTCAATTTTCACGCACAGATAATGATTGTTTCGCTTAAAACCAACGACGTCGACGCCGGAATTTCGGCGAAGCTAGCTCTTTGACGCTGCTGCGCTAAAAGCTCGCTATGCCTCCGATCCTGGAGGCCGTGAGAGACCATGTTAGGGGCAACAACTTTTTACACGGAATAGATCAACTGAAAACAGAAAAAAAGATGGATTTCACCCTCGAGTCGTTTTCGCTGAATATATAGAGGACCCTGTAACCTAGGTTTATTATTTTTTTTTCAGATTCAGGGGAGTTGCGTCCACGCAGCACTTTTTGTTGCTTAACGTTCATGGTTTGCGACTCTACCTTCTGCCTTCCGTAGTTAGTCACAATTACATTTCTTCCAGAAAATACGTTGCTGGTTTAGGTGGTTAATGATTAATTGCAGCCGAAGAAATTCGACATACAATAATGAAGGCAACTGGAAAAGGTGAACCTCTCGAATTGATATGTTTGCATATATATATATATATATATATATATATATATATATATATATATATATATATATATATATATATATATATATATATATATATATATATATATATATATATATATATATATATATATATATGTACCTATGCACGCAGTACATGCGATGAATGCAGCACGACAAAATATATCTTTGAAGAAGGCATACCGTGATTAATGGATGAGTATGTACACCTTCTATTTAGGTTTTCAATTTTAAAGGCTTTACAAAAGCGAAAAAGATTTGCTTGAATGATACTTAACATTACTGCAATACCTTAGCACATTTCTCAAGCGAACGGAGTGTTATAGTCATTGTTATTCATTCCTGCGGTTCGCTAGATATATATGGGGGGGTTAACGTCCCAAAACCACCATATGATTATGAGAGACGCCGTAGTGGAGGGCTCTGGAAATTTCGACCTCCTGGGGTTCTTTAACGTGCACCCAAATCTGAGCACACGAGCCTACAGCATTTCCGCCTCCATAGGAAATGCAGCCTCCGCAGCCGGGATTCGATCCCGCGACCTGCGGGTCAACAGCCGAGTACCTTAGCCACTAGACCACCGCGGCGGGGCTCTTGCGGTTCGCTTTCAGCGTACACACGCAACACTGCGTGTTCCAAAGTGCACATTCCTCGGATGTGAAATGCGCTCGTCGCAAGACCGATTTATCATTTCCACTCTTTTCGACACCTCATTCCTTCCAGTCTTTGCATAGCTGAATTTGCGCACCGGTCCTGCAGTTATTGAATAAGACGTCGTACATGACTTCAGGTAAATATATATATATATATATATATATATGGGGATATGCCGCGCTCGGCTCAGTTGTTCACTTCGGTGCGGGTGTGTAACGACAAAGGCACTGTAAACGGAGTTAGAGAGGAGTAAGAGGAAAGCAATGCACCCATATTTCATGTAGCCAATAGTAAACCGGCAAATGCAACTGGGCGAAAGAGGCAGAGTCGCTTGTGCTTGATTGGTGCTTCGTCCTGACCTCTACATAGGAAGTTGTGCATCTTTGTTGATTCTTGGCGAACCTATATAGCAGTGCACGTGGAAGTGCGGCAGTAGTTCGCAGTCTTTTGGCTCTTAGATTGTTTATGACCTTGATTTATTGTTCTGCCGAGCCTTTTTCTTTCGATCGCCGTATCGGTACGCTTCCGAGCGACAAACGAGTCCTCGTTTGCCAGGGGAGGAAAGGAACTGAGCTCAGCTGCATAGGAAGCCAACAACAGGTAGCAAACTACCATTACCTTCAGATCGCTTTTGCGGAACCTATACGTGAAATAACCACGGTCCTTATCGAGTACATATACTGCAGAAAACATCCTCCGTGAGCTTTATTGTCGAGTTACTCAGACCACTTCTTTTCCGCCACGCAAGAAATTCTCAGACTCCAGACAAACACATACACCTTCCGATGGAGGCGAAAATGTTGTACGCCCGTGTACTCAGATTTGGGTGCACGTTAAAGAGCCACAGGTGGTCAAAATTTCCGGAGCCCTCCACTACGGCGTCTCTCATAATGATCAGTGGTTTTGGGACGTTAAACCCCACATATCAATCAAACACATACACCAACTTAAACAGGCTGCTTGAATTCTACCGCACAGCGTGCGTGGATATATATGTCAGTGGTGCGAAACCACACAGAACCTGTTTCACATCATGGGGTGTGTACACTATACACAACGGCGAACACCACAACACACAGAGGACAATGGGAAAGTGTGGTGCGAAACCACACAGAACCTGTTTCACATCATGGGGTGTGTACACTATACACAACGGTGAACACCACAACACACAGAGGAACAATGGGAAGCTGTGCTGTCCAGATGATTGCAAGCGCCAGCGGAGCTTTGAATTAGGGGCCCGACCACTGGCAATGCTCCGCGTTATACAAAAAATGAAGTTTTTTTCTCTCTCTCTCTCTCGTCGCATCGCTTTAAAAAACACTAACGACACACACAAAAAAAAGTTTCTCTCGTACTGGTAAGCGTACTGTAAACACACTACAGGAAACTCTGGCGTCTATGTGAGCTGCAACGCATGGTGCTTCGTCGAGAACGGGAATGATGGGTAGTACATGAATTTGCCTAATAATCGTACTTTCTGCTCCATTCGACTTCGCGTGGCTTGGAGCAGCTTTATCTTGAAACGACAATGGGCAAATGTTCAGCAGGTTGCACTACCTTAAACTTTTAGGCTCACCCATTCAAATCGGGTCATGAAATTCAAACGGTTTCTTCGTTTATTTAAAAAAAACCAAACCACTGCAATAAAAAGTTCACAAGTGCTTTCGCTGCCCGCAAGGACGAAGACTAGAGAAATCCTTGTACTACTTACCATTACCATGGTCGCTGAACGATCGCAGCGCCGGAGTCCCCTATAGTTAACTTTAGGAAACTCTATGCCAGTAAGGACTGCTCTTTAATAATGCTAAGAATACCACTCTTGTCGCATACGCTTACAGTATAATTAAGTTTGTTGATATATAGGAAGCTAGATGGAAATGAGGCGCTAGTGTTTGTGGGATCTGTACAGCATGGTGGTTCAGCCAGCATACGAATGTAAAGAATCACACGAATTCGACTGAAGACACACACACTATATATATATATATATATATATATATATATATATATATATATATATATATATATATATATATATATATATATATATATATATATATATATATATATATATATATATATATATATATATATTCCCTTTCGGTGTGGATCCTTGTGTCTCCGATGTGTCCTGCACTCACTTTGCAAGACTCAGTTCAGCAAGAATGGTCAGTTCCATTTCACCACCTTGGCTCTTTTAGGCTGACCGATTGAAGCCAGCTCCCACGATTCACAACAAGCTGTTATTTTGTCCAAAGCAAAAGTCATGGCGCAAAGATAAACAAAGACACAAAATCGTTCCAAGCCGCAAGGACGAAGACTGCGCAGACACATGCACTATAACCATGATTCCTGATGGTGGCTGAAGTATTGCAGCGTCACAGTTCTCTCTAGTAAAAAAAGAGACAAAGAAATGTGATGCGGCAAGGCAGAGAAGTTAACAGGAAATGAACCATCTGGTTTTCTACCCTGCACTGGGAAGGGGTAAGGAAAGATGTAAATTAAGGAAGTAATGAGAGGACGGTAGTAGAAACACACACACGTGAACACAAAGGAGTGTCAAAATTGTTCAACGAGGTGGGTCGCTCGCGAGAACTTCAAGAGCACTTTCGTTGCTTTCAGCTTTCAGGCGTGAAGCTCGTTCTTTCCGATATACCAAGATTGACTTTTCAGAAAACGGCTGGTCGCATTGAATGAACGCTGTAGGAAACTCTATGCTTGGTATTTCAGGAAATGTGCTAGCTCACCATGACGTCACAGATTTTTACGGCCTCCACTAGGTCACACATAATCATTTATCATCTTATTAACGTCAACAATTTGACGGGTTTACGGTCCATACATTTTACAATACTTGTTTATACAAAGTGTAGATGACAGTTTGTAGTATACCTCAGGAGTCATCTTTTGGCTTCTGATGGTCTAAAAAAAGCGAAATGTAACTTGCTTTCTGCTGTGCGGTAACATCTATGTCAGCATACATTACACAATGTTTCTTAATCGCTACACTTATCGACGGAACATAATGTACGCACTTTGAATTGGTCAAGTGCAGCAATATGATACCGCCGACTCCCCGTGTGTTTGGCGGATACGAGTGCATAAGGACTCCAGCCTCAGAATTATCGAGCACGTTAGCTTGCCGCCATTCTCTGCGGTGTGGGCAACGAAGTTTGCAGGCCATTACATTGAACAAGCATGGACTGCCGTTCGCGCTGAATTTAGTACGAGGGCTACCTCTGCCGTTTCATCCTCGCGTTGCGTAAACGAAATTCATCAACGCAGAACAGTGTGGTGGTTATGTAAAGCTCCTGATTGTTTCGCGAGACCAGAAGAAACTCAAGGGTGTTAACAAAAGGGGTGCAACGAAATGGCTGACGTGTGCCTGTCATTAATTTAAAATCTCTTGCGCGTGCTTTACAGTCTTCAGTGCTATCACGTGTAGCCAGTTATGTGCGTTTTTCCGTGCGGAATTTCGCTTCTCTTCCGTGCCTTCTTTCATTCACGCATTAACATTAAAGCCATTAGGGAAAGAAGGAAAATTGCTAGAGAAGTATGTCTCTTTGTTAGTTTGGCCAAATTTAGGCTAAGGGCAGCATGGGGGACATTATTCTTGTTCTTAACTGCAGTATACGATAGATTGATAGATAGATAGATAGATAGATAGATAGATAGATAGATAGAAAGATGGATAGATAGATAGATAGATTTATTGATAGCTAGATAAATGTATATATAGATAAACAGACAGACAGAAGGACAGACAAACAGACAAATGGGCAGACAGATAGACAGAAGGACAGACAAACAGACAGACATATAAATAGATAGATAGATAGATAGATAGATAGATAAACAGACAGGTAGACAGAAAGACAGTCAAACAGACAAATAGACAGACAGATAAACAGAAGGACAGACAAACAGACAAAGAGACAGACAGACAGATAAATAGATAGATAGATAGACAGACAGAAAGATAGAAAGAAAGATAGATAGCTAGGAAAATAGATAGATAGATGGATAGATAGATAGTTAAACAGACAGATAGACAGAAAGACAGTCAAATAGACAAATAGGCAGACAGATAAACAAAAGGACAGACAAACAGACAAACAGACAGACAGACAGACAGACAGACACACAGACAGATAAATAGATAGATAGATAGACAGACAGAAAGATAAAAAATAGATAGAAAGAAAGATAGATAGCTAGGAAGATAGATAGATAGATAGATAGATAGATAGATAGATAGATAGATAAGCTCGCAGTGCCTTTGGTTCGCAAAGGAAAACCACGGTAGAATTCAAAAGCGTCTTGTCGTATAACCCACTCTCGTATATTTACGTTACACTCGTTTCTATGCAGCCCGCGAAAATTAGACCTAGAAGTTCGCGTGACTTCCATGCAGATCGACAAGCTTGGCATCTACAAAACGAACGAACTAAAGCGGGGCCGAAGGGCGTAAAAACTGAAGCCCCTCAGGGTGACAGACAGACACACACACACACACACACACACACACTCACACACACACACACGCACACACACACACGCACACACACACACACACACACACACACGCACACACACACACTCACACACGCACACACACACACTCACACACGCACACACACACACACACACACACACACACACACACACACACACACACACGGTGTCAGCCAGAAAAAGAAGTGTAATGTGAAAAGGGCTCACACCGTAGTGGGAACGGCTCGGAATGGTTTGCACTGTACTGCAGTCTGCGCTTAACACATTCCTTGGGGGAGGCTGCGCAAACGTGACGACGTTTACGACGAAGCACTTTATCACGCCCAGGGTGCCACTGACGGCCATGAAGCAGCTGCGATACACACTTGTTCATTTTCTCGGCAACGTGTGCCGACTAGTTCCTTGAACTTCACGGGAAGAGGAATTGAAGAGAAACTTAAGCACTTGTGTGTGTTTACCTTCCTGTCCCGTCCCGTCACATAAGTTATGCGCCTAACGTTGAATAGGAAGATAAACTCGGCCGAACACGATTCGCCCGGAACTCTGTCTGCGTAGCGTGCGGTGGGCCGATGTTTGCTCATCCACTTTCGGGAGCAGCCTCAGCGTAGGAGACTCGTTTGACGAAAACGAAAACATCACGTTTTTAAAAATTTATTTCTGACTGGATAACGTTGTCGTATTGTATCATTTGCGAAATACTCAGAAGCTGTTCTGCCAGCAGGATTTTATGAAAGATGAATTATATGATCGATCTCTCTACCCTTAAAAAGGAGAATAAAAAGAAAGGATGGACAGACAAACGGGCGCATCGACAGACAGACAGACAGACAGACAGACAGACAGACAGACAGACAGACAGACAGACAGACAGACAGACAGACAGACAGACAGACAAGACAGACAGACAGACAGACAGACAGACAGACAGACAGACAGACAGAAAGACAGACAGATAGATAGATATACAGATAGATAGATAGAGAAGTGGTTATAAGAGGGAAAAGAGAGAAAAAATGAGCCCCGTAACTGTCTGCATCAGGGTGCGACACCTCAACAGTTGCTCACAAGGGGTGGAAATGAGGAGGAATTAAAAGGATAGGATCAAAGGTATATATATATATATATATATATATATATATATATATATATATATATATATATATATATATATATATATATATATATATATATATATATATATATATATATATATATATATACATATACATATGCTCTGGGGCAGCAAGCGAGGACATATATGAGGGATAGGAGAAATAGGAAAGATGGAGACACGGTCACAAGAGCCCGAGGACGGAGCACCACTTGCGAGAGCTCTTGTTGGCGTCAGGAGATGGCGTAGGGCAAGTCCAATAGATTAGAGCTACGCTGTCGTCGCAGATCGGCGTCACGAGATGACGTAGGGCCAGCCCAGTCGGCCAGAGCTACGCTGACGTCGGAGATCGCGAGGGCGCAACCGGTCGGCACGGAATCCAGTGAGCGAGAATCAGAGATAGATAGATAGATAGATAGATAGATAGATAGATAGATAGATAAATAGATAGATAGATAAATAGATAGATCAAAAAACGAAAGAAAACGAACAGCAAAAAACGAAAATATCCTATACCATAAAGCAACAACAGCCTTACAAAAATTATCATCTTGGCTTAATGCAAACAAACTACTCGCCAACAGCTCTAAGAGAAATTACATTATCTTCGCCCCCCAAAAAACCCACCTTACATTAGGTAATCAGCTTGAAATGAATAACACAGTACTAGAAAGGGTAAGTAATACAAAATTTCTCGGTGTTTACTTAGACGCACAACTTTCATGGCACACACACGTACATGAGACAACACTGAAGATATAAAGAAAAATACCTATTCTTTACAGGCTACGCTACATTTACCCAATAAAGACAATGTTAACATTATATCATTCTTTCATACATTCACACATCACATATGCCATAATAATTTATGGATTGACCTACCTGACAACACTGAAACCCCTAAAAGTAGCACAGAACACGGTTGTGTGCGCCCTTCTCTCCATACCAAAAACAGACTCAGCTTCCTATGCTTATAGACTACTAAACATGCAAACCATCGCAGTTTGTGTCAATTACCGTGTTTTGCTACTTTTCTACAAACTTTTGCATAACGCTGTTCAACGCCCGTCTATAGCATTAACATATCAAACGCCCACACATTCCTTACGTTCTACTTTAAGTAAACCGTTATGCATACCTCCCGCAAGGACTAACTACAGATCAAATTCATTTTCTTATATTGCATCAAAAGTCTGGAACACTTTACCTTATACCATCGCAGCATCCACATCATTTAATTTGTATAAACAATGTGTTCTCAATCACCTGCAAAACTCACCACGGTAATACATGAAATAAGAATATTATTCCGATTTCTTTGTAGTTACATGTATTTTTGTATTGCTATGTATCAATTATATGTATTCATTGTATTTCGTTGCACTTGTATGTACTTACCATCTGTTGGTAGCTCAGCAGTACCTACTACTGTTAAAAAACGGACCCCTCCGACTGCCTTGACTGGGCTCTGGGGTCCTACCTGTATAATAATAACCACCCATTATATGTATGATACACAATAAAACAGATAGATAGATAGATAGATAGATAGATAGATAGATAAACAGACCTTTCTTGTGTACATGGTGGTTGATGTGAAGTTTTTCGCCTGAAGTTGTCAATGTCGGGTTAACCTTTGCGACTAGTGATGCCCCTCGTTACAGGGCAGCGATCAAGCCAACCCGGTCAAGTGGTGCTCCGCCGTCAGTCACCCCAAGAAAGTGGATAAGCTTTGGGCCGTCCAAAAAGCCCACGATGCAGTGGTCAGGCTTAGCCTGCCCGTTCCAACGTGGAAGAAGCCCATAGCGCCCAAATAAGGTTTCACCATCCCTACATCCGTCCATCCATTCATCCATCCATATTATTCATAAACAAAAAGCATGCGCGTTTTCTTTTTTTCAAATAAACAACTGACTGGAAGTTTCAGTAAAGTTTCGGACTACAGGTATTCATTATAAAAACACGATAGGGATGCAGTTGAATCGCAGAGGAGCCTGAAATGGGGGTTATGGGAACTCAATCGAAACAGAAATTTGATAAGTTTTTCTTGGAATATGACGCTTGTTTCTGCATTGCACGCACATAAGTATAATGAAAACTATACATACACACTATACACAAACAGGGCTTGTGTGCTCGAGACCCTAATGCCATCCTTTCCGTATTTTCGTGGCCTAAACAACTGCTTCTCTCTTCGCTCGAATCCTCTTGGTCGATCCGGCTAGTAAGTCACTCCATATCATTTGTGTGAAGTGTGGAATGTTAAGCTCAGATTACATTTATTCTGATTCATATTTTTTTCATTGTATGATTTTATGTATAGTTCACAAAAAATGGCAGAAAGGAGAAATGAAAGCTTACGATGAAAAATACTTGTATCACAAGTTTCCATTTCTTTTTCCTGTCATTTTTTGTGGTCATTACATAAAAATGTACAAAGAAAAAATGTGATTAGCAATAAATGTAATTCGAACTAAACATTGTGCGCTTGAAAACAAAAATGATATTGAGTGACTTACTAACTGGATCGATCAAGATGATTTGAGTGAAGAGCGAAGCAGTTGTTCGGGGCAGGAGGATACGGAAAGCGTGGAACTATTCTGGCGAGAAATTTTTACCGCGCCTCGGGGGACAATTTGCTAGGCGAAATAATCGATGTGCTTGACTGATGGAGCGGAACAAGAGATGGACAGCACGAATTAAGTTTTTCATTTTGAATGCAGGCTGTAGGTAAGGCCTTGTGAAGGGCGTAACATATGTTTCAGTCAACGAAGGCCAAATAAACGTGGTTCCCTTGGAATAAGAAACAACGGCACTCTAAGACTGCCTGTTTTCAGAGTGCGTTATGCTCCTTGTCGACGCCTGGTATAGCTTCCGTTCTCTCTTCAATACTCCCATGGTCCCTTGTGCATTTGCCTAAGATGACTCAAAAGCAAAACTCATACGTCTTTGCTTCTCAGTCACTTGTATTGATCCATCAGCCACCGAATAATTTCTGCAACTAGCGTGCAGCAAAGAGCTTGCATAACCTTTGCAATTTGAGGCATTACAATGTTTAAGGGGCAAAACTTTTCAAGCTGTGGATTGTTCCCTCCTCTCCAGTAGTAGTATAGTGTGTAGCTGATTCTAGTTTATGAATTTGTCAATACATGTCGTTGTGTGTATATGTCATTGGAAATGATATAACTAGATGGTTTTAGTAGTTTTCGTATAGTTCACCATTTCGTATAGTTGATGGACAGACGGACGGACAGACAGATAGACGGACGGACAGACAGACGGAGAGACAGACATATTCAGACGAACGTAAGCACGGACGGACGAATGGAAGCACGGACAGATGGACCGACAAGAGCACGGACGGAAAGATGGGCGGAAGCGTGGACGGACGGATGCAAGCATGGACGGACAGATGGATGGAAGCATGGATGGATGGACGGACCAACGGAATCAGGGACGAAGCACGGACAAATGGACGGGAAGATGAACGAATGGAAGCATGGACGGACGGACAGACAAATGGAGTCATGAACGGACAAAAACACGGACAGACAGACGGAAGCACGGGCGCATGGATGGATAGACACACAGACGGACGGACAGATGGACACTTCGCCCCACTCATCATCCTTCACTCCGTGGATATGCTGTGAAAACCACTAACGCCATTTAGTTATAATATTATCAAGGTCAGATACACACAATGCCATCTATTGAGCAACTCATAAATTGGAGGTGGCTACATACTGCTCAGAGAAGAGAACAACCCACGGCCTAAGCAGCTTAAGCCCTAGAAAGCAATCCAAGGTATGAGCCAGTCATGTTTGGAAAGTCATTTAGTTGGCGAAGACTAGCGAACACAGTTGTCAACGCGTGCAAATAAAGAAGTGGGAACCTGAGAGCAATACGCGTATCAGCAAATCTTGAAACATCGGTTAGTGTATAGATAGAAAAGTTAGGTCGATTGCGTACAAGCTCGTTGTTGCGATAGCATCTGGTGCGGTATAAACCATTTTCTTTTTGACTCGTTTGGATGGAGCGGGAGTTTGCCTGTGCAGTTGCAGAGTTCATTAGAGAGTTTTTCTAGAACAAATGTTCGCGATGCGGTCTTTAAAGTAACTTTAATTACATACCCTGGCGAAAAAAAAATGTTGCTGCGAACTTTCATTACCAGCAGGTATAGCAGGAAAGTGTTCGCAGTAAGTGTCCTAATTGGCGCACGTAAAGATATTAATTGGAAAGAATAACGTTTGCTGAAGGAAACGCTGCGTAAAGAAACTGCCTTATATATTAGCTGTTTTTATTTGCCTCACTTAAACGTTCAACCAGCTCAGGTTATTTTTTCACCGAACCAATAAACTAAGAGGTGAAACACTCCGAAGGATCTCGCTTAGCTTCCAAATGCAAGGCGGCAACTAAAGTCACCGCCTCACAAGTGTGCCCCCATCGAAAATTAAGAACCCCCCAATTTCTAAGTGTCTAACTTCTGTCGTTTTTGTATACACTACTAAATACCTCGTTTCTGTTTTTTTTGCTGCTTTCCTGTATTTCTTGCCCCCCCGTTTCTCCCTCCACATCAAACCAGCTTCGACTTCTTTTAAAACCGCGCTTTCTTTTTCTTTATTGTATAATTATTTGTTGCAATCTGAATACACGAGTTTCACCTTATTCTTCTTTCTTATTCATTTTTTGTGCGAAGTTTACGGCGCTCCTCTGTTTCATTGTGTCAATTTATTAACTGCCTCCACCTTGCTCTGTATGTTTAGAACTACGTACTTTCTGATCGCTTTCTTTGGCTTTGTTGTGCTGTTCTTTATGTTGTTTGCGTTTAAATGCAACGTTTTATTCGTTAGCTCCTGGGACGCATACGATAGGGAAGGAGGAGCTTGTCCTTCAGGAGCATAGCCAGAACTATATCCACCTTTCTTTCTGGGGGACGGGACATTTAGCCGTACACATGTATATTCGATGAATGCGTCTGTATGTGTTCGTCTATATAGACCTTTTCAAAAACGATAGCTCTCTCGGCACCACCGTGGTCCTTTATGGGCTGCTCAAGTAGGTGTGACTCCCCCCGCCCCCGAATACACATTGCCGAAACCTTGACATCATCCTTTGTACTCCCGTGGGCAGCCCAACATGGTGGTGTTTCTTTTTCTTTCTTTCAATGAAAATGTGTATGAACACATGCAAAATTGAAAAACTTCAGTTGGGCAGGAGGAGGGGGGACGCACAGCTTGCCCCCGTTCCTTCAGAACTCTTCTTACATTCCTTCCTCGGCAATTTCGATACATTCGCCTGTCCTTTTCAGAGCCATGCGAAATTCTCATTTCTGCCGTCCTCATAAGTTTGACACTTTCACTCGATCTCTCGTACTTTGAACTTTATTCTTCACTTTTCGACCCGACGGCACAGTTAATCAGGCTTAGTTCCTCGATTTCAAAATGCGAACGCGTTAACGAAAACGCCTTTCCGGCAACGGCGGCAGCTGGTGCGCCTCCTCGGTACGCTACGCAGTGGATCGGCGTCAAACTTCGTGTGCCGCGGTATACTCGACGGATTTCCGACATCGAAGATTACACGCTGCTTTGACACTATACGGCAGACTTGTGACGTTCATAATAAATCGGCTTGCGTCCAGTACATGCAATTTTTTTTTCGGGAAACATCGAGTCCTTTTGTACAGGAGTGCTTTCGAGTGAACGTAATGCTAAAATGTCAGTTTGTGACGCATGCGTGGATGACTGATAGAGGGAAGAAATGAGACTGCAGCTGGCTGGAGGCGAAGTGGAGTTTCATGCAGCCTTCAATCTAACCGTGTCTTGAATAAGTTATGCTGAGTACCAAGTTATTACTTTCTTCATTTTTAGTTTGCGTAAAAAGTTATATATAGAACATTTACGTCAGCGCGCAATCTGGTGGCTGAGCAGTTCAGTGAGAAAAACTCACAACTTTGCCGCAAAGGCGAAGCAACGAATGCGATAGCAACAAATTGTAGTGTTGCGTGAAGGATGGCGAGCATATCAAAACATTCCACGTGATGCTCATGCACAAATGATGCACGAAACATATTGACAGGTACAGATGAACGCGTATGTCTTAGTTATTACTTCGTTGTATCTGAAAGGCTCACCCTTTTCGCAAACGGAGGCTGGGCAGCGAGTGCAGTGACCTTTGTCCGCCCTGTAACTACAACAGAATCGTTCCGGTGAAAGCCCAAGGCGTAGGATTCTCCCCACAGCGATATAAGCACGCGCACGCGTTTGCGTCTAACCCGCCCCCTTCCCTCTGCGGGGCATAGTACGCGTGGGAGATGAACGCATAAGCGCGCCGCTGCGTCATGCCGATCTGGCGATGCTAGGGAGCCTTCATGTGCGCGCGTCTCCGTGTTTTAGAGTGGTGTCAGCCTTTGACCCACCACTTGCCGCCACCCGCTAAAACACAATGTTGCCAGTTGCGGTTTCGGTGGCAACCGGCGCCATGTTGGTTCTTGCGGCCAGGCGTTCCTGCTCCGTCGCACTGCACCAGCTGCATGTTGGCGCGGCTGTGCGAGCTGCGGTATGAGCTGCGTTTGATTATCCCATAGACGTAGCTTCCGCTGCGACATCATCCTCGCGCTAAGCGCACCTACAAGAACTTTGAAGTGTCAATGCCAGGGTGCTGCGTGCCACAATGCAAAACCATCTGGAGACCTTCCCGCTTTCCGACTTGCTCTAGCCAATGGAAACGCTGGGCTACACAAGTGAAGTGAGACTGCTTGGAGGCAACTACTTCTCGCCGTGTTTGTGAGGTAAGTACCCGTTGTAAAGCGAGTGGGTTGAGTATATCACCGCACATTTCGTGAAATGGCTGACTTAGCCATGCAACGAAAAGCAGTTTGAGCAAAGTAAGCACGACAACGTGCACAGTATAATCATGAAATATGCTTCATTCGCTACGCTGTGCGAGCGGAAGATGGTTGAGTATGCTTGTTTATCCTTGTAGTCGATTATACCTCAGTCGACTGATATGACTAGTCGAATGTGTGGTCCTGCATGCATTCACTATCTGCACTTTGTTGGTTTCCGAAGCTGTCGCTGCATTCGTCGCGGAAAACGCCAGGCCCGTAAACTACCTACAGACGCTCCCGTTCGCGTCTTCCTTTGCTGGCACATGTTCGCATTCCTGCAATTTTACCTCGGTCGCTGAGGAAGGGCATTTGGAGAGTTAGACAGACAAGCCGATGAACGCGTTGTCTGTAGGCGCTTGTCTTACACAGTTGCTAATACCTGTGTCACACGGGCGCGCAAAAAGTTTTTAAAGTAAGCGGTCTTTTACGAACATGAAAGACTTTTAACAAAGAGGTGTTACGGCGCAGACACACGGCAGCAACGATCTACTTTTAGTGTTTTCGTTCGAAGACGCTAGCGAAAGCGTGGCGCTAGCAGTTAAAAGAAAAGCAATGAAAATTAAACAATGTATCACGATGTACAAATTAAAGACTTGTTGCACTGCTCGTTTCTTCAAATAAATTTAACAATAAGAGATGAAGAAACACCAATGTGAAAGTTTGTTGCACTAGTTAAGGAAGCATTCCCATAACTAGTGACGTGCACAAGTCCGTCTGGCACCACTGGACTTTTATTTACCGTATTTGTTTTTCGCTGCTCTCGACACGTTATGGGCGAGCGTACGGAAGAAAAAGCGAGAATCGCAAGCCTCACGGCCTGCCTTCTCGCTCTGGAAAACGAGGCAGACGCTGCAAAAGCCGCCAAGGAGAGGATCAAGCAGCAACTGCTGTTCAGCAATTCCTTGCTGTGCGCACTGGAGCTGTCGGAGAAGGCCTGCGATCGATCGGTCTGGGCCTTCAGACAAAACGAGAGGTGGTTCGAGGGAACTGTACCTCACCTCGGTGAGCAGAACTTCAAGCAATCTTTTCGAGTGTACCCGTCCACCTTTCGTTTCATTGTGGAGAGCTTGCGCAGTGAGCTCGAAAGACAGTGCACCAGCATGCGTGAAACCATCACCCCTGAGAAGCGAGTCGGCATTGCCCTATACAAGCTTGACCACTTGAATGACGGGCAAACACACGACTGCCACGCTTTCCTCGCTTGTGCAAAATGGCGCGGCGCGAGACCGAGCGTCACCACGTGATATCGCCGACGCGTTGTAGCTGCTTACGAGAGTATATAGAAAAGGAAATAACCTTTAAAAGAGTTCATTACACCTTCTGCAGGATAGAAAATTTGTTTTTACAGAGTTTTGGTGACCGAAAAATAAGCATTCGCTCTTTTTTTCCCACCCCTCGAGAATTGCTGGCGCCCACTGGTTTCGAGGCTACTCGTTCGGAGCCGTAAAAGAGATCGACGAACTCCGTTTACGAAAAAGACCGCTTCTGAAAAGGAGTTTGCTCTGTGCCGTGTGTCTGCTGTCAGGAACTCATTTTCTGAAAAAGACCGCTTACTTAAAAGACTTTTAAGTGTCCGTGAGACAGGGGTATAACTTTTTGTGCGGCTTGCCATGGGGTATTCGTTCTTCGCTTCAATGACACGCGCAACCACACCGAAACTCGCTCAATAATTGCAAACAAGATTTCTCTTTAATAACATAGAATGCGACAGATTTACTGTTAGTGTCCATCCATCCTTCAGTCTATCTGTCGGTCCTGAAAAGAGCAGTATATGTGCACTAAGCAAGTCGGTTGTCAGCCCATAACTCAAATATGCCCTATGTGGTGCATCGTATTTGTGTCGTCCTTTTGTTTCATAACCAGACACACAGATGATTTGATATCGTGAACTCCGCTTTTATTTAGTGCTTGTAGAGAAAATGTTTATGGACTCCGTATATGTGGTCGGAGCCGTGTATGATTTTTCGTCTTATTGCTTTACTCTAGGCCCACTGCGAGGACACAAGCTTCCAGCAAAGGAGGCAGCTTGGTTTGAAAACACAGGGCCAGATGCCGTTTGGATGCTGTTTGTAATAAAATCTGACCTGGAAAAACTTGATTTGTCTCTCGTTGCTCCCCTTTGCTTTTCTTCTAGCCTAACATACAGGCTTGTGGGCATAGGGGGAGGGCGGTGTAATGTGATTGAATGCCCTACTTTTCGGGCAATGCTTACAGCTTGTAAGGTTTTTAAGCAGTCATTGTACAGATTCGTTCGCAGGAACTAAACTTGCTGTAGGAAATTATATTACGGAGAAACGCAATGTTTGGGGTATGAGAAACAGGCTAGCTGAGCTATTCGGTTTACAGAGAACATCGCGAGCTACCCGGTTGTTTGTTCTGCCTTCCCTGTCGTTACGAGTTCCATCATATAAACAGCACGGCTTCGAGCCTTGCACTAAGAGGCCTTTGAGGTATTTGCAGTGCTAAGGTGAATATGCTTCCTGAATGGCGCGCAGACATTGAAGTCCATTCATAGTGACATCGAGGTTCTCCCCCTCGCAAATATAGACTCCCTAAATAACCTCACTCCGCCAATGCGGTGGGTCTACCAAGTGGGAGAAATGAACTGTTTTAACAGTATTTTATACAAACTCGTGTCAGGAACATGTATTTCCTGTTCTACCAAACCGCGGCTAACTTCAAAAAACAACCCTTCAGCCTTCAGCACTTGCTATATAAAAAAATACCCTCTTCTCGTTGAAACCCACGCTGCCGTCAATGTAAACGAGCGACCACTCAGAACCAACATGGCGGCCCGTCAAGTATGGGGGCCGTTTTAGCCAGTTGTAAGCAACCATGATCGGAGTTGTCACCACCCTAAAACGCGGAGACCCGCGCACATTAAGGCTCCCTAGGCGATGCGCGCTCATTGCGCCATCTCGCTGGTAATGCTGAAAACATGATAGTTCCACCGATATCGCCATCGCCAGCGGTAAGTGGTAGATATAAAACGTTGAAGGAGATGCTCCTTCGTGGCTCAGTGGCTAATGCGACGCACTCACAAGAAAAAGGTCGGACGTTCAATTCCACGCGCCGGAGTCTTTTTTCTGGATTATACCTTTCTTGAGAATTCACACCAATGAGAGACCCGTTTATGGGTACTTTCCAGCGCCGGGCGTATTGCGCATGACACCACCACCGAAATGTGTCACTCATAAGCAGCTTCATTTGAAAACATTCGTGCCGAGCCTGATAGCGAGTCCGTTCAATGGCAGATATAGAACCTATCTCTGCGTAGAATTCTACGAACTCGTGTTTCTAGGAAGTGTATAAGAACTGTGTAATTGATGAGCTGGCATGCATATACAACACGAACTGGATGACGAGACAAATAACGGTTTCTCCAACGTTCCCGAACATGGTTCGAGAAAGTGGCTGAAGCTTCCACTAAGATCGCTAGTCAAGAATATTTATGATTTTCACCATAAGCAATGTCAACTCCATGCTGTAGCTAGAATGATAGTATGATTAGAACGGCATCACGCTCGTGTTGCGTCTTGTCCTTACTCATGTTCTTGTTTGCGGAATTTCGTGTTGTTTAGCATACATAGCGCGAGCCCTTGGGCCAGTTGTGCATCATTAAATTCAAAGACGAGGTGCCAGCGAATACACAGAAACACGTAGACAAGGAGAAGGATAAACACGGAACAGCCCTGCGTGTGTCCATGAGTACAGACTTCTTCCTGTCTGCATGTTTCTGTGTTTTTGCTGGCACCCCTTCTTTGATTAGCATATTGTTACGTCCTGCGAGTGTTGAGCAGTATTTGTACTGGAATGGCAAAACATATCCAGCATGTTTTGATTTGTTACGAAACTGTTTTACGTAATACATGTACACGTGTATAGCACCCGGCTCACATAACAATAACAAAGCTGGGAAAGCACTTTGTGGAAACACCAGAGTCCTGGCGCTTATGCACAACACGCTGCTGACTTGAATGTGTGGGTTTTACGTTTGCGTGATGTTTAAGCCGCGCAAGTTGAAAGAAAAAAAGAAAAAGAAAGAAAGAAAGAAAAAGAAAGAAAGAAAGACAGAACGAAAGAAAGAACACTCTCAGAAATCGCACAAGTTCGAGTGATTTATTGAACATGAAAAGAAATATTTGTTTTGCTTATGTATACGCATATGCCACTGAAACGCCGAGTAAACACATTGATTGAGCAATCAACAAATATTTCGAGTCACCATGCACTGCAAGATAACTTTGCGGCACACAAAGACGTGTTTCAGCATGTTGTACCATTAGAGAAAGTGATATGTCAAGCTCGTGTGAGTGATTTTAAGTGAAAAGAAGAGAAAAGTAAGCCCCGTAACTGTCTTTCATGGGGAGGACATCTCAACAGTAGCTCACAGGGGATGGGGGTAAGAAGGGATTAAAAGGATATGATTAAAAGGTAAAGAGATAGAGAGGAAGGAGAGAGCGAGGTGCAGGGACAGCGAACGACAGAAAACGACGGAAGTAAAGAGGAGATAGGATGGATGGACACGGTTGCAGGAGTCCGAGGACGGAGCACCACTCGGCGAGAGCTCTTGTCGGCGTAAGGAGATGGCGTAGGGCGAGCCCAGTCGCCCAGAGCTGCGCTGTCGTCGGGGATCGTGGGGCACAACCGTTCGGCACGAAGTCCATAGAGCGAGTCTGTCAAACCCTTCAACAAAGCAGGTGACATGTATTCTATAGTTTACCTGGTGATGTATGAAGACGACCTCTTATTTTGGTCCGGAGCATGCATGCGTCTTGTCTTTGATGATCTCAGCTGAAGAAAGCGGGTAGCGTGTACCGTGTGTATAGAAGACACCAAGAACTCTTCGCATACTGACACAATAGACGAACAAGCGTAAAATTCTCTGTTTGGTTACTTTTGGTGGTCCTCTAGCTAACCAAA
Source organism: Rhipicephalus annulatus (assembly GCA_013436015.1). Taxonomy (NCBI): domain Eukaryota; kingdom Metazoa; phylum Arthropoda; class Arachnida; order Ixodida; family Ixodidae; genus Rhipicephalus; species Rhipicephalus annulatus. The sequence goes on from WOVY01001574.1 coordinate 266,517, forward strand.
TACGGCTGTTCTGGGTGTAGGCGTGAAGAATTGCGTGACTCTGCATTTTTACTCTCATCTCGTTAAAAAATGTTCGTCGCTGTCCCAGTTAGTGCGTTTTTCTTGTCACAAGAAACTGTTAGGTGCAGATCATTTTAGGAACCCGGGCTGAGCCTCTCTTGTCACCGCCTGGCGTCGTGCTCAAAATTCTAAAGTAAGTCAGGAAAGAATGCTACAGCGTTGATGGATAAACTCTATTAGGGTCCTTCGGAACGCGCTTTAGTCTCTTTGTGGGCCACTTCCACGATGGACCGTTGTGGGTCGCACCCAAGTCTCTCTGCTGCGTGGTGGGCCCGTTGAATAGTCTCTAGCTGTTGTTCAAGTCCGGAGCTGGTAATAAGAGCCTGACATTTGGATTGCGTGATGACCGTGGCTGCAGAATGCGGGGCCCCGCCAGAGCATGTGTTTTAGATTAGCTTTATCCGTGGGTAAGGAACCTTCATTTTTTGGCCTTATTTCAGGACAAATCTACGTCAATACCAAAATATGCCATGAGAGGGTGCCACTGCATCACAAATAATTGTTCACTTTGCACTGATGAATACACAGCATGCAGAGCGTTTGGATCTCCAGCATCGCCGAAAATCGAGCGCCTGTAGTTTAATGCAGATCTACCTTATAGAGAAAAAAGGCGTCTATAGGGCTTGAAACACAAACTAATGCTTGGTAATCCGCAGCTTCGAAAGACCCAGACGCAAGGCGAGCGCGAATTGGATCGGTTTGGATAAACTTTTATTATAGGTCCTCCGAAACACAGATCGCTGTGTCGTGGGCCGTTACCACGGGGGATTGAGATGCCGAGCTCCTCAGCCGCCTCGCGGGCTTGGTGGACAACCCAGATCTGATCTGCCAAGGACGAGCTACGGATTGCCGCCTCCCATCTGGAAGGAAGACAAGCTAACTCGCAACTTCGATGCACACAAACACAGACAAGGCGGCAACAGGGGCAGATGAATCCACTTGCAGCTTTGCTGCAAGTGGAAGTGCACTTTGACGGTGCGCAACTGGTGAGTTAGCTCCCTACACTTCTTCTTTTTCACCAAAAACCCTTCGTTAAGCTTTCTTACTAATTTATTTCATTAAAGACCATGACATGACCTTGTTATTAACTAGTGTAATTTTGAATATTCTGTTACAGGCCGATTCATCCGAGCTTATAATCGGACAACACCAAACCTTTCACCGGATTCGCGATGAGTCATGCTTCTTTACACCGAAGCACTTTAGCAACAACTCTAGCGAAGACTTCCACAAGAATGGCTTTATTGGCTAGTTCGTAAGATATAATTCACGTAGTAGAGCACAGAAAAATACGAAGGGCGAAATTTCTATAACGATGAGAGAATCTGAAATCAGAAAGAGCGTGAAACTTTCACTTTTTCACCGTCTTTCACTTTTCACTGTCAGTGTTGTCCCATACTGCGTCAACAGCTACATCATTTTTGTTGTATTTCGCGAACATTCACGTTATCTCCCTTATCAGACTCCAGCCTTCTCAAGCAATGTCTCATCCGTGAACTATCCGATGCATCCGCACAAATTTTCATTCGCACTTTCAATCATCCGTCTATTAACCACATCACAGTCTCACATTATGCCGGTCAACTCATTCCCTCGTCCATTGACCTGCGAATGAGTCGTGGGCTATGGCGTCTACAAACACAAGCGCCCACGCTGCTTACTAGCTCGACCGGCGACTCTCTCTTTCAATCACGGCTGCTTCCATTCCGCTTCTCGACAAGTCGGACCTCCAGATTCACTCGGCCCCGAAACGGTGCAACCGTGTCGGCGACTATAACGCCTATACAAAGCACCTACAAAAGCTGGCTTAGGGTTTCATTTCCATAAATGTACATAAACTAAATACGCAAGAAGACCGGTCAGAAAAGGGCTGGAGTCAGCAGGATGTGGGTCACGTCGGGTGAAAGACAATTTCTTGTGCATATTTATTACCCTATCTCTAAGCTTTATATTTATCTTATACATGACTCGAAAAGGAGCGCGATCATTGTAAGAAATGAGAAATACGGGGTGAGGCAAATGGGCTGGGGTGGCTTTTAAGAGAGAGTCGGAGTCAGCACGAAACGCTCGATGTGGTACACGAAGCCGGAGCCACCGGGGAGCATGCGGTGAAAGAATAATAAAAAAAAGAAGGGCGAGAATGACGTGAAGATATATTCTGGTAATAAGTGTTGCTTCGACAGACATGTACCGGCGTAGTGCGTCGAAGAAATAGGACTCCTGCAGGTCTCCTCGGCAGGGAACGAATGTCGTTCGCCGGATAAAATGGCGACAGCGTGGCATGGGGAGAGGGAGGTAGAGGAAAAGGATAAGAGAGGGAGGAAGAGAGATACTCGGACATATAAATAATGACACAGACGAGAAATACCATGCTAGAAGACAAGTAAGGATATCGATAAGTATCCTAAAGTGGCAATATGTGCATGCAGTAGGATTGTCACACACTAATGGCACAGTATAATGACACTAGTGCTCCCAAGAATCGCACAAGTAGACTGATACACTTCATTAACTCTACCTGCTATGTTGTTTTAGTTAACACTACCGTAACACTACCTTAGTAATTTTATTCAACTTAACACTACCTTGACACCGAACACAAGTAACAGTTCAGGGCACGTAAATAATAATTGTTAATTATAAGTTATAACATACCTTCTTGCATTTAATCAGCCTAACGTACAAAAATTACGTCTGATCGAACACGCTCTGCTAGCTTTGCACCCCCTTCAAGATACGCGCGCGCACACACCGAATCTTCTACTTTCCCCTCCTTTTTTCATTGAGGCCAAATGTATTTTTTTTTCTCCAGCTCTCGTAGTTTTTTTTTTGTCTGTGTCGACTCATATTAAACCCTAATCTGAAGTATCCAGCACTATAGATACAACAAGGCTGCTATTCCCAGTTTCCATTAAAGGATACTTCTCTCCCTCTTCCTCTTTTTTATGAAGAAAAAATAGATAAATAGATATGTGAGATTTAACTCTCCGAAACCATGTGATTGTGAGAGATGCTGTGCAGGAAAGAATACAACGCATGAATTGTTTTATAGGACGACATTCTGGTAGGAGAAAAATCAACGTATGAATCATGATGACATTTCCATCATGTAAAAAAATAAACTGCAAGAATGTCAAGGAATACATCTTTAGAGCAAAGAATGCTTGAAGAAAAGAAAAGTGAAGATAAGAAAGCACGAAACACCTTGACTTCTATTTTCTTGAAGCAATCTATGCTCTAAAAAAACAAAAACATGAGGTTTTCTGTTTTAAGTGTGTTGTACCAAGCAGCCAAGCTGAGATAAATATGTGCAACCGTTAAAAAAATGGGTAAGGAAGGAAAGGCATAGGTAGAATAGACGTCGACAAGCGCTGAACAAACTGAGTGGGGTTCGGCTTCCCGACAACCTAGCATTAGCGGGGCAGACAATGAGGTGTCGGAGAACGCGCAGCCAGGTCCGGTGACAATGGTGTTCCCTTATGTGCCGAGCTCCTTATATGTGTACTTCTGAGCCTCTTATTGGTTGACCCGGCTAATGTTCTGCTTTTCTTTCTCCTCCTTACTTTACCTTGGTTTTGCAGCTTTATTCAACCATGTCGTCTAAGCACTAATGTGTGTTCGGGAGATTCGATTCTTATATTCTTCCACGCGTGCAACAGTTGCCACGCCGATATCCATTGATGTCAGCAGCGTTCGTCCATGTCATCTGAGAAAGTTTTCTTTCATACTCTTATATTAAAATGACCTCTGGTGCCCTTTTCTAGAAATTTTACACACAGCAATGCTGCCAGTTTCTTACATTCATTTCTCCCCCAAACGGCCAAATGTTGGAATAATTTACCCGCATCAATTACAAGCATAACCAACACCAATAACTTCAAAATCACACTTCAGACTTTCATTTCAAATAAGCAATGTGATTCGCAGTTTCTTGCATATGAGCTCTTTTTTGCCTTATTTTCATGTTAAGGCTTTACTCATCACTGCTTATCTTTTTATTGCGATAGCAATACCATGAATACTTTTTGCCGTCTCCGTCACCGTCATGACCCGTATAAAGTCCAAAACGATAACTTCACCCACACATCGCATGTTTTACCGCAGGTAAAAGCACACTAGCTGGGGTGACGAGAGAAGCTGAAACAGAGATCAAGTGAGCAGGCCCATCTCTGGCGCTCGGTTGACGAATGTGATAAATCACCCCGCTAGGAAAGCCTGCCGTCAAACAAGATAAGAAACGCCCCGCCTGTCTTGAACGAAGAGTCGACGAGAGAGAGAGGGTGGTGTCGCGCGAGCAGCAGCATTCAACACTGATTCGGTGGGCGCAGTCGCTATCGCTGTTACGTTCGCCATTTCAGAAATTATCATAGAGCGGCTCGTGTACCCCACCACGTGGTGCGCTGTCAACGCGAAGAGACTACACGGAAAGAACATCTGTCCCCGGAGCAGCTGTATTCTCTTACACTAGCGTTTGGTAGCGTTACGCGTGATCAGATCCAAAAAGAGTTATAACTGCCAGCCTCACTTCGCATAAGATTACGCTGTGTTGCTATCGCATTCATCGCTTCGTCTTTGTGCTGAAATATTAACTTTCTTTGTTTTTATAGCTACAACCTCGCAAGTTTATATCTACCCTTTTAGGTATTTCTAGAGCTACTCGCATAACATATTATTTTGATGCGTTCGTTTTCGTGGTTTGTTGTTTCTTACGTGTTATCCTGGCCATCTGGTTTCTCTATTTGCAGTGTATTCAGTGAGCCAGTTTTTTAATGCCTCTGGGACAATTAGGAATTTTCGTTTATTTAACATCAAAAGAAAGAATACTTAGCATGCTGTTTGCCGCTATATGACTGAAATTGTTAAATGTGTTTAATAATGTATTGTCCAGTATTTCTTGATTTTGCATTTATTACCGGGTTTTTAGTATGCGGAGGAAGGATAAAAAGAGGAGGAAAGGAAGGACAGGGATGTTAGCCACCTTATTACATGTGTTAACTTTTGCCCCGACCACCTTCAATGTACGTTCATGCACTGATGGTACAGCCGTGGCCATCTCTGTCTAGAGCACGCGAACAGCCGGTTTTTGCTCTGCGGGGTGAAACCTCGGGACAGTATCAAGCTCTGACGTAGTCAGCCTGACAACTGAGCCCGATTTCGGCCCGCAGAGCAAAAACTGCCTGCTCGAGTGCTCTACACAGACGTGGCCGCCGCTGTTCATCACATAAACAAACAAACAAACAAACAAACAAACAAACAAACAAACAAACAAACAAACAAACAAACAAACAAACAAACAAACAAACAAATAAAAATTGTTGAAGTGTTGTTCATTTAGAGACAAAAAAGACATGGAAAGTAGGCTACGTTAGAGCCGGCTATGATAATGTTGGCATGCGTGTCATGTCAAACCTGACCACATGCTACGCTCATAGCGCGCTCGCGGCCGTTTCGCTAGCTCCACAGATACCAAATTTACTGTCACATGACGTGAATAGATGACGAAGGTAATTATACGCCCAAACATAATAATCATGATATGCGTATCATGAAAAACATGACTACATGCTACGCTCATAGCATGCTCGCGGCCGTTTGGCTAGCTGCACATATACCAAATTTGGTATCACATGACGGTTAATAGACGACGAAGGTAACACGTTCAAACATTCCATCGTGACATGGAAGTCTTCTACAGCATAATTTACGCGCGTCTCGTAACGTTGTGCACCTGTTAAGATGACATATCAACCTTGCTCATTCGTGCTTCACATATCATTGATTCCTACTGTACGTGGGATCTGCCAAATTTCTTTCTTTCTTCTTTCATTCATTCTTTCTTTCTTTCTTTCTTCTTTTCTTTCTTTCTTTCTTCTTCTTTCTTTCTTTCTTTCTTCTTTCTTTCTTTCTTTCTTTCTTTTCTTTCTTTCTTTTTTCTTTTTTCTTCTTTGTTTCTTTTTTTGATCGGATTGCGTAGATAGAGAGCGACCGGCATTCTCGAAGGATAACGCTGATTCACTCGATTACCCTTTTTGTGCTATTCCCGGAGCTTAAAGTCCGATCCATATCCGTCATTCCTATTTCATTAAATGCCATTTTGTGCATCACCTTCCTCTTCATAAGTCTATACATAACATTCTACATAACTGTCCACACGGCATTCTAAGTAACTCCTAATTGAGTTAGAGGGATTCAAATCTATATAATTAACACCGCCGAATGTCAGCGATCGCTATATTGAAGTGAGCTGACGTATAAAATAAAGAGAGAAAAATCCATAAAGAGGAGTTGTGCGGAGACGACGTTTCGACAAGCGGCGTTTTCTTTCACAAGACTGGAACAGAACTATTCTGGTCTAGCCTCGAAGAAGACAAGTCCGCTTGCCTAAAGGTTGGCTCGACACCAACGCTTGTTTACCCGTTTTTTCATCGCAAGCTTTCATCTTCTCCTTCCTGCCGTTTTTTTATAGAAAGAGAGAGAGAGAAAACAACTTGATGCGAAAGGCAGGCAGCTTTAAATAGGGAAGAAAAGATCTGTTTTTTTTTGTTTACCCTGCACTGATGGTGGGGTAAGGGGGACACGAAAGAAAGAAATGAAGTAATGAGAATGAGGGTTAAAAATTGTAGAGGTGACACATAAGAGAGAAGTGCTCTGCCAGCCAGTGGCAAATATTTGCGCAGAGCCCTCGAGATAGAATATTAAAGTGCAGAGTCCGTGTGAACGAAACAGGTGAAGTTAAAGAAGGCTGTCCAGGTGGTACACAAAAGAAACGCTGAGTGAACCAAACCAGAGAAAGAGAAAGAATCTGTCAGGATAGCTGCATTGAAACAAGGTGTATTGTGTTTGAGCACGAACCTCTTCACGCGGGGCTTTCAAGGGCGACTGCCTTTGCGAATTCCCAAAGTACAGGATTTTGAAAGGCTTTGATGTGACGTTAATTCCAATCAAAGCACTGCGCTGCGCCCTCTTTTCGCACTTTCAATCGCGTTGAAGAGTAGTCTTGTTGTTTTCGATAACCGTTGGCGTTCATTTTGAGCGTCAGTGCAAAGAAAATATTAGCTAGCATGATTCACTTAATCAAAAGTAGAGGCGGAGGTCAGCACACGCTGATATTGCGAAGTGGTCTCGTCACTATTGCGACTTAAACAAAAGTTACAGCTATCTGCTAGACAGAACGCAGGAAAACTGATGTGATTCGTTTAAAAATAAAAAGAATGACATCCCTCGAGTATAGCGAATTTCGTTAGTTTTACTGACAGGAGAGGTAACGAAATCATTCGAGATTGCATGCTAGGGCCTCGACATCTGTTGAACTGTCAAAAACCCGACTTATTTTGACGTGTTTTGACGAGGTTCCTCGCTGATTTTATATATTTATATAAAATTCTATACGCAGTGAATTGAAGACAATTGATTGAATAAAAGTATGAAACAATATATGGTAAACATTATCAAATAATAACTAAGTCTACCGAACATGTATCACGAATTAGTTATCACAGTAGTCGTATTCGCACATCGTTTAAAATGTGTTACTACTATTCCGTCCTGCTTTGTAACAGGTCTACGCTGACAGCTATCCACCACAGTAGTTACATTGACTGCTGTGATTGAATCCGGCCGGGGTGATCGCATTTCGAATGAAGGCGAAAATGTTTGAAGTCCGTGTACTTACAGTTATGTATAGGTGCACATTAAAAAAAAAAACGCGGTGGCCAAATTTCCAGAGCCCCCCTCTGTGGCATTCCCCATAATTATAACGTGGTTTTGGAACGTGAAGCCCGACACAATATCAAACAACAACAAGAACATCAACGCGAAGAAGGACGTAAAGGAAGGAGGAAAAGACTTTACTGGGTGAGTAAGCTAGGCCCCTTTTCGGCTCTCCCGGACCACCGCATAGCAATGACATTACGCCTGTGTTCATTCCACGTAGGGCCAGGGAACTGCCACCTCGGTTAATTCAGCGAAGCTGTGCCTTCAGATCCTGAGATGCACGGATGTTCACCCATTGTTCTTACGTTTTTATGGCGGGAGGCCTCGTGAAACCCCAGCCATATATTATTATTATTATTATTATTATTATTATTATTATTATTATTATTATTATTATTATTATTATTATTATTATTATTATTATTATTATTATTATTATTATTATTATTATTATTATTATTATTATTATTATTATTATTATTATTATTATTATACGCTGACAGCCGAGAGGACGGCATCGAGACCGAAGTGCCCGAGTATATATCAACGCTTCTAGATGACATCTGTGCTATTTGACGACACCTCACATCGACAAGATAAAGACTGAGAAATACAAACAGAATCGTTATTTCTCGACGTCTATTCGAGTTTGAATAGCTAAAAATGAACCCATTTTCCATCGGGAGCATGAAAAAGCACCTGCTTGCGCAGACGAGCGTGCTTTCAACACGCAAGGTTTTCTGTGCTTCGCCATCTCGTTTGGATATCAAAGTAGCCTCTACCGCAGTTGCCTTCTGTCAACTTCGCGACTTTGTCTATTCTGCTATCAAAGGCGGGTAATTGAACACACCCTGTGGTCAATAAAGTGACAACAGCGAACACTGCCTGCACTTCACTGGCGCTTGCTTTATTACCTTCAGTGAACAGTACTCTACTCTAGCCATCAATAGCCAGCTAAAATCAATCCTGGTAGTTTGCGGGCAATTATGGTAGCAAAATTTGGTCGTAATCTGTTGCATATTGTATGTGGCTGTGGCTTGACAACGCATAGTTTTGAAAATAAACACAAGTGAGGCTAATTCTCCCGATAAAGCGTCGTCTACTTTACACGCAATTAGCAATAACTGAAATGAAATCGCTCAGTTGGAATCATATTGACCCTCCACGTTTGTTAATGTGAACCAGCTGAAGATCTTCAAAATGAGAGGTCCCAGTTCTACGTGTGGGTAGCTGTCTCGCTACTGAAACTTCCCCCTCAGCACCTGGAGTATTTTACCGCACCATTAACCAGTCTGGTAATTCTAGCTTCGCATTAAACTCAACGCCTCACCTTCTGACATTTCGCACAAGTTGTACTGGCCACCGCACCTTAGAGCCGTGGTTGCTGGATAAATGAAACATTTTTTTCTTTTATCCAGCGGTCGTGGTAGAGCAAACGAGCAAAGGTCACTGCACGGGCTATAGTTGAGATGGTTGACAAAGAAAGCGGGAATGGTGTTCACGAGGAGTCCTTTTACATAAGTGCAATTCATGATTGTAGGTCAGGGGGCCACTAAATCTTCTCTCTTCACGAAAATCTCGTCGTTAGAAAGACGGCGTCTTGCAACACGAAGGGATAGTTCAGCCTTCAGACAAACCAAGGTGGAGTGTGCGGCGATTTAACCGGTGTCTGCTGAGGTTTCTCTAGTGCGCACTTAATTCGGGGGATTCAGGCTGGCTGTTTTAGTTATTTCAGTCATCTCTACTAAATAAAAAGCCTTAGATGCCTCATCAAACACTAATAGTGACCGTAGGCGTCATCACGTGTGATTTGAAAGAGCCGATATCATTTGATGGCGTCACCATATCAAAATCACTAAATCTTGTGACGTCATGATGATGTCAGAGTGATGACAGGTAACAGGCCGTCCCGTAAAGACGTCATCACATGACATTATCGTTTGGTCATAGGTGGACTGATCCCGGAGGTACGCGGGATGCATAAAGCTTGCAGTGCCTTCGATCCCGGAAGCCATGCAGAACTACGCTGCGCGCAGAAAACATTTGGAGGCCTGCGGTTGAATGCTCTCGAATGAGAGAGAGAGAATACGGTGGTTTTGCGTTCGAGTGTCTTTAGGCGAGTGCAGAGGCGTACCCTGGGGGCATTTTTCTGATGAGTCTACCTGTGCAAAAAATACATTCACGCAGACATGTAGCCACTTCTGTGGACTATTGGTTGCTTTAAAAAATTTTTTTAGGAGATTGCTCATCTAGCTTCTTATGCTCGCGTCTTGTCCTGCAGTGGTGGCCGGCGGATACACCAGTGTATCGAGTGTACACTTCTCCGGCCACCACTCACGGCATCCTCTCCGGCGATTCCAACAATGCTCACTAGATGGCGCGCAGCTACCCGCGTGCTCGCCTCCTCGCGACTATTCGTTCTCGTCGCTTCGTAGGCATTGTGAAATTGTGCAGCGGTGTTCTTGCACAAACCAAAGAATTTGGCTGCATATATCCTGTAAGTTTTCTATTGACGTGGCTACTATGCAAGAACTCCGGTACCATTATAGTCGGCAGATACATATTTAGGGAACAAAGGAGCATGCTGTTCGCCACATGTACGTGAAGTAACGCAAAGATAGGACTAAGCAGAAAAAAAGAAACAAAAAAATGTGGGCTCACGCACGAGTTAATACATAGGCGAGCATAGTTTGTCATGTGTCCGCGTTTACTACACGATCAACATCGTTCTGAAGTTGAATGTACGGTCTATACAGGGAACTGAGCAGAATTACTATCGCAACGACCGGTCATCAGTGGGGTAAAAACTAACCTGTCTCACGACGGTCTAAACCCAGCTCACGTTCCCTATTAGTGGGTGAACAATCCAACGCTAACCTAGATACAGATAGGCGTTTGCTCAAAGAGCTAGGTTTTTTTTTTCTTGCTCTACAACTTTATACGCAGAGTTGGGTCTGTGTGTCCTTACGGGACGAGAAGTTTGTTTTGAAACCGAGGAGTATAAGCATGCGATATATGGGCACAATGAACATTATAGATTGTTATTTTGGCCTGGCCAATCCCGGTTTTCCCCTAAGTTTACATGGACGGTAAAGTGCCCCCGGAACATTTTCAAAGAGCGAGAGCTACAGGAGTTGTGAGCACTTTTCAATGCTTAAAAGTGCGAAGGCCTGTCGTGGTGATCAAAGCCTCATATTGACCATCATGCTTTATTTCGGTAAACATTTCAGAAACATGCAGTGCCCTCGTACATACTGGTTCTCGCGCACGTGATATGTTGCATAAAAGGGAGCACTGGTCCCAACCGTGTACTTGGACTGTGAGTGCAATGGTTCGGTCACGAGGCGTGGCTAATCAAAAGCCCGCCCTCTTTCAAATATGGGCGAGCATCTTCTATAGGATACTAGCTCAAATGCGACGCATAAGCTCGATTACGTGTAGTAATCGACGATGTAAGCAAACCTGTTGATTTTTTTTCGGCTTTTGCACTTTCCCCCAGAGTAGACGATGAGCTGTGAACTTAACCGGTGATTTATGCGTCTATTTATTTCATAGCGCACCACCCATGGTAATCAGAGAGGATGCCAATGAAAACAGCAAGCGATAAAGTGATTCAAGCGCAGCAGAAAATGTCGCCAGAATACATTTTCTTTTGCCGACGAAGAAGTACAAGCCCTAACACCATACTGGGTGAATGTGATTCCCTCGGATTAAGCAACAAAATGAGGGGATTGAAGAAAGCGCGTTGTTAAGTAAAGAGTGGCAGTTAGTTTAAATATGGGTGTGTGTGTGTGTGGTGTGTGTGTGTGGTGTGTGTGAGTGGGAGGGAGGGGGGGGGGGGTTCGAAAAACATCTGATTCAATAAGGACAGGGTCAATGGCAGGGCGCGTCACAGAGACAGCCGCCTTCTAATTCGTTGATTCAGCGGAAACGGGGAAAACGAGCAAGTCGCCCCGACCAGTGCTTTTAGCTGAACAAACACAGAGCGAAAGCAAGTTATCTTACTCCGGTTAGGGGGCTTTGAGATTGTAGTAATGAAGTCAGCAGACGAAAAATAACGAAATGATAAGGAAAAAAAGAAGCCTGTTGAAAGACGGTGTTGTGCTTGTTTAATGATTGTAAATGATTAGTTGTCGTTGCAAGAAAGAAAGAAAAAAGGAAATAAATAAATAAAAGAAAGAAAGAAAGAAAGAAAAGAAAGAAAGAAAGAAAGAAAGAAAGAAAGAAATTGATGGAAGCATTGTAAACTACGTTGGGGCTTAGAACATGTATAGTGGCTACTTACATAAAGCTTGGTATATAAGGGCACCAATGCATGCGCTGTAGGTACTAACCCTGTGTTTTAATTGAAGGCATATAAGTCGCAAGGTCGAACACTCTGTGCTTTGAGAGAGAGAGAGAGCGAAGAGAGAGAAAAGAGCGTCCAAGTTTGTTTGTATTGGTTATATTCGTTCTTCCTTTTTTTATGTGCCAAGCGCAACAGCACAAGTGCTTTTGGGTGATGAAAGTCAAGGTCTGTAAACTGGGGAACTACTTCCTGTCTGCCGATTTCAGTGAAAGAAAAAGTTACCCGTGCACGTTAAATGAGGCGTTCTTCTGTGTTGTTTTTTTTTCTCGGTACTTCTGAAGGCTTTACAATTACAATGATGAGAAAAATATTCAGCACTATAAATACGCCCCCCCCCCCCCAAAAAAAAACACTCATCAGGGACGAAGATCGTTACAGCTTCGTTGACATTATTGCCCCCACAACTCGCCTCAATGATGGGGTGCTTGACCGGTGCCCGAAGGTTGTGGGGCTGAATCCAGGTGGCTGCATTTTCGATCGAGTCGAGACTGCTACATGCCCGTGTGCTTAGATTTGTGGCTCGTTGAGGAATTGCAGGCAATGTAAATCTCTGGAACACTTCACTGCGGCGTCCCTTGCAATCACGTCATGATTTTGGGACGGTAAATTTCTGCAATTATTATTATTATTATTATTATTATTATTATTATTATTATTATTATTATTATTATTATTATTATTATATTATTATTATTATTATTATTTATTCACGACGCAGATATTCTGTTCAATAAATAGAGAGAGGGGAACACGTGAACTATAATAGGCGTTAAAGTAGTTCAACCACTCACACAAGGCAATATGGTGGTTGCCCTCATTCTTTCCCATAAGGAGAGCTCCATTGGAGCCTGGTAGCCTGTTGAGGCCTCCAGAAGAAAGTTAATGACAGGCCTGTTCCCTGAAGGGCGGGCAGATCAAACCTCTGCGCTGGCAAATTGCGGACGAACGATTCTCGCTCGACTGCTAGGGCGATCCATCATGCTCCCGAAAAACACCCCGGTCTAAGTCTGTTGGTCCGTTCGCTCTCGCCTCATTGCATTGTGCGCAACGGCAGACGTTGCCCGGTGCCGCTGTCTGTGCGGTAGTTCTCGCGATTCTCACTTGATATTTTTTTTTCTTTTTCCGTTGAGGCAACGTGAAGTACGTGCAACTGTGTCGTGACTTAAGAGACTGTCCAACACCGCATAAGCTATAGGACGGAGTCGACGACATCTTGTTTCCCTACAATAGCGGAGCATTAACGCATCGCGTAGGGTTCAGCTTAAATTGAGGACGACGCAGCGAGCAATGAAAAGAAAAGTGGTAGGTGTAACCTTAAGAGACAAGAAGAGAGCAGAGTGGATTAGGGAGCAAACGGGAGTTAAGGATATCATAGTTAAATTAAAGAAGAGGAAATGGACATGGGCCGGGCATGTATTGCGTAGACAGGATAACCGCTGGTCATTAAGGGTAACTGAATGGATTCCCAGAGAAGGCAAGCGGGTTAGGGGGAGACAGAAGATTAGGTGGGCAGATGAGATTAAGAAGTTTGTGGGTATAAATTGGCAGCAGCAAGCACAGGACCGGGTTAACTGGCGGAACATGGGAGAGGCCTTTGTCGTGCAGTGGACGTAGTCAGGCTGCTGCTGATGATGATGAAAATATTGATGAACGCATCGCCCGGCTTCAAAGCAGCTGAAAGAGTGGGGTCACAGCGAGACTGCTCATAGGAAATGCGATATTGAGCCGGTGTGAGACTATTTAAGGCGAAAGCCTTTAGATGTTTCATCAAAAGCAAAAAGTGACCACGGGCGCCAGCACGAGTAATGCAAAAAATCATCACCACGATGTGATACCTAATTACGTCACCATAACGCCACGTGTCACCGAATGACTTCATTACGTTATGCGACGTGGCGTCATGCAATGACGTCATCAGAGGAGACAATCGTTAGGTTAAAGGTAGGCCGACTCTGGAGAGAGAGATGCAAGGAAAGGCAGGGAGGTTAACGAAATGCATGTCCGGTTGGCTACCCTGCACTGGGGGAGACAGATAAAGGGATTGAAGAGAGGGATACAGAAGAGGAGGAAAGAGAGACACACAAAATCACGAGCACACTTGGGGTAGCAGGTCTAGTCTAACGGTGGTCGCTCAGGTTTGGTGAGTTCATGTACTTCAGTAGCGCTTTCGTTGCTTTCTGCGCTACCGAAGCGGATGTCCAAGATACTAGAAATCTTCTGTACTGAATATGGTGTGGAGTCCAATTGCTTCAAAACGATGAGGAGCAGGAATCGCCGGGCACCATAGTGAGCGCAGAAGCCCAGTACGTGTTCAATTGACTCTTCAGATTTGCAGAGGTCGCATGCGGAGGTGTCCGCCACACTGATGCGATATGAGTACGCCCTAATGCACTGCATAAATATGTGAGGTACAGAAACTTTTCAATTCTTCCAATCTCGGAGCAGCGAAAAACCACGCTTAGTGCAGGAAACTCTTGAAAGTGGCAAAGAGGGGAATTGATAAAATAGACTCAAAGATATAGAAGATGGTTTTCTCCATCAAGTTGTCTAAGCGTACGAAAAGAGAATGGGTAACTAGTCTGGTTTCTTGGGACAAAGTGAGGGGAATGCCTCACGTAACGTGGAAGCCGGCACAAGAGCCCAGACTTTGGGAGTGCCTCATCATAATCTTGTTCCAGATTTCAGTGGAGCATTAACGCATTACCAGTCGCCGAGTGGCTCAAGTCGCGCGGTTACTGCGTGCCCGTTCAAACGGAATACGAGATTGCGGTGATCTCAAACTTTTTGCTTTGTTTTCGCGTGTCTTTTCTATGGCACTAGAACGGTATTAAAGTGGAAAGTGGGGCAAGTTGAATCTAATTCACGAAACAACAACAACAACAACAACAACAACAACAACAACAACAACAACAACAACAACAAAACAACAACAACAACAACAACAACAACAACAATATACTTATCCTGTTCAATGCCATTAAAGCTTCGGACAGCGATGCTGTTGCCCCTGTGATTTGGTTACTTGAACCCTCTCCTTTCATTGTCCCCAGTTACTTTTAATTCATTTCTCTGTTGTTTCCCTTAATTAAGCAAAGCCAGGTATTTAGCTTCATTCGAAAGCTCTGGTTAGTGTGGACTACCCTGAACTTTTGTCTCATTCCGGTAACTTTTCTCTGTCACTCCCGATCTACTCTTTGCCATTTCCTGGGGGATAGATGCCCTCTCAGTGCACAATGTGAGTCGCCCTCTTGAGTCGCTCGCCCTACGGGGCCTGCATCATTTCAATATCTTTCCCCCTCCTACTCTCGTGACGCCCCCTTGCAGTTCAGCCTGGTCACGTAATATTTTTAGGTGCTGTAATGACTTCGCTGTAAAACAGCGTATGAAGACGAGGGCTTGTTGAAAAAAAAACAAAACAAGAAAGGCGCTGACTCGCTATAAGTTAATACGTGTTCGAAACGGAAATGTATACAATGACCACAAAAACAAGAGAAAAGAAGAATGTGATGGACAAAACACTAGTTTAGAGTGCCCCCACCATTTCAATCGCCCTTCAATATATGCTTATGTCTGTTTAGAAAAAATATTTAACGATAATTCCCACTCGGATAGCGCTATCAAAGACTGCCCGTTTCATATCATAATCTCTTGTGCAAGGGTTCGCGGCTTTCAGAGGGTGCGTCGGTTACAAGCTGATTAGAGTGCGTCGTTTCCTAAATGCTAATGTACCCTCGACCGTGGGCATGTCGGCAACCGGCTGTTTCTGATTCGGCAATTTGACCTTCTCCTGAAAGGTTACTTGTCCTTCACGTTGCCGCGTTTCCTTGTTGCCCGGATATGAACGAATGGCTAACGTTGTTGCCTGTAGCAACAGAAGTGGTGCGCTGCTAAGCACGCCGACCGAAGTACGACTCGTGGCATAAGTGAAGGGAGCAGCAAGAAAGAAAGAAAGAAAGAAAGAAGGAAAGAAAGTAAGAAGAAAAGAAAGAAAGAAAGAAAGAAAGAAAGAAAGAAAGAAAGAAAGAAAGAAAGAAATGGAAATTGGTGGACACTAAAGGTTTGCCTTTAAAATTGTACGCAATAGCGACATTCTGTTCCTAGTGCGTACTTCAAATACTTCGTGTAGGAAATCATTTCGAACTTCATATGCACCCACTACGTGGCATTAAAGGTACAGTAGCAAGTGTGCTTTTTCTAGTAGGTGACTGGTGTGAAACTATAAACTCATTAGGACAATCCCATGTTCTGACGCTCGAAGGCGATGTGTTCTTGTAGCCCGCATTATTACGGCAATATTTGACGATGTATTGTGAAGCGTGTATACAGGACGCGCGTGTTTGTCAATAATGAAAATTACTTTCACTGCATTTTCAAGCGGCGGAAGTTATTTTCACTGCAATCACAAGCAGCAGCGTGGTTGTGTGGTATAAACACAAACTCGCCACGCAAAGAGCTCGACTTTTTCCTTTTTCAGACTCAGACTTTTTCCTTTATTTATTTGAATCTTTCTCGATTTTTTGGTCACGCTAAGTTAAACCCCATATATCAAGTGGTCCCGCCAAGACGAAGATTTTTCGGTCACAACCAACGACGCCGATACCAACGCCGAAGCCGGAATTTCCGCGAAAGGAGCTCTTAACGATATTGCGTCAAAAAGGAAGACACGAGTGTCAAGCGACGCTTGCTCCATTTTCCCGGTCGGGCAAACAATACTAAACTCTTTTTAATGCATGCTATGCCCCATACCCCGTTGTGCTCCTTTATTGACGGCTTGGCAATACGAACGCTGTAACCTTCTCTGCAATTCACAGAAGTACGGAGAAAGAGCAACACTCTGAAAAACGCAAAAAAAGGTCACTAAAAAGTAAAAGTACGTAACGAATGGACTTACTGAAATCCTAATTTCGCGAACCGAATTCGTGAATCGTGGTTAAATATTTGCCCGCACACGTTCCATGAAATTCACATATCTGAACGCAGAATTGCGCAGCCTACATCCCGGCATTTTTATGCGGTTCCAATATATGTCACCAATAAACAAAGAGCGAAAGGGAGAAAGCAAACAGCAGGTGAGTTCGGTTGCAGGCGGTAATAAAATCGTGCGACAAGACGACAGGATTACACTAAATCAGTTCGTGGACCCACTGCGTTGGATATATTTATACGCCGACTTCTCTTATGTCATTTAGTTTATCAATATTATCGCTCAATCTATAGATCATTTGATCAAAGGGCTTATAAATCAGGTTGTATATATTGCATGTACTGCAGGACCCAAACTAAGGCTCTCGTTTATCAAAAGCTGGTAACATAGCGCAGCGGGTAAATAGATGAGATCGAATGATGCACTCGCACGCTGAAATCCAATTACTAGTTAGAAATAGAAATACGATGAACGCAAAAATAAAAAAAAAAGCAAGGAGTTGTGTAATCCCAAAAAGTGGTGAAAGATGAAAATTCTGCGACCACAAACACAACTAGTCCACCTTTTATCGACATATTCATATAATCGAATACGGGACACCATCCTTCGAACAACATTTAAATTGGATATGAACGGCAGGAAGTCGAGCGAGCTGGTCTGTAAGGGTTGATGATACGAAAATATGCCTGCAAACATGGACACACAAGGAAGTATCAAAACAACACAAACGCCGTTTGAGTTTGTCTCACTATCTTTTTTTGTCCTTCCTTGCGCGTCTAGATTTTTAAATTTGATGCTCCGCAAACAGCTGGGAGTTTCGGAACGGTTAAGTGAATAACAAGGGCCTTGAATGGGTGATCAGGTTTCTTGTATACTTCTTTCAGTGTGACATACACAAAGAAGAAGAAAAACTTTCAAGGTTGCATGCCTCCATCGGGTCGACCTTCACTTGCTTTTGCGGTTGTTCTGAACGATGATGACGTCATCAATCAATTTTTACCAGCACGATGAACGTGGCTCTAGAAGAATTCGCTATACGGCTAATACGATTTCCAAGAAAAAAGAATCACAGCATATCTAAGAAGTGAATGATGATGAGTGGGGTGAAGCTTCCATCCGTGTGTCCAGCCATGCATCTGAGGGACGCATGGACGGATGCATAGACGGATGGAAGCATTAACGAATGGACAGACAGATGTAAGCACGGACAGACAGACGAACAGAAGCACGCACGAACGGACAGAGGCATGGATGAATGCATGGCCGGACGCGTGGATAGACGGACAGAAGCACGGGCGTACGGATAAACAGACGGTCTCACGAACGGACGGATGGAAGCACGGACGGACGGACGCATGAACAGACAGGCGGATGGACAGACAGATGGATGGACGCACAGACGGACTCATGGACGGATGGACGGAAGTATGGATGAACGGACGGATGGACAGAAGCACGGACGAATGGACAGACGAACGGAAGCATGGACAAACGAACAGACGGAAAACGCATGAACGGACGGATGGATGGACAGTAGCATGGACGCATGGACGGACTCAAGGAAGCACGAACGGACGAACTCTTCACCCCACTCATCGTCATTCACTCCGTGGATATGTTGCTGAAACTACTGACGCCATCTAGTTATGTTATTCCCAAGGATATATACACACACCCCCATCTATTGAGGAACTCATAAACTAGAGGTGGTTACATACTAATGCTACTACTACTACTACTACTATAGAAGGGGCACGACCCACGGCCCAAGGAGCTTCGTCCCTAAGAGTAATTGGGGTGTATTTGTTCCACAAAACTATTATTAACGCGTGAGCGTTAAAGAACTTGTTTTAAAGAAATTTCGGCGTTGGCGTCATTGGTTGCTAGCGAAAAATTATCATCTGGTGCGTGACGGAAAAGTAGAGAATCATAAGTACTAAAAGAAATGGTGGGTCCGAGTGGGGAGTGAATCTGGATAGTTTGCGTGTCTAGCGGATGTTTTATGACACAGCCAAGCATTTTTCTTTGTTCCTTAGTGCACAGCAATGCGTCTGCTTGTGCACACAGGGAAACTAACTCGTGCTTTACAAACACAGTCATCCACTATAGATACTTGACAATACAGCATGATATATCGCAGTTAATAATGCGTGGCACAAGCATACATTGTCATAGGGCGTCAGGACATGCGATTATGCATAATCACTCCACGGTGTAAAGCCGATCACCTACACAAGGCACGCACGTTGCTGCGCCAATCCCCTTAGGGCCACGTAATGGGTGCATAGCAACTTCAAAAATATTTCACGCACGAAGTGTTTGAAGTACACACTACGGACAGGATCCCCTTTTGTGGGTGAGTGCCAGAAAGTATCATCATCATCATCATCATCATCATCATCATCATCACCATCATCATCATCATCATCATCATCATCACCACCACCATCATCATCATCATCCACACTGTCGCGTCCTACTCTTAAAGGCGAAGTGGAAGGCTCCCACAATTTTTTTCTTAGTGTGTATAGCATCAGCAGATAGTTGAATGAGATTACCGAATGAAACTAATAAGGAGCATCGGTTCACTACACATACCAAAAATGTACGGCACGCATTTCGTTCCGTAAAATGAGGGGCTGACAAGAGTAACGAATTTTAATTGTGAACCCATGGGCTGCTTTCTAGTATGGATACATGTATGATTTTTCGGAAGCAACATAGAGCTACACCAGCATGCCTAAACCTCAAGTGTGACGAACGAAAAAAAATATCTGTTTTTTTTGTGCTGTGAACACGATAAAATTATGAGGTGTAATGGAATAATTATTGTTCAGTAACGTCCCAAAACCACGACGAGATTATGAGGGACACCCGTAGTTAAGACCTCCAGAATGCCAGAGGGCCTTCTTTAACGTGGCCCTAAATCTAAGTACACGAGCCTTAAGCATTATCACCTCCAATGAAATTACGGTCGCAGCGGCGGCTGGGACTCGATTTTGTGACCTGCGCGTCAGCAAGGCAGCAACATAACAATTGCGCCGCCTTGGAGGTGCTGAATAAAGAAATTATTTGATGGACATAACTGCATTATAAGTACAAGCGTGTTGCACTCGTCACTGCTTTTTCGTAAGTACGTTGGCTTTTCCCGTACATACTCGTAAATTTTGAAGTTTTCGTCAGAAAATAGCCTGTTCCATTTACTCTAATCGTATTGTTCAGCTTGCGCCAGTGAAGAAATCTTTATGTAGATGCATCAATTTTCCAGGAGCACACATCTTGTATAAGGGTAATTGAATGCGCAATTTATTTACTACCTTGCGAAATAATTTTGTTTGAAGTTAATGTTTTTGCGAATTGTATTTTGTCGTAGTTCATTTCCGCAGGAGCCAACGCATGCCAGTTGAACGACAGCTAAAACATTTAGTGTAGTTGTAATTTTCAACAAGAACATGTTGATAATTATGCAACTATAATCTTTTTTTTCGTAAGTACTCAAGCCTTACGCGTAATAATCCTCCAATTGCCTCTGAATACACCGACTTCAGAGTTTCAACGCGAATGACATAACATACTTAAAACTAAAAAACAATTGTGCTTTGGTAGGGTGAGAACTTACTTATACAGCCTTTTTCGTGAAAGACTATTTACTCCTGATATATTAAGAAAAAAAAAGCGGTTATAAAATGATATAAAATCGGATACCGAGCAAGATTGTTAGCAAACTTGCCAACATCAGATGGGACACAAGAATATCGTTTAATCATTTATTTTACTCGGACAGTGAATGAACTCTACAGGATAGCACACTAGCACGAGAAACGCTAAATGATTGCCTCTTCACACCATGCTAACATTGTCATTGCATTGACTACTTCTGTTAGGTTCTGGCGGCAACTTAAAGCTCTTGTCAGACCTTTAGCTCTCCGGCGATCAGTCGCACCAAACTAATTGTCCATTCATCGTCGGTACGAGAAACCAGAGCTGATGTAAGCGAGCTTTCTGAACAGACGCCGATAAAAGAAACGTTATTTAAAATTCTAAAATGCCACAAAATTTCCGCTTATCGCCTCGCAGCTGTAAAGCTTTTCCTATTTTCCCAAACAGGTCACCTGTTCATCACAGAAGCGCCAATCAGCAAAAAAAAAAAAGCACCGGTGGCGTCGTCTGCTACCCAGACATGCAACGCTCAATCGCATCGCTTCCTCAATGCAGTCCGCGTCGTCTGCTCCTAACCACCGTCTGCGCATGCTCCTTTCCCCAAGTTCCGCGATTGGGCCCATCGAGTGCCGCCGCCGCCACCACCGCTTTGTCCAGCGACGCCGTAGTTCTCAACTCCCCCTCGGTTCCCCGTCTCCCTACTCTCACCTCCTTCGTCTTTCCAGGGTGCGCGCACATGTGCTGCTCGGGCGCCCTTTTCGGGAGAGAAGAGAAGCCCTCCCGGAGGCCGGCCGACGCGAACAAGACCTGCGTGGTGCCCCAAGCGCGACGGCTCGAGCGGCCTTGCTCCATCGTCGTCGACTTACTGGGACGACGCCCGTATTTCTCTCGCTCTTCGGCGCGGGGATACACCCAAAAACTTCGACGAACATCGTTTCCCGACTCCCATTTCCCTCTTTTTCCCCTAGGCGTTCTCGTGAAGGTGACTCTCCCGTATTCGCTTTGGAAGACGCAGTTGTTGCGTCGTCGAATGGGGACCCGCCTGCCTGTCGGCCGCTCGCTTCACTTGCCGTGCTTCCCTATTTCACCGCCGCTGCTGCTTCGACACTGATCGAGACGCGAAAGCCTGCAGCACCGGAAGAACAACACTAATCAGTGACGACACGAAAAAACTGTACAAACCTGCATATTTTCTGCTCGTTCTTCGACGCTTCTTGTTGCGCTCACCTTCCCTAAAATTTTGGTGCCCGTGCACTAAAGGAAAGAGA
The DNA here is from genome assembly GCA_013436015.1 of Rhipicephalus annulatus. NCBI lineage: Eukaryota > Metazoa > Arthropoda > Arachnida > Ixodida > Ixodidae > Rhipicephalus > Rhipicephalus annulatus. The sequence goes on from WOVY01001574.1 coordinate 288,490, forward strand.
TGTGACGGCTTACGAAACGACTGTGCCAATGTGTTTCAGCTACGTGATACTGCTGCCCACACTTCGATGTACTTCGTCCACTTTGACTGAGTGGGAAGGTGCCTCGTTTACCGCCGGCGTGATTTGAATTGATCGTCGGTGGATTTTGTGCTGTGTTTCGCACCTGAATCGCTGACGTGGATGAGTGTGACAAAATTAGCGCACCGTGGATTACGGCACATCACTGATCACTGAGACGTGACCCTTTATCTTTTATATATTATTCTGGTGTAGTGCGGGCTACTTCATTTACTATTTTTTTCTTGTGAGCTGAGCGACTGTGCTAACTACTGTGTCGCGTTGGGTATTGCTGTGCTGAGGCACACCAAACAGCTGTTTTCCTTTGTTCTCACTTAGATAAGCCGGAATAGGCTAACAGGAGTGTTCGCCATTTTCAAAGCTTATCTTAGAATAGAGTTACGATGGCGACTGTCCGGGAAAGACTTGATCCTGTTTAGGGAAGTTGGTAGTTTGCCCTGAAATCCCCAATACTAAGTAAATAAAGACTACATTTCCGGTTTTCCTCGCACTATGGCATCTTCCAGCGCACCGCGTAACGCTGACTTAACTGACATCGAGGAAGAAGTTCCATACAAGGATTCCTTAATGATCATGCACCAGCGTTTGTAATGTCATCTCTGCGTAACTTCGTCCTTAGGCGCCTAACAGTGCACTTGTTAGCCATGTAGCGCTAGGCATCGCCTCTTAGAAGTCGTTGCTTTTTTTGGCTTTTCTACGCTTTTGTTTTTTTCTACCCATACTAGATGCGATGATAGTGGCCTTCCGGCAAATATAGACTTAGCGTGAATAGCCTAACTTTAGATATATTTTTGTGTGTTTGTCTCTTCCCGCAAGTAAGCTTTTTTCATATATCTGACATATAATCACACGTTATTATAACTGCACCTAACCGTCGTAAGAGAATGCTGCACTAATTCCGCCACTTGAAAATCAGTAGAGCCAACGTGCCGGTACGAAGAAAGAACCAACCTACCACGCTAAGGGTTGTTTGGCGAATCGACGATTCAGAATGCTCAGGGTCAACTTTTCGCGCATGCGCCGTCATTGCCTACACTTCGTTACAAAGCTGGGTTGATCGTTCTAAACGGGCTTTAAAAAATAGAAAAAGAGAATACATCACGCTGTTATCACTTGTGAGGTAAACGAATACCATAGATAAGCCACGTAGCTTCGCTTCGCGATTGGTCGCGACATTTTGATCGACGGCTGGTAAAAAAAAAAACTGGGACTTGGCTTGCAATTCTGGATATGTTATCTTAGCGCACTTAGCCAGTATTTTTTTCTAAGGCGCAACTCTGCAAAAAAAAAAAAAAACATGACATCGCGAATATACAAGCGCGAGTGATATCGCTTGGCTGTTTACTTTGTCGTATTTTTGGCACAATCGCCGCTGCGAGCCTTTTAAAGTTCGCGGTTTGAGTTGTGCGACAAGTATAGCTTCCGCTCGCTGGTTGGCTCTTCGAGAATACCCCAAAAAGGAAAGCGATAAAACAGCCAAACCGGCGAGCGCTTCTGCTATAGTGACTCTTTCCGCGGTGACGTGAACTACGCGACTGACGCGTCAGTAACAATTCCGCAAAGTAGGGGAGGGAGTGCTTCGAAGGAATTCGCTTGGTCAGTTCGGTAATAATAATAATAAAAAAGAAGCAGCGAGTGTTCCAGAAGGCCAGTGTCGACGCCAGTGAGTGCACAACTTTCATCGGTCACGTGACGACGACTACATCCTAACAGCGAGTACGAGCGAAGAAAGAACATTTGCGGGACGAGCAACCAAACTTTTGTGTGCCCGTTGTTAACCCGCAGTTCCCAGCTTGCGTGATATCCCGCGTTGCCTGCTGACCCCACGTCGACGCGCCGCTGCGCCCTTGTGAAGCGGCGTCGTCTTAAGTGGTGGTCGACCATGAAGCTGAGCGTGGCCACCTACCGGGCGAGTACGGAGCGTCTTGCATCGTTGCGGCAAACCACGTACGGCACGAACAGCGAAAACCGTCGCGGTAGCAGTTTGGACAGCGGAGCGGCTCGGTTCTTGCAATCCCGGAAACCTTCGCGCTATGCCATCACCAGCGTCTCTCTGCCCAAGGTGAGAGCGCAGCTCCCGTGTTCTTTGTTCGCTATGCGCATATTTCCTGCTGGGTGAGGTCGTTCCAGATTAGGTGACGTGTTGTTGCCGCCATCCTCTTGTTTATGTCCTTTCAGGATGACGAAAGTAACCCGATACATGCACGTTTTGCTGTTTGAGGTCACCTCAGTGTTTGTCATATGTTGCACCACTAATATCTTATTAGTGTTCGGTATGTCATTAGCTCCAACTTGGGACGTCACATTTCCGGAGCAAAGACACTGACGGTACCAATGGCAATCTGAGGGAAGCCGATTTTTCAGGGGGTAGGAGAAGTGAGATTGACAAGCGCTGCAATTCAATGCTCAAACGACCCTCCAATAAGGGACGTCATATCTGTAGAGCTCTGGTGTCGCGTTACCGCTGGTGGCGTCAGGAAAGTTGCTTGCGGCCGTGGTTTATAAATTAAAGACAGCTACTTCTTTACAGGACACCCTAGTAACGACATGGAGAGACACGGTGAAACAAAAGTTTAAAGAATACGTTGTGATATTACTATAGTGCCATAATATCAGGTGTTCTTATAGTCTGTCCCTTTGTACACTCTATGCGCAGCTCGAGGTCTCTTTGTGACAATATTTCGCGCGTAGTTATTATGTCCCTTTCTCTCCTGCGCTATTCTGAACGAAATCCATTAGTAATTTTCGTGTACCATCTTTACTGACTGCTTATAATTTCAAGGATGAAATTTAGAAGGTAAATACAATACTTATATGAAACAATATTTATGGGGCAACAGTAATGAAACCAGGAACTGAAAGATGCCGTCTGCAGTAGAGGAAGAAGATAACTGCTGTTGCGGTTATATTTGCACTCGCGCTACCTAACATTTATCTGTGATCATTACACTGATCATCTACACACTACCTTTAAAAACAGACAAAAAGAAAAAAAAGTCTTTTCACAAAACATTTATGATGAGCGTACTTTTTTTGGATGTGACATTTTCTGCCACAGCTATTCGGGAAAAGTGCACTAAATAAAGCCAGGTCAATTGAAAAAAAAGCCGCTCAGCTGTCACTGGTATTTTTGGAGGCATGGTATGAAAGTCAGAAGTAGTTTTGACGGGGAGCGCTTTAATTTATTCTAAAATCCCAGATATGTCTGCATCTTGGTAAACTCGTTGCAGTTTTTATATTTCGTAAAATTTTAAGTCTGAAGGCACCATAATGCAGTGTGTTACTTAAAATCATTCTGGTACTTTCGGAAATACATACTGGCATTACAGTTACTACTATTAACACTTTCTTGATCATCTAAAACTCTTTTCTTATGCATAATGATGCATTTTTGATGTGCCCTCGTGTCAGACTCGTTTAGTCGAATTCCTGGATGATTCTGTTACAGGTCTTTCGCAACTTCTAACTATACTTTCTAACTATAACTATGTTCCTGACTGGTGATACGCACCCAATATAGTGATACGCACCCCATATTGGCTGACGAACTGGTAGCGCCACAGTGAAAGGACAAGCTCCCACACTTCTCCTTGCAATTGTTTTTCTACAGACTCTGTGCTGTGCTACCAATCCATCACAACATGGAACCATACCCATTCGTCCATACGGGTACCCTGCTACATACGCGCACTATTCATTCATTCATTCAGTAATTCATTCATTCTTTCAGTAATTCATTCATTCACTTAAATACATACATACATACATACATACGTACGTACATACGTACGTACATACGTACGTACGTGCATACGTACGTACGTGCATACGTACGTACGTGCATACGTACGTACGTGCATACGTGCATGCGTACGTGCATGCATACATGCATGCGTACGTGCATGCATACATGCATACGTACGTGCATACGTACGTACGTGCATGCATACGTACGTGCATGCATACGTACGTGCATACGTACGTGCATACATATGTGCATGCACGCATGCATACCACGTGAGCGGGTGCCCATCTCGAGCATTCTTTTTGCCTCCCTTGCGGAAAAGAGACATGGTTATCAGAGCTCTTATACCAGTGCTCTGATAACTTCGCTCTGTCAACTCTATTGAAGCTGAACTGCCAAACATAATCGATAAGTTCAACACTGATTTGGAAACCTTGAAGGATTATGAAAGTCAGTACGCATTAGCGTGAACGCTATAGGCTGAGCAAGGTCGCTCTGGGTCGTATCAGGCTGGAACGCCGAACTCACGTTGTCGTTTCCCTTTCTTGAGTTACGTTTCACCTGAAGTGTGGTTGCAAGCTCGCCGTTGGCGCACTAAAGAACACAAAGTGGAAAGACGAAAAACACGTGGCTATCCTCGCCGTCCCATGTTCATCAGTGCGCTTTAATGGGCACCGTGTGTCAACGTGCTCAAACATGTCCCGTTTCTAAAGGATGTCATTTAAACCGCGGATCCCGCTTGGCAATTCAACCGCATTACGAAAGCCGGATGTGCGTGCTCTAGTGATTGCCCAACTTCTGAGCTACGCCATGGTGTTCGCTACGTCCGTATAATGATTATATGTGCTTTGGTTGCGCGCACTTTTTTTATTAGCCGTGTTACAAATCACATGCTGACCCGCAGGTCGCGCGATCGAGTCCCGGCTGTGGCGGCCGCATTTTCGATGGAGGTGAAAATTCTGTATGCCCGTGTGCTCAAATTTGAGTGCACGTTAAAGAACCCCAGATGGACAAAATTTCCGGAGCCCTCCACTACGGCGTCTCTCATAATCGTATGGTAATTTTGGGACGTTAAACCCCACGTAACAATCAGTCATCTCCCAAAACGTATTACTGGCCCCAATAGTATGTCTTAATTGAAGCAGGAAAGGGCTAAAGAAGTTGTTTCAGCAACGCTACAAGTGTTATACAGTTTCGAAATTTGATTGCGATGCTAATGTTGCTCAGCGCGAGAAAATTGCGCAGTCTTGTTTGTATAACAGATTATTTACTTCCGACGGCTATGGATTACTTTGTTCCAGGCCTGACGTTCAGGTTCGACGAACTAAAAATGTTGGGCGTTTCGCATTTTGTCGTTCTACCATAGATGTAGCAACGTTTACTGCCAGCTCGTTGGGTGCAGCCCATTTCTCGCGGGGATCGTGTGAAGGCGATTGTACTTTATACGTCTATATATGCCTACAATGATATACGAAGTATAGTTTCGCTCGCCTGGTGGCTGTTTCTGGATCCCGAGCATTCATTGTTTGTCTTCTTTGGCTTCCGCGATATTATTACGCTCGAATTTGTTTCAAGAAGAACCACGTTCTGTTCATGAGGGACGATTCTGCATCGCTGCCTGCTGTTCTGAGCTAATGTCGCGTGACACGCAAACACCAGAAAGAGTAAGCAGCGTGCTTGAATGAGAAGTCATATATATATACACGCGTGATTGAAATGTCATGCCATGTATGTAGAGGACTTTTTTTATTGCGATAGCAATTATACGGGCAGTCACGGCTGGTCTTTGCCGTCGCCGCCGTCATGGCCATTCACGTATATATATATATATATATATATATATATATATATATATATATATATATTTACGGGGAAGGATGCGCTGGCTTCCTCTTTCTGCCGAGCCAACACCGCCTTTCCGGCCGAGGTCATCAGTGCACACGCTTATCTTGTGAGCGAAAAAAGCAGGGGGGGGGGGTTGTAGGAGGCTCATGGTTGCGGCAGCGATCCGCGCACTGCTCTTGATTCCACAGCAGGTGCGAGCTTCTACGGGCTGTGCTCTGAACACGAGAAAAATGGTGCCAAAAGTGTACCTAGAGTGGCCGTGCACATATGCATGCGCTCTACACATTCCCTACTGCCACTAGCGGCGGCACCCGACGTATAGCGTTTAGTACCAGCATGCACTGCCCACGGTAGGCGCTTCTCAACGCCGTTAATACGCACGAGCCTCGTTGTGGCCATTTTCTGTGGCCGTGCCGCAAGAAATTTGTTTACTTAGCAAGCACATGCTTACTACAAGTAATATTGCTCCTGAATATGCTAGTCTTGCTTCGTAGTATATTTTAAATTGTTGCTATCACATTCATTGATTCGCTCGAATTTTTAGCGAAACTGTGGCTTTTTTCTCGAGAAGTTCTGTATTCTTACCCCTTTGAACAATTTAACGCAATGGCGTTGAAAGGCTCATTTTGTAGTAGCTCTGGTGTCGGCGTCGTTATAGTTGTGAGTGAAAAATCAATATCTTGTCCATAACCAAATGTTAGAGAATGATGCTAATCAAATGAATGATAAAAAACTTCTGTTCAAGCACGTGCCTAACACAGGCCATCTGCGTGGCAAGCAGCTATTCAAATAAAATCAAATAATTCTTATTTTCCCCAAAAGATTTGAAGAGGTTCATCGGCTAAAAGCTGTTCATGGACAACTTAACGAGGCCAGTGTTCTACCATAAAACGGGTTCGCTGATCGCTACTGCTTCAAAAAAAACTGTGAATGTCATGTAGTGAATTGAGTCTAGATTACGCATGTAATGTGGCATAAGCGTAGAATCGTACCAAGCATCAAGACATAGATTACAGTCACAGATTTGCCGCAAAGACTAAGCAATGAATGCGATAGCAGCGAAATTGGAATGTCACACGAAGAATAGCAAGCAGACTTAACCGTGCCCCGCGCTGCTAACGCACAAATGACGAACGAAACATACTGACAGGTACACACGAACACGAATAAGTGTCTCAGTTGTTACTTCATTGCGTCTCAAAAGCACATCCTTTTCGCAAACGGTGACTGCGCAGCCAGTGCAGTGACCCTTGTGCGCCCGGTTACTACAACAGAACCGTTCCGGTGAAAGCCCAAGGCCTACGACTCTCCTCGCCGTGAGATAGGGCATACACACGCTTATGTTGCAAGACCATCCCTTAGAACAGACTAGATTGAGCTTATAAAGTCGACAGCAACGTTTATGATTCAAATACATGGCAGGATGTACTGCATAATTAAATAAAAAAAAACAGCAACTCGCGAACATTGACAATCGCAAAGCCCCACCTTTGACATCGATTCCACTCTATTCGTTTTGACTTTGACGAAAGAAAATGGTATTTAGTACGCCAATATAATGTGTCGACGCGCAACGAAACATTGTAGACCCAAGGGTGAGGACCAATGACACATGCCTAATGAAATCATTATGTAACTGTTAGCCGTACAAGTTTACCCGCCTTGCGTCAAAAACGAACTGTAGTCGTATAAGAGTGGATTTCCTGAGATGTAATTTCCATCTTCAATATCACACGCCAAGAAGCGAATTTTCTCACTCTCATCCAAAGTGCATGCCGGGAGTGGCACGTAGAATAAGATCCACATCTGGTTTTGCGACTGTCTCGGTTAAACTAATTTTTCCCAATGTTCACGTGTCGGCCCTTGGTAATTACCCATTGCAATTTTTTATACATTACAAAACGCCATACGTTACGAAACGCTAGATATATAGTACGAATTTATGAAGAACTTTTTATTTTCAGCCGTCAAAACTGAGAAATATTGAACGGTAGCCTCGTATATTTTGTTGGCAGCTGAGACCGGCATAATCTGTCGGTAAGGACAATTTTGTTTTCAATATTTGTTCTTCTAAAAGCTCTAAGTTCCACAATAATTCATTAGCACTGTTTTTCCTCTTACACAACCTTACGTATTGCAAGCTAAGCGAAATCGTCAAACGCCTCAGGAAGCGAACGGCAGTATTGAGTGTGTTTTCATTGAGTATGGGGTGTCTGCCCTGTCATCTCGTTTTTTCCCGCTTGCTTCCTATCTTTCTGCAATTTCCTTCTATTTGTACTCCCTGATCTCTATAGACACCACATTGACGTCATGTCCGCAAGTGTAGAATAGCCAAACCAGCTAAAGCTTGGTCAATCTCACTGCCGTTTCTCTCCATTTCTCTCTCTTTTTCTCGAGGCCTTTTGCAATCATTATCAGTCCCTAACTTAACTCATCTTACTTCGTATATATGTTTGTTTATTATCAGATGAATGATATCAAATGAATGAACTTCTACCTCCTTAAAAAACAGCACCTAACGTTTGGAGCCAACGAATGGAACCACAGAGCGGATAGGTACAATTAGCCGCAGAAAATGCCGCAACGTCTTTCAAATATAATAGAAAAATGGTCATGCTTATCTAATTTTCAATTTATTATTTCCAGATGGTAATTACCAACAGCGACACAGGACATCATGAGCCATGGCGTCAAGAACCAACAGGTTTAAAACTAACGGGTAAAGAATGACAAGACGCCTTTGACATAGATAGGTCTTCCTATCGAAGCACCGGCCAGCTTATCAAAGGCTATTTCTTCCAGCTTATTCAACCGACCAGTACCTAATGCTAGTCATTTTCAATACAAACTGTCACTCGAGGTGATTTGTCGTCAGTACCTGCCTTAGCTGTGACTATAAAGATAATTTTATTATACATTTTGATTAGATGTAGGAAGTTACAGCTAACTTGCGCATAGTACTAAAAACAAGCATATACGTTGCGCGCATATAATTGGCAAAGTGTTGTTCTGAACCATATGAAGCACGTCATGATTTTTTTTCAATACGCCTAGCCATGTAATGAATCAACATTGCTTCACTAAATTTTAATTAGTAACTCGAGCTTGAATGAAAGAGTCTTTAGCACTTGTTCTAAAACGTTGGCATACTTTGTATGTGCTAACATAACCGCTTATTCCACTATGTTACGTAATTAAAGATTGTTGATTTAACCTTTAATATGGTGACTATAACAAAAAATCTTCGATAAAAATGTTTTATGCTTGTTCAACAACGTCGAGTTATTTCATCTATTCCAACAACTGGCAAGTTGAATTTCTTTCTGACGCTTTTCTAGAAAGCGCTAAATTGAGAGAAAAAAAAGAACACATATACGTGGTTCAAATGAGCTGACGCAAACTATATACTTATCTTTTCTATACCCTTCCAAGTGCAGGGTCGCCAACGGGAAATTTTCATCTGGTTAACCTGCATGCTTTTGATTACATCTCTCTCTCTCTCTTTCTTTCTCTCTATACTTATTATATAAAATGTAGGAATTGCAAACTACGTCCCGCTACGACAACCTTTCCAACAGGAGTGTGATAACAAAGCTCTCCTTCCTCGAATTAGGCACGGTCGCGTTCACTGCAACGGGCCGGTGTTTTTTTTTTTTTCATTTCACAGCAAAAGGAAGGGGCAGGGGTGCACGAGCAGCAGCGAAGTGTTCACGTACGACTTTGCCGGAGCTCGTCGCGCAAATTAAATCACAGTGCGCGAAGGAATATCACGTGTAGAACTGTACGCGCGAGAAAGTGCACTGCCAGCACTGATACGGGCGAGTCTCGATTTTCTTTGGTCCGTAGCTTTGTTTCTTTGTTCGTTTGTTTGTTTTTATCTCCCCTGGTAAACGAGGTTTTCACAAGCCAATTACAAGACTTGCAAATGACAGCATGCAAGGGTGGTCAAGAGAGTGTCTGTGCGTGCATACGGGTGGGGCTTTGTTGTAGGTTGTTGGAGGGCAGGTTCTCAGGCCATTCCGCTAACTTCTTTAATATTTCTCCTCTCCTGTCTTCTCTATCTCTTCCATCCTTCAGAAAAACTCGACATGACGCTGTCCCTCTCTAGGTGGCTGTTGTCGGCCTGCTCCTTGCCTCTGCCGTTTGATTCCCTTTGTATGCGTAAGCATATCAGATAATAACAGTTAGCATTCTTATAAGAGAAATAAAGAAAATATTATTGTTGGGCAGTACCAATGTGCCTGATAGGGGAACCTGAAATACGATTGAAATGTTGTTCATTGTGAACCCCTCGATTGTTTAATAGTTTTAGTTGCGGAGTGTTGGACTAAACAAAGAAACAAACAACACGAAAGGAATGCCGAGAACGTGATCTGCGTCTTATAGGAAGGTGCGAGCTCTGGCGAATGAATAAAACGATAATAAATTACTAGCTAGACTAACTTGTTTCTGGTTTGGGTGCACGTTAAAGAACCCCAGGTGGTCGAAATTTCCGGAGCCCTCCACGACGGCGTCTCCCATAACCAATAAACTCCACATATCAATCAATAACTTGTTCCTATTGCTGAAAGCAGCGGTGATCTGCCATTTTGTCCGGTTGCCAAAAGAAGCATACAACTATAGGTATATCGATTGCACTGAGAATGTTGCGTGCCATATTCCTCTCGCGTGCTGTGGATTTTACGTAGGTCGAACTGGTTGTTGTGCTAACATTAGAATAATAGAGTGGATCAACAATGTAAAACGTGCACAAGATGGTTGGTTAGACATTCGCTGTATGTCGTTCACGTGCTCACCTCATTTTAAAAAATGCAGTGTAGTAAGCATTCACGCTGATCGCCTAACACGCGAAATCGTTGAAGTGTATAAGATTACGCAGTAATCGTGACAACTATGGCAGCACCCTGTCAGTTGCATTATTGCCCAGGGAAATAGGGTACCTATGGAAACCAGGGGGTGGCACGCCAGACACATCCCCCGTCCCCGCCACGAAATGTTGTCGCCATGGCATACAGGCGCTGTCACTTTCGGAACCTACAAAGACTAAACATTTACTAAACCATTTACATTTACTACATACACAAACAGTTACTAAACCTACATAGACGCTGGTATTACGGGAAATTCGGCTTAAGTAAAAATGCCTTAAAAACAGCTTAAGCGCTCACACAAGCCTCGGCCCCATTTAATGCCGTGTGGAAAAAAAAACAAAAACAAAAAACAAAGCCAAATAAATGCGCTCAGGCACGTTAACCTAAAAAGCTTTAGGTGAAAATCAAGAGAAGGAAATAAGGTTAATTACATTCTGGTCCTTAGGAGCAACATATGCGGCCAATTTAATTACCAGCATGTTCTGCGAGTACGCGAAAACAAATGTACACATCGACAGAAGGGGACGCTAAACTTTGTTCTTCGTTAACGTAAAACGTTTGCATCCAGTGACCAAAGAAGCGAAAGAAAAAAAAAGCGCCAGCATTGTCTAATTGTTTCAAGGTAAAACATTGTCATTCGCTGCATTATATACCGGTTGCGAATGCAATGACAAGATTACAGAAAGATGAAAACTACACAAATAAATGAATTCTTCAAATTCTTGGCGTGATATTTTCATCGGCTTAGTCTATATGTTTAGTTTACAATACAAAACGACAGAACTAGCCGGTCTCTTTTAGATGAGAGGCATATAGCAGGCTTCGTGAACGGCCACCGCATTCATTTTTCCTCATGACTGCTACATATATAGAGCGAATTTCCAGAAATACTGAAATTTGGACCCCGATTCTGAAATAATATAATATATTATAGATGTTTCAAAACAGTGGCCGCTTGAAATGCCTCTCGAAAAAAGAAAAAAAGCCCGAGGCGATTCCTGTCTCTGTAGCTTATCCGCACAAAGCATCCTTAATTGCAATAGGCGAGAAAAAATGGGAGCCACATTTAGCAAGGACACCATTTTATTCCTAGTGAGGCCGCTTTTCTTTGCACTATTGTGGAAACTGCAGAACCGAAACGCATACCTGCTAACATGCGATAAATTATCACTCATGTTTATTGATAATTTTCTCATTTCCCTCGCTGAAATAAATACGGCTATATTTATTACGAGAGTTAAATGGTTGCGGAAAGGGGTAGATGAAATGCGTTTGCTTTTCACTTTGTGAGAATTCCTTCGTTTTTTTTCCTGTTTCTTAAACAGAGCGCCACCTTTTCAGAAAAGCGCACATGTTTTACAACGTAAACACGGCGTCCGTGATGTGGATGGGTCGGTGTGCGGCCACAAACGTGCTCTATAGTTCTGCAAAAAAAAAGTTCTCCTAAAATTACCTTAAAGTGTACAGTAAACAAATTTGCTTTGCTCATACTTTTTAAGGAAGAAAAAAGAAACTTCAGAAGGGTTCCTCATGTTCGCACACTCGGAAGTACAGTTACCTTGAATACCACGCCATTTTCTCGAAAGCAGATAACCTAATTTACATAAGGTTGCAGTGACACACCCAGGTAAGTTTACTGCGGTAGTAAGACGGTAAGTTGGGCCAGTTGGTTAGGATCCACCGTGAACTTACTTACAGCGCAACACCAGAAAAAATACAGGACAGGGAAGGAGTCTTTCTTTTTCTGTTCTACTCCTTCCCTGTCCTGTATTTTTTTCTGGTGTTGTGCTGAAATAAAGTTTACTGCGTACCGGAAGAATGTGCCTCGTTCAGCTTACTTCAACGAATTATGCTGGCTGTCAGTTCCACTCGACATCGAGAACGCTTCATCTTTCCATAGCTGATGCGCTTGTAGTTCTGCGTAAAAGTCGGTAAGAAAATTTCATACGGATAGCAAAAAAAAAACGAAAAAGTCAAGAACATGCGGAGCAGTAAATTACTTTAGTTTTCGTGGTTTTGTTCCACCATGTTACAGTTTCTGTATATTCTCTGCAAGCATAGGTGTTGTTCTATAGCAGAAAGGGGGGTGGTGAAGGGGTTAAGTTTCAGTGCCAACGGGAGTAGATGATTCAACGAAAACGGGGTGATTTCACGCTATCCCCTACATGGGAGTTGACGGCGCGGTAGTACGTTGTCAAAATAAAAAAAAAACAAGAAAAAAGTGGCGATAATATTGGTGAGTGTCAGTTCTGAAGATTCCATGTACTTTTTATTACCCCATCAAGCGAAGAACTTATAAGTCTTGGTCTGGTCGTACATGTCGATTGAATAGGTATATTTCTTGATTTCTATTAACGTGTTTTGTATTTTTAGTTACACGGTACGCTGAATATATATATATATATATATATATATATATATATATATATATATATATATATATATATATATATATATATATAGTCATTTGGTAACTGCTGTTGTTGGGTACCCACTATGACATAAATATTAATAATTTTTGGTAGTAGGCCGGCATTTGCTATGCTATCTTTCTCTTGAGAAGCGTGGCATCCGCTGAACACTTGCAAAAAATTTTCACGCAGTGGCTGACGACGATGAGGAATTATGCCTGAAGTGGGCATGCGTCACAGTTATTAGGTGATGAAGAACAAACATTTGTAAAGGGTAGGAGCATTAGGCGACCCACTCGTAACTATAGTTGCATTTGTTCATAATATAACAAATTCATAACAGATTTCGCTGTAAAAAGCTTACGTACACTACCAAACCTCACTTCACAAAGTGTGACTGCCTGTAGAGCATGCTTTTACACAAGCATAGTACTATTCTGGTGAAGCGGCCTCAACGGCACCTAACAAGCATTAACATCAAGATTTGGGATTACCAAATATAATTCATTCGGCCATGTTGCGTGCATTAAAACGTCTTGTATGATTCAAAGTTGATAATGAAATAACGAGAAAGGTGACGCGGCCCTGCGATTACTGAAGAGAGTAAAACAAAAAGCTTCGACGCGCGAGTCCAGCTCAAATCACCGAGCGGTGTTCAGCGGGCATTCGCAAATGAATCTGAATATTGAGAATCTACTCTACAGAAGATGTGGTTTCCCGCTTGGAGCCCGGTTGCATTGCGACTACTCCCCGAAAAAGTATCTGGTTTATCGAAAGTGCCCACACCTGGTGTTTTCTATCTTTAAATATTCGGACGTGAAAAAAAAAAAACTCAATTTCCCCGCAAAGACGCAGCAATGGATTGAATAGCAACATGTTTGAGTGTTATACGAAGTGATGCTAGCAGGTTACTTTTCACTGTCAAAAAAGCCTACGTACACTACAGAACCCCATTTCACGAAGTGTGACTGCCTGTGTAGCGTGCTTTGTCACATGCAGTGTGCTATTGTGGCGAAGCGCTTTCAACGGCACGTAACAGGGAATAACATAGACATTTTGGGAGAACATAATATAAGTCAACCGGCCATGTTGCATGCTATAAACTGTCTTGTATGATTTAAAGTAGATATTAAAATCAGCGAAAAAGGTGACGTGGCTCTGCGATTACTGAAGAGAATAAAACGAGAAGCTTCGAAGCGCGAGTCCAGCTCGAATACCTGAGCTATTTCTAGCGAGCATTCATTAATGAAACTGCATAATAAAATCTATCCTACAGGGGATGTTGTTTACCGCTTGCAGGCCTGTGGCATCGGGACTGCTCCCCTAAATCTATCCGGTTTATCGGAACTACACACAGCTAGCGTTTTCCATCAAAATACATGTGCTTGCTGCAAAAAAAAAAAACCAGTTCAGCAGCAAGGACGGAGCGATTCATGCGATAGTAACATTTTTGAATTTTATAAGATGTAAACGAGCAGCTTACTTTTCGCTGTGTAAAGCTTATGTACATTACACAACCTCAATTCATATAGTGTGACTGCTTGTAGAGCGTGCTTCACTACATGCAGCGTGTTATTGTGGCAAAGCGCTTTCAACGATGCATAACAGGGATGTACAGTGAAATTTGGGATTGCCAAATGTAATTCATTCGGCCATGCTGCATTCTATAAACTGTGTTGTCTAATTTAATTTAAAGATCGGCCACCAAAGCATTCGAACGCAGAGTTATCTCCGACCAGGCGTTACGTATCCTGCGCAGAGAGTGCCCTGAAGCACCACACTGTCATCTGGTTTCTTGACCATCTCGGCCAGGTGCCGGGTGCCCCATCCAACCTCACCGAGATCGCCCATGATGCAGCGCGCGCACTAACCGACCGCACCACCACAGGGCAACCCCATGGTGCTGAGTTAGAGACCAATCGTGATGCACACATTACGTACAATGACATAACAAAGAACTTTTACCTTGAACGCCGCATTTTCCCACCCCCCATCCGAAACTTAACAGACCGCAGACATTAACCCTACGCCTAATACAAACACACACGTACTCAAAGCTTGCCACGCTTCACGTTTATTATCCTGATGCATACCCCAGTGACACAAGCCCGTCGTGTGGACCCACGGCAACTCTCGCACACATGCTCTGAGAGTGTAGAAACACTCCTCCCTACTCTACTTAAAACAAATGAGAGAGGTTTCTCAGGAGCTCACTTCTCGCCGACCAGCAATGGGCCATCCAGCAGGCCCACGAAGCGGCCGCCAAGTACTCCCTGTTGGTCGCTACGTGGGGACGCCCGCTACAAGCTCAGAGCGTCCAGAAGGACTGAAATAAAGTTTTTTCACTCCTTTCAAATAAAATCAGCGAGAAAGGTCACGTGGCTCTGCGATTACTGAAGAGAATAACACAAAAAACTTCGACGCGCGAGTCCAGCTATAATCACAGAGCGATTTTCAGCGCGAATTCACAAATGAAACTGCACATTGAGCATATACTCTACCAGAAGGTGTGGTTTACCGCTTGGAGGCTTGTTGCATTGTGACTACTCCCAGAAAAACTATCCAGTTTATCGGAAATACCCACACCTAGCGTTTTCCATGTTATTATATTCGCTTGTTGCAATAAAGAAATATCCCAGTTTCGCCTCCGGGACGGAGCAATGGATGCGATAGCAACAAATTTGAATATTATAAGAAGTAAAGCTAGCAGCTTACTTTTCGCTGTCAAATGGTTCTGTACACTACAGAACCTCAATTCACCAAGTGTGACTGCCTGTAGAGCGTGCTTTACTGCGTGCAAACCGTTATTGTGGCGAAGCGCCCTCAACGGAATGTGACAGGTAATAACACTGAGATTTGCGATTACCGAATATAATTCATTCGACCATGTTGCACGCTATAAAGTGTCTTGTATAATTCAAAGTTAATAATGAAATCGGCGAGAAAAGTTACGTGGCTCTGCGATTACTTAGGAGAATAACACAAAAAGCTTCGACGCGCGAGTCCAGCTTGAATAACTGAGCGATTTCCAGCGCGCATTCAGAAATGAAACTGCACATTGAGCATCTACTGTACAGAGGGTGTGGTTTTAACGCTTGGAGGCCTGTTGCATTGCAACTACTCTCCGCAAAACTACCGACATCTGGCATTTTATATCTTTAAAATTCGCCTGTTGCAAAAAAAAATCCCATTTGGCCTGCAAGGATGGAGCAATGGTTGCAATATCAACATATATATATATATATATATATATATATATATATATATATATATATGTTATATGAAGTAAAACTAGCCGCTAATTTTTTTGAATCTGACCTCGCGTAAGTGGCAAAAACGATCGTGTTAAGAAATATGGCCGCACCGGGAAGCAAATAGTTTTTAATTGCGAGTGCATTTCTTAGTCGGGCTGTGTCAAGCATCCGGCATTGTCCGCGGTGGTGTCCGCGCGCCGGCAGGTGTTATCTCTCCCCTCTGACTTCAATAGCAACAGCTGCGAGTGCGCGCGCTTATCCTCGCTCCTAGCGACCGGATCACGTGGTACGGAAGAGTGTAGGAGAGGGTAGGTGCAGTGCTTCGCTTCTCATTCTCTCGCCGTTCGCTCTCTCTCCTCCCTGTGCCCCACTCTCCCGTCTGTTCGCACCTCACTCTCGACCGTTCGCTGGCTGGGCGCCTCTCAAGAACATCCGGAAATGTGTGCTCGAGACACCGCTGCGAGACACCAACGCGGAGCCTAGAACGCTTGCGCCCCACTCTCCTGTACACTAGCTCCTCACTCTCGACCGTTCGCTGGCTGGGCGCCCGATGGCAGAAGTCGGTTAAGGCAAAAGTGTGACGGTAATGGTACGCTCTCTTGGCGCAAAAAATGCAGTCGCATTTCCTCAAAATGTCTTTCGGTGAGCTGGGAGCTTTTTTTATTGTCGTCTGTACACGAAGTAAGCGGTGAGAACCCGACAGTATCAGTCTACTGATGTCTGTAGATTGCGTGATCGGCTGTGCTCGTGACCGCGCCTTTTTTTATCAAAGTTCACAGCTGCTGCTCGAACGACGATGCACTGGGCGATGTTATCGGTTTCAACTTTATACGGTACATGATGGCGACGGCAAAAACCCGCCAAGAGTGTCGATATAGTTGATACTGCAATTAAACGCGAACCAAGAATAATATGTGCGTGTTGCAGGGCAGCTACTTACTCTGACAGGAGTTTGTAACGGCCCTGTATTCAGCAATGCAGGCGAGTCCACCTGACGGGCGCGTCCTGTTGCCGCCAATTTTGCAGATCATTCCTGGTGGTTATCGGACCACTCGGGCAGTAGCGACGCATCGGTCCTCGGCTGTCACATTAACAGACACCTCGCTGGCCGTCAGCGTCTCCGGGAAGTGCGCCAATAACGTAGTCACGTCAGGACACACTATGTAGTATGCTTGAACAACATTGATGTGGACGCAAATCGCAGGTGAACAATCCCAATGCAGCGAAATGCACTTAACGTGCGTTATGTTCTTTTTTTTACAATGCAAAATCAACTGTTTCTCATTGGTTAGCATAGTAGGTCCTATTACCACAAGCATGCATTATTGAAGTATGGCAAAATCTTCCCCAAATTAGATTAAGGCGACAAGGTAGTATGAACCACAGATGACTACAGCGGTGAAGCGGACGGTTGTAAAAGCTGTTGCCGTACGCAGCATGTTACTTCGCGTTAGCCACAACCTTCTATTTATGCTTGAATAACGGCATCACGCACTATTATGCAGTTTCACTGTGTTTAGTATCATAACCGCGTCGGTCTTCGCATATTCTAAAAAAAAACATCGGGTGAAATACATGACTGGCCGCTCTAGACAAGTGTGATTCATACTGCAAACCTTCTATGTGTTCCTTTAAAAGTACTATACGAAGTGCGCACTTGAGTGCAAATGCGATGCCGCCTTTCTGGTAAGTGTAAGCCGCCTGAGCTTAGTATCAAAATTGAAAAAGACGGCAAGAACCTAAATCATGCCCCGATAGCGAAGAAAAAATACCCGACCAGAAATAGCTAAAACCCTAGTGTGCAGAAATAGTTACTGTGTCTTATTGCTGACGTAATACAGGGTACAGCAATTGTATAATTATTAAAAGAAGGCACCCCTAGACAAAAGATGCCAGGCCTGCGCGGCAGGCGCAGCGCAGTCAAAGCAAAAGCTAGAAGAGTGGCCATCCAGAGCCTTCTCTAAACGCTCATTGGGTAACTGCTGTTGCTTGGTACCCACTATGGCAATAATAATAATAATAAATGCTGGGTAGTAGGTCGACATTCGCTATGCTATCCTACGTAATTCTTCTGAGAAACGGGGCATTCGATCTCGTGCCCATTGTTCATGTAGTGGCTGACGACGATGAGGAATTATGCCTGAACTCGGTATGTGTAGGAATGACGCAATGCTGAAAGTATCGGGCAAATTCACCTTATAATCGGCCAATCCCCTACTTTGGGCACGACCCATTTGCACAGGAAACAACATGTGCCACAGTTAATAGGTAATCAAGAATAAGCTCTAAGTTGCCTACAATTAAGCAGATCGACTTTGTTCTTTTGATGTTCTGAAACGTTTTATTACTCGTATTAACGCGATTCCATTCACGATATGAAGCCTGCCTAAGGCAAGCTTGCGAGCAACTCCCAAGCATCGGCGTAGCTCAGTGCTAGAATACTGTGCTGGCACGCAGCGGACCCGGGTTCGAGCCAGACTGTGTCCTTGGTGCTAGGTTTTTATCCTATTTCGTGCGTAGTGGTTAAGGACACCGGCGGCGGCGGCAACCATGGCGCCGCGCGTGACCCGAGTTGTGATATCATAAGAGCTTTCACTGTAATAGCATAGGAGTCGCGGAATAATAAAACAAGCGGGAAGTTAGCGCTTAGCAATAACAACCACAACGACGGCGTGAATAATGATGATGAGAATAACAAGACAACAACGACGACACCAACACCACCACCCCCAACAACAGTAACAGCGACAACAACAATGATAACAAAGACAAGGACAAGAATGACAAGAACAAACAAGACATTGCTTACGCTGTCATCTTTATTTGAATTTCTTCTACCAATATTTTCTTTTTTATTCTCAAGGTGATTCGAAGGTCGCACGTTCCGTCCCTGCCGGCGGCCAGTTACCTCTTCGCGCACTTTACTTTTTTCGCACTTACGTCGCATTTATGTCCCAGTTGCAAGAAATCACATCCTCTATACTTTCCTAATAAGCATATAGCAACGCGTTGATTGACGCAACGTGGTCTTTGCTCTGCAGTGGGTGTAGGATCATTATGATTATGGTACTTTCTTTGGCGTTGTCTGTTAGTACTCATGATTACTTTCTACTCCGAATTACGGAAAACACTCAGGACGCCTTGGGATGCCAGCTCGCCCAAACTGCTACTGTCGTGTTTTAAAAATTCTGCCCACCCGCGTTTCCAACACGTAGGCAGCACTGTATATCTACTGCATGAGAATTAGGGTGACCGAATACGGCAACGACTGGATGACACGGGGTGAGCGTGTAAGTTCTTCGCTTCGTTTCACATTGCCTGGGCCGTTTCTGTCGCGAGTGTGTTTGTTGTTTGCCGAGTGTGGAGAAAAGTCGAGTTGGTATACGTAGCGTGTGATTGAGTTGACGGGATCACAGGAGCAAAAAATAATAATGAAAAATTTTGAGATGACGCAATGAATAATTCATGCCGTTCTTCCTCGAGCATGTCTGCATGGTTACGCGTTACGCATTCAAGCAAAAAAAAGAGCAACACGAAGAAAAAAAAAACCATTTCGAATATTTCTGCAGTCTCCTGTTTTGTGACATTACAAATGAGTGGTAGTGGCGTCTTCATTTCTTTTTATAATGCTGTTTCCGCAATTTTTTAAGCGAAGTTTCCTATCACAGAAGGTATGTTTTGGAGCACACATACTGAGGGTATCTCTACGTAAGCGATGGAACGCGGTGAACAGGTTTGCAAACACCGGCGTGTCTCTGAGTGCTGTGAGCAGATGCGCTTATGCCTATATGGGCCACTACTAAAAATACGTCGTGACACTTTCTTTTTTCCTACTCGTAGCGTGCGTGTCTGAACGTTCGCGTAATCCGGGAAAAAATAGATAGGATTTGTCTCGGAATTCTCTTTTGGAAGCTTTCTCAACCGAGATTTTCAGCATTCCTGAACTAAATTAGTCGCCTCGTTTCTGTTGGCTTCGCTGTAGTGTATGACAACGAGTAATAGTTGCTTATTGCTAAGCTCTACCGATTTTTTACCATGGTAATAAATTTACAGTGCGCAAGAATGCAAAAGCCTTTATTGCCACATATTCCATAATAATTTTTTATTTTGTGCTGATCTGCTTCGTTTATGTAGAAAGCACTGACGTAACTAGGTGTCACTTGTCCCATTAATTGGGGAAGCAATTGCCGGACTGATTCCAAGGGTGGACGCATCGGCCCCCCGAAACGTGAAACGAAAGCACGGACGATTTAAAATTGTCCCGTTGGCGCGCCTGCGAACGCTGGCTGTGGTCCAAAAAACGAGGCCGTGCCTAGAGTCGATAACGGAACAAAAATATATTCTACAATATGGCAGAACAAACAACACACAAACATGCACACTCGGCAATAATCCAATACAATACGTCACCAACCACAACATACCCGAACAACGGGCTACGCAACACAACAAGATACACTCAAAACAACGGACACAAACAACACGCGCTACAATGCAATCTCATGCATTAATAAACCAAGACACTTATAGACTGAAGTGTTCGTCAAACGTATTCAGTTCAAAGTTATTGGAACAAAGCCTGAAAGCTTCTCTTCAAGGAAACACTCACTCCAGCGCTGGTTGTCGACCCACTGCGTCCGAGGTTTCATTGCCAGGAAGCTCTCGCGTCGTCAAATGTCCGCACTCAAATTACCGAACCTCTTCGCCGGTAACACGTCGGCAAGTCACGCGCTGCGACTGCAGAACACGTCTTCAACCACGGGCGGTAAGCAGACACACTATTCAGGAGACACACTTCTCCTGCTTGTAAGACAATCCTTCATCCGCAGACGGAAAACCTCATCTCCTTCCTGCTTGTAATGCAAGCCTTCGCCTGATGGTGGTGAACTCTCTTCATCTGCTTATGGGACTCCTTCCGCGTCTTGATTATATTCGCTATCCGCCGGGTCCCCAAAACTTCTAGGAACTTCTTTGGTGCACCGCACAGCCAATGCCGTGGAAAAGGCGGGACCACTCTCGTAACGTGACGCAGCTCTGCAGCACCACGCCCTTTTCCTTCGGGATGTCTCCGGGGTTGGCTGGGTGTTAAATCCGAAAAGGTAAATGGTACACGACAGGAATTAGCAATTCAGGGGCCACCAATGAGAAAGGAGGACTACCATATGTCTGTCTTTTTCCTTAATTTTTGGCTGATTTAATTAACTATTGAATCAATGACCTCATGGTTGAGTCATTGATTGATTGTTTCGTATTCCTTCTCTTATCCATATAATTTTTCTTCCTGTGTTATAATAAGTTAAACTTTGACTGACAGTTGGAGTGATTTATTTTTACGGTAGGTTTTTGTAATAATTAGACTACGGATCAATAAATCATTGAATGTATTTTTCTTTTTTTTCCTTTCTTTCTTCATGATATTATAAATGAGCTCGAAAGCAAAAGCTTGATATAAAAAACAAGACGGGATCGTTTTTTGCTTGCCGCCTGCGAGTTATCAAGACTCGAGCTCGTTCACTTATGCATAGAAAAAATGAACGTTCCCATTATTGATAGTACATTTTTCCGTGCATTGAGTTCTCAACTGAACCGCTCACTAGGATACTAGCTTTCACCGTTTTGCGAGAGGAGCGCCTCTTGGGAGAAACAAATACTGCTTATCAGAAAGTGCGGACGCTGCAGATAACAACGCGAAATTTCGCTGACTCACATCATTATAGCGGTAGCTTAACACGTACGGATGTGTATGCGTTTGCTTTGCTCTTTCCCGAGTTCTTCTTTATCCAAAATTCCGTATTTAAGAAATGTTGGTTCGTCGAAACGTCTGAAACAACGGCGTAAGCGAAATTTATTTCTGCGATGTTTTATTCCAATTCCAGGTAATTTGTTATGTGTGCATTAGTTACAAAATACCTGCACACAGATGTAGCCGGCGCAAACCGCGTTTTCTAGAAATTTTCGCCACTCACTTTAGTTTTAGAGAGACAAAGCAAAGAATAAATAAAACAAAAAAAAAAGAATAAGCGTGCACGTTCATGATTTTTTAAACTAACACTGCGAGGGATGGAATCGCTCCCAGACTGCTGTTTTGCAAATGCGGTTTTGAAGGAATCTATACGTGGGTTCAAAGGGCTCCTGAACCACTGCGAGTTGAAAGAAGAGAGAGTGGGTTCTTCAGCTCTTTTACTACCTCTCCTATTGATTCGTTCTTCTGCTCACTACTTACATATTCCTAAAACACGTTGACTAAGCGTATCGAAACTTCGTGCTTTTGATCTACCCGCTGTTTTATACGCTTGCGCACTGTAAAAAATACAGAACGGAGAAAAGTTAGAAGATGCGCGTGATAATTATGCGAGACAAAGCCGAAGGGCAAGTCATGGAAAATAGTCAATCCACAACTGATGTCCCTCATATATGGACCAATCGAGAGCGTATTTTTTCCTGACATCTCATGACTACGGCGTCACCGATTGTGCCGATAGTACGGGTAGCTCCTGGAGATTAAGGCGCTCAGTCTTTGTATTTTCAGTAGTATTTTAGCTTCACCTTAAAAGCGAATGAAATAGGTTGAACTCGGAAATCATGGGTGGCAAACCTTTTTTTTGTTGTTGTTGGCGTAAGTAAGATCGCCACATTAGCCTTAGATAGACGCCTACCACCGTTCTGTTTGGATCGACGCACAATTCGATGGCGATTGTTTGGTGCCGAGTCTTGATAGCTTTCACTTCGTTCATTTTGAAGGTGTAAGTGTTCATGCTGGTGAATAGCTATTAAAAAGTATATGAATGTGATATGTTATTAATTTCGGTGCCAGGATTATCACAGATGCTTGGAAGAAAGCGAATAAACCTTGAAATTAACTCAAGTTGATGAAGAAGGTTATGAGGGCCACAAAACTCGGAACTGTTTTTATACCTTTATGATGACAAAACTGATCCCCCTTATTCTTTTCTTTTCACTCAGTTTGAGTCAAAAACAGAAAAGACAACATTACAAGTTTTGAAGAAAAAAAGAAACAAACAACCTACGTTATTCTACGAGCCAAAAAAACAAAGGCATTTGAAAAGCGATTGGGAAGCTTTTGATGCAATTAAAAGGGGAAAACTCATTTTGAAAGCTTAGTGCTGATGGTATTTTTACATTAAACAATTTTTAGGATTTGAATAGCGGTCGAAAATACAAAGAGACAGACAGACGCACGGAGGGATATCAATTTTCAATCATACTTACGGAATTATACAATGCCTGCGAGAATATTAGTGACATGCTAGTATATATCCTAGAGTGTAGCAGAAGAACACAACGGAGATGAAAAGCTGAGCGTCTTCAGGGCACTTTGGCTTCTCGCTTTCCGCCATAGGCCTTCCTGATCTTTTTGCATTGCAGTGGCTAATTGAATGGGTACTATCCAAATATGTGTGTCTTTTGTCGTCTGTGTTTCCTGTGCGCTTTTACTTCTCTTCAGACCCTTCTCTTCACACTGGTCTGGAGGTTAATAGTGGTCGATCACTGACCACCCGCAGGCCTCGGGATGAAATCCTGTCCGTGGCGGCCTCATTTTCAGTGGACGCGAGGCCCATGTGCTTAGATTTAGGTGTACACACCAGAGAGTCGAAGTTTACCGAGCCCTCCGCTACGGTGTTTCCCACAATCATACCATGGTTTTTGGGGGACGTTAAGCTCCATAAATTTTTATTATTAGAGCCTTCGAGAATGGAATACCAACGCGTCCAAGCCTTACGCGTTGGTGGTCCGCCTGTGGGGATCAGTTAGTGCCTACGGTGCTCAGCCAGCTGCTGACCCAAAAGGTCGCTGGTTCGGTCCCGCCTGCGGCGGCTGCATTGTAGAGGCCCGTGCACTGTGCGTTGTCGGTGCATTTTAAAGGACACCAGATGGTCAACATTTCCGGAGCCCTCCACTATGGCGTCTCTCATATTGATATGGCAGTTTGGGACGTAATACCGCAGATATCATCATCATTATCATTATAATCTAAATTACCACAATTATTGTTATCATTATTGTTATAATTGTCATTATCATTGGCATTGTCATTGTTATTGTTGTTATTATTGTTATATTATTATTATTAATTTTGTTGTTGTTATTACTATTGTTATTATTATTATTATTTGTATTATTTTTATTATTGTGGGCATTTAGTATACGTATCCTCTTCACCGGTACATTATCATCATTATCATGTGTGGCTCATGCATCCTCATCGTTGTCGCGTAGCATCATCATCTTGGCTCATTCATCGTAGCTGACAGCTGCCGGTTCCTCGGGCCTAATAAAAGGTAATCCAAACCAAGACTTCATATTATTATTATTATTATTATTATTATTATTATTATTATTATTATTATTATTATTATTATTATTATTATTATTATTGCAGTATTAGAGAACTTCAGTAATAGCATTTTTATTGCGCGCTTTTTTTGTTTGAATTTGGACTGCTCTCCACACTTTCTTGATTCTTTCTTCCTCCTCCCCACCCTCCTCTTTGCGTAGGGTAGAAACCCAAACTATATATCGTGTGTTTGAGCTCTGTGCCCTTGCCCCACTTGTTTTCTGTATCTACTCGTCTCCCGTTCCCTCGCGGTGGGTGGTAATTGATTCGCTGTATACTGCTGTTTTCGCCAGTCGAACAATCGCGCAAGTTCCCAAGTCTGTCGCGGTGTCCCGGGTGACTCACGCCTCCAGGCTCGCCGTTCCCGGACGCTGCACAAACGAACCCCAACTGGCTGGCGGCGTTATCGATCCGATGGGAATCGCACTGCAGCGCATTGGGCTCTGTACACGAGACAAGTTTGACAGTGCGGCACTCGAAGAAACGCGAACCTGACTGAACAGCCTCCGGACACACTCGCCGACTGCAATTCACCGTAAAACGTATACCACGGGACGAATTGGCCACTTCCGGCTCACAGCTGTGGCGCAACGCTGAGAGCTGCTCTCTGTTTACGACGTTGAAGAGCTCGCTGGATGGCATATTGAATAGCGAACAAAGTCAGACAGGTTTTTGAAAGTCATTAAACTTCATCGAATAGTTTTTTTTAGATGGTAGCTCGCTAATTTAAAGCTCTGTCGGTCCATCGTTGTTCGCTTCGTATCATCACGCTACAAATTTGCGTGTTAGGGTATCATTTATTAGTGGTCCGAACACCGAGTGACACTCGTGTTACTCTTTCGTGCACCGACGGCTGTGCATTTGCACCTGTTCTCTGAATGCTCCGAAAGATTTCTAAAACATAAATCTTGCACGAAATCAATAGTTCTGGCTCAAGTGATTAGTTAACATATGATTTGGAAGCATAAGGTTTAGCTGAGTGTTTGTAATTTGTTTTAATAACTATATATATATATATATATATATATATATGGGCCAACAAACGTATTTGGGAAGAGATGAAACACAACTTAGTGGTTGTCTTAATTTTATTACCAACGGTTTTGACCGGTGGTTCACAAACCCTATGAAGACCGGTCCACAAATCGAAAAATCGAAACCATTTGTAATTTGTAATAAAATTAGGACAACCGCTAAGTTGTGTTTCTTCTCTCTCTCTCTCGTTCTGCTCTCTCTCTCTCAATATATATATATATATATATATATATATATATATATATATATACATATATCCGCCAGAGGGGTATTCAGATGAAGTACACCCAGTTCTCGCCAATACTTTCGGCGGTGACCTTACGGACTTCAAGTGCAACGAGTATTTCAAGCAGGATGTGGCGGACGGCGTGGCCAGTGGCTTTGGGGTTGTCTGAAAACGATGATCCTTGATTCTTTTGCCCACAGAGCCACTTTACGCCAGCCAAACCCGACATCTTGCATGCTGGAAGACGATGTCACTTGATAAATTATGGACAAATTACGGAAACTGCGGCAACTAGAATTATGACACAACACTGCTAAGGCCATGCTGCTACGACACTAAATGTGGCACTAAAGTGTTCTTCTACAAAATACAAAGTGGTGGTTCAACTGGTTATAAAGCTTTTCGTTGTCCTGTTAAAGTAGCTCGGAAACCTTGCAGTTTCACTTGATTTCTGGTGGATAAGGCTAGTGGCTAGTGATAGTTGTCTAGTGGTTAAGGTACTCAACTGTTTACCCGCAGGTCACGGGACAGAATGCCGGCTGCGACGGCTGCATTTTCGATGGAGACGAAATTGCTGTAGGCCAGTGTGCTAAGATTTGGGTGCACGTTAAAGAACCCCAGGTGGCTGAAACTTCCGGAGCCCTCCACTACAGCGTCTCTCATAATCATATGATGGTTTTGAGATGTCGAACCCGACATATCAATCATCAGGAGTATTGGGGGAGCTGTATTAACAGGACGTTTATGCAGAAAAAAATTGCCAGTGGAAGCAAGGGACCAGACAAACAGCAGATGCATGGCACGTAAACAGAGTGGGTATTAGATTGACCACTTTGATAGCATTGTTATAGTCTTCGGCTGAGTTTGATGTAGAACGCCCTGTGTTCGACACACCCTCAGTTCATTATTGTAGCAACCTGCGTACATCCAACCCTCCTCTCATCTCCTTTGCTATTTACAATTTGGAAGAGCTCGCTATCGCACGATGCGAGCAGCAAAGATAATTAAACGGCTCTTATCTGTTTTTCGATGCCACGTGGTGGGACTTCATTAAACATCTCTCGGTCCGCGCTATCCCGTGGGAGTGTTGGAGAAACGCAACAAATATGAAATCAGTCGGCTCTACAGTTTAGAAAGATTACTCCTATTAGTTTTTTTATTTGCTTGTCTGTCTGTCGCTCAAGCGCCAATGCATGACAGAGTTACGAGGTACGTGCATGAAGTAAAATTCAAAAATATTATAAAACTATATAACGTTTGTGGCGTATCACAGGACATAATTAAGAAAGAAAGCAAGAATACTATGAAATTAAGTATATACAAACGAAGCTACAGTTGCATTAGGCATAAATTTCGGTAAAAAAGTAAAAAAATGTTTATACTCTCGTAACCTGATCGAAAATAGAACTCACCTGATTTATGTTTTGTATGATGGGTTCGGTAACACAAATACTAACAACTTTCCACTTTAGCAGGGATGACATGGATATTTGCACTAGTTTACTACTTACAATTATTTCACAATTGTCTAACCTGATCTTATCATACCATTTTTATATGGCCAGCAATCGGATATTTACAGAAACGGGTTTAAAGAAAAACCAAATTCACGCTATCAAAATAAGGTTGTTTGAAGGCTGCGTTATAATACACGCGTATTGCTTGTCGATCACTCACAAAGCCCTGCAGGCGGCAATCATGTTGTCATGCTATGGCTAGCTAAGTTGGACTAGTTGGGGGGCTGGTTGGTAAGTCGTCATATTGAAGTGCTAACTTTGGTTCATTACGCTTAGTAAACAGTTGGCAGTCAGTGCTGGTCATGCCTCTATGGTTCGTGTCTCGGGTATATATGCATGTGTGCCTGTGTAAGCCAGTAAGAGAGAGTACCAAGTTGCGCCTGGTTGCTTCACTGTGGTGACACTATGAATTTTTCGATTTTGCATTGTGAACAACCTGTTTCGGCAACGAATTTTCTTGCTTGCCGTAATATCGTGCGATGTGTACAGCACTCTGAACAAAGTACGTCATTCGCAATGTTATTTTGTGTGTTATGTACCGAGTGTTGTATATAGAAAAATTGGCGATATTTATTAATCGGAAGGTTTTGTATAGAATTGGTGTGTTTCGTGCTTTAATAGTCGGTGCATTTGTTACTAAACGATCAATTACTGTCCCAATGCCGGATTCACCATTCACGTCATCATTACGGTGCACCTTCGATCAACGAGTGCAGTCGGAAGCTTTGATTTCTGAGCTTTCAGTGTTTGTCCTACATAGAAAGTTTCTAGAAACATTCAGTGAAAGGAACATGCAATGTTCTGGTTCTTTTCAGGCGACGCACGTTCGCGCAGTGCGGAATATAACGAATCGAAACTCTTTGAACTCTGAGGCTGTCGCAGCCTTTTGGAAGACGTAGTGTGCGTTGTAACTCTGTGATGAAAGACCGCGTGAGTGCTCCACGAAAGCCGAGCACAGATTCCATATTCATGTAGGAGCACAGGAGCATAGCTCCACGTGTACACGCTCGAGTAATATCTACTGGCTTCAGTAACTCATCACGCCCTGAAGGTGTATTAATCTATAAGTACATTGCCATTTATCAAAAGGACTCCAGGTGGTCGAAATTTCTGGAGCCCTCAACTACGGCGTCTCTCATAATCATATGGTTGTTTGGGGACCTTAAACCTCACATATAAATCTATCTTCAATCATTTATAAAAAAGTAGAAAAGTCTGGGTGACTGGCTTTTGGTACCGTGTTTAGTACCCGTTCGCTTAAGACAAGGAGGGGGAGGAGGGCTTGGATGTTACGCATACGACCGATGATACCGAAGTTCGCTGTATGGAAATGATTCTGGCGCCACGCTGGTCTACCTAGCATTATATGAAGGTCGTGTGGATGGCCCCCCACTATAGTGCAACAGAAATTTTTATGGTGAGTCGGAAAGCTGCGGTTTGCTTTAAAGGAAA
Source organism: Rhipicephalus annulatus (assembly GCA_013436015.1). Lineage (NCBI taxonomy): Eukaryota > Metazoa > Arthropoda > Arachnida > Ixodida > Ixodidae > Rhipicephalus > Rhipicephalus annulatus. The sequence continues at coordinate 317,280 of WOVY01001574.1, forward strand.
TCTTGTGGGAGATGAGTTGACTATATAACCACGAGCTGATCGAGGGAGGCGAATTACTATGAACTTACCCTTCGCATCTCCCAACGTGGAGCTTTCTGATTAAGGACAAAAATGAGAAAAACTGCAGTTGTGGCGTCGATGTGGCAGCTTCGTGTTGTGAAAGCCTGGTGTGAAAAAAGCTCCAACGATGGCATTAAAGTCTATTTCCTTGAAGGTTGCTAGTAGATCGGGGCGAATAATTGAGGGATCTTAATAAAACAATGGTCTTGTTAGTTGCTGCGTCAAAATGACAGCCATTAAAGTCACAGAATTCCAGATCATACTTTTTCTTACATATTGTATTTTTTTACGATAAGTGAAATGCGTTAGCCATCGCCAAGACAGGGCGGCAACTACATGATTTATTTTTATTTCAATAAAAAAAGTGAGATCACTAAATGTAGGGTCCTGCCATATGCGTCGTCCCGCCTGAAGTAGGCAATGAAGTTTTGTTGTCCTTCTGTAGCACAACAGTGCTATCAGTTCTAAATACGACGTTTAATTTACTACTAGATGACCTTGTCTTCTCCCGACAAATTGGGTGAAGCAAACCATGCGCTTTTCCCTGCTAACTACAATGCTAGTAATAATTATCAGCCCGTTTAATGTACCCTTCAGTACGAAGGCATCTCTCAATCATCAATACTCCAGATTGCACGGATTGCACTGCGTGATCTGATTTCATTTTATGCCTGAAAACTTCTTAACTTGTCACATTGACTGAATGATTTAGTCGACGCACCTAACGTTTGGGCGTCCTCAACCACGCTTCGGATCTAGTAGTATAAGTTCCATCTCTTCCAACGGACTTTAGGCTATCGTTTCTTCTCACAAAGTGACATGCCCAGGACACACTTGGAGGTCAGCTCGACGTTGAGCGGCATCACCGTTGTTAGTTGGCGTCGGCGTAACCGATAGAGTGAACGAGGATGAAAGAGAGCGATGTCGATGTCACGAGCCACTGGCCCCTCTGTCGGTGCTCGTGCAGGGCTGGCACGTGCACTCGGCTTCGCTTGTAACGTATAAAATCAGATTATTGCTCTATTCTAAGAATAAATTAGTTTATGTGAATATTTGTATGCATTACATAAAGCACCACACTTTCCTAGGCTATCGGTAATCTTTCTGTTATACCTGCATCATTCCAAATCTGAACAGTAAATTTTAAAACCACTCGATTCTTGGCCAATCCCCCACAGTGGGTATGCGCCACTAACAACAGGAGAACAACAACAACAACAACAAAACAACGGGACTGTCGGCGCTTCGCTTGGTTCGCGATGGCTGCAATGCACAGAAGGGTGGGTGTGCGTAGCAGTCTAGCGCTGGCAGTGTGTGAGACCATATGTACCGAATGCTACATCCTACAAGCGCGGGAAGCCAAAAACTCAAGCGTAGTTTGCCTTGCTCCAACATGAAGCTGAGCTCAAAATTTGCATTCGGAAGTATACTAATCGTCGACGAATTCTTTTCTCAGCCGAGGATGCCGCCCTAATGCAGGGACTCGTGGATGCCGCCTGAAACTAAAAAACAACAACAACAAAAAAACTGCCATCCCACAGTGTGAGATTTTTTTTCGACGTCATCCAACGTTGTTTTTTTCCACAAAACAGCGAAGCCATTGTTGCGCTTTACGAGAACGACGAGCCTGTTTGAAATGCCTCCGACCGTTGTGTATACTGGCACGTCCGCGTCACGTATTAATAGTTCATTTCCTTTCTTCCGCTCACTCTCACCTTCCTTTCCTCCTTCATTTTCCTTCGCCCGACGTAGGGCAGCCAACCAGACGTGACATGTTTCCTGTCAATCATCCTGTTTCCTTCCTTCTTTCCTCCCTCTTTCACTTCCTTCTTTCCTTGTCCGCCACGGTGGTCTATAAGATACGCCCGATAAAACAGGACGATTGCCGCTTAAGGTCAGCTTGTATGACATCGGACCCGTTGCACGAAGGTGTTAGGCTCAGCCCCAGCTGGGCGGCCAATTTTCTTTTCATCCACCTTAATTTATTGACGTGTCAAAATGACAGCAATAAAGTTTAAGGAAATATACAAATAATGGCACTGAAATCGACGTTTGTGGCTATCTCATAGCAGCTTCGCCATAAAAACGGGTCCTTCGTGTTGCCTTTCTTTCTTTCTTTCTTTCTTTCTTTCTTTCTTTCTTTCTTTCTTTCTTTCTTTCTTTCTTTCTTCCTCTTTCCCTCTTTCCCTCTTTCCCTCTTTCTTTCTTTCTTTCTTTCCCTCTTCCTCTTTCTTTCTTTCTTTCTTTCCCTCTTTCCCTCTTTCTTTCTTTCTTTCTTTCTTCCTACATAATGGACATCGTTACAGGTACTGTCTTTTTGGTAAGGTCAGCCCTGGGCTGAGTGAAGGGCATACGACGCACGTGCCAAACAAATTTAGCCCGAATCTGTTCGAATGGAAATAGGTGGACTCGCTTCAGGGGCGAACAACATTGGCTCGACACGAAACTCGCTGACCGGGGAAACGCGAGGCAGTACTTCTACGGGACGACGCGGAATTGATTTTTTGTTTTCGCTTTCGCGTTTCCGGAGAGCACGTCGTCGGAAGGTAACTGGGGACATCTGCGTTCGGGTCTCGTAATCAAGCTATTGTCTAACGGCGTGGACGATAGAATCGCAGACATCCGTGTCACGTACGCGCGCACCTTCTGGCGGTTGTTGGTTATAGTTGCAACGGAAGCACTGCTCAGGTGTCTGCTTTTGACCAAATGAGTAGATTCACCACTCCCCCTTCTCGTCTCCCCCTCCTCCCTATCTGTCTAGCGTGTGACGTTTCTCGGCTCATGATCGTCTGGCTCCCCGTTTCATTTCAGGCTTGCTTTTTTGCTTCGGCATTTTATTTCTCATGGGGAGTGTAGAGAAAAAATATCAATATAAAGATTTAGGATACTTGAAAAACGATATAAAGATACTTCAAAAACTTTTGGTGTGACTCTAAATCATCTCCCAGTTTCACACCTAATCAGACATACTTCTAATGTTTACATTCAAGATATCAAAGGCGTATTCATTGTTTCGTTACCTTCTGCCTGCTATCGGAGTGTTCCCGCCGCGGTGGTTAAGAGGCTATGGTGGTCGCCTGCTGACCCGAGCGTCACGGAACCAGATACCACTCACGGAGGCAGCATTTTCGATAGTGGCGAAAACGCTAGAGGCCCGTCTGCTCTGATTTAGGTTCATGTAAAAGATCCCCACACGGTCTGAATCCCAAGAGACCTGAACTGCGGCGTCCTTCATAATCATGGCGTGGTTTCGAAGTGTGAAAATTGTCAGATACCACGTACAGTGAGAATCGATGATATGCGAACCACGTATAAGAAAGCTTGATAAGTTACTTTAAAATCAGCACAACGTTACAAGGTAGAGGTTAACTGATGCCGTACATGACTTCCATGTCGTGATTATTATGTTTGAATGTGTTGTTTACCTTCGTCATCTATTCATGTCACGTGATACAAAATTTAGTATATGTGAAGCTAGCGAAACGGCCACGAGCACGCTATTAGCGTAGTATGTTGTCATGTTCTTATATGACACGCGTGTCAGGATAATCATGCTTGCACCAGTCATATACTTTCGTCATCCATTGACGTCACGTAACACCAAATTTGGTTTATGTGGAGCTAGCAAAATAGCCGCGAGCACATCATGAAGACACCCATCACGTGTGTGTTGTGAAATGAATGACGTGTCGACTATTATGTACATACGAGCGAATGCATGTTTATAAGGACCAGACGTGTGCACTGCTGTTTTGTGCTGGTGGACCGGATATTAAGGAGGGACATTTCTAGAGACTTCTTACATTGACTTTCGAACATTTACTTACCATTATGCTATGATATGTGCGTATAAGTGTACCTTTGCATATCTGTGCCTGAGTTTTCTACTTTCCATGCACTGCTTTGTATGTTTTGCTTCAAGATATGTGTTCAAGTTTCAATCGACGGCTAAGGAGTAGCCGGCGCCATAATGGTGCGCCAACATCTCCCTATATATCGTATCAATAAAAAAAGGGCCCAATATATTCCGATGGTGCGTAGACGCGCGCGCAAGCTGGGCACAACAACGCTATGTTAGCGAAAAAGCGAGCACTCTATGCACGACGCCAGGCGCGACAGACGCGACCAGCGTCCGTCGGCACGGCCCGACGGCAACCGGCGCGAAATTCACGCCGACGCGTTACCCAGAAAACACTGCGTCTCTCTTTTCGCGACGGAGGGACGCCGGACGCGCTGAAACGCGCACGCGTGAACATGTGCGTTTCATTGCGCATGCTTTCGCAGCGCAAATTGCGCAGCGCGCTCCTGCGAGTATATGGCAGGAATGGTGCCTGGCGAGGCAACGCCGGCGTGACGCGACAAAATTAACGCCTGCGAGCACGCGCACCACGTCACGTCGAAATGTATTGGCGCCTTGACTGTGGCATGTAGTCATGTTCTCAGATGACACCCATCTCATGATTATCATGTTTGCACCAGTCACATATTTTCGTCATTCATTGACGTCGCGTAGTGCATAATTTGGTATATGTGAAGCTAGCGAAACGGCCGCGAGCGCGTCATGAGTGTGGTTAGTAGTCATGTTATTACACGACACGCCTGTCATGATTATCATGTTTGAATGTGTCGTTTTCCTATGTCGTCCGTTCACGTCACGTAATACCGAGTTTGTACATGTGAAGCTAGCGAAACGGCCGCGAGCGCATCATGAGTGTGGGATGTAGTCATATTGTTACAGCACACGCATCTCATGTTTATCATGTTTGCACCAGTATCATACCTTCGTTATTCATTCGCGTCCCGTAATACCGAATTTTGTATAAGCGGAGCTAGCGAAACAGCCGCCAGCACATCATCAGCGTGCATGTAGTCATGTTCTTTCATGACACGCATCTCGTGATTATCATGTTTGCACCAGCCACATACCTTCTTCATCCACTCACGTACTGTAATACCGAATTTGGTATATGTGACGCTGTAGAAACGGCCATGAGCGTGGCATGCAGTCATGGTGTTACATGACATGTCATGACTTTCATGTTAGAGTCTGTCGCTTGTGTTCGCCATGCAATCATGTCATACCATACCAGTTTTGCAAAATGTCATGTGAACGAAACCGCCGCAAGAGCTGCAGGACTATGAACTGTAAATTATGACATTAATGACATACATGTTATGATTTTTATGTCATGACAAGTCAAATATGTTCTTCATACAGTCATATTATGTCATGCAAAGTTTGATCTCAATACCATTATCGAAACGGCCAGGAGAGGTAAAAGTCGTAGGTGGCTAGATAGATAGATGGATAGATAGATAGATAGATAGATAGATGAATGGATAGATAGATAGATAGATAGATGGATAGATAGATAGATAGATGGATAGATAGATGGATAGATGGATAGATACGCTCAAAGTCGGCGAAGTTTGCTAGGAAATGCTTTGCATATAAAAACCCCGACAATTATTGAATAACAGGCTTGATTTATGTTTCGTCATTCTGTTTTTTTAAGTATTGCGGAAAGAGAGTTATTAATCTGCCGAGATAAAATGCGCATTAGGAATAATTACCAAACCGTAACCCGAAAGGAGTAAAAAATATAGCTTGTTGGCATGGCTTCACAACAAAAACGGCGTAGGCAAAACGGAATAAAAAAGACAGACAGGATGACGCCATGTCGTGCCTGTCTTTCTTATCTCGTTTGCCGACGCTGTTTCCTGAGATAAAGGCGAACCGTCCTTTTTAACAGTTCGTCGGCTCCGAACTTCAAGAGTGTGCACATCGAACACTGATATGGATGCGAGCATCTTCATTATCCTCTCTTCAATGCGTATCTTATCATCGTATAGTGGTTTTAGTGTGCGAAACCCCAACAATTATTATTATCTCTTTCCTGCTCCTTCTTTCAATTTTTTTTTCCGAGACCCACCCTCCTCCAACATTCTTAACCAGGTCCTGCTTAAAATCCTGAATGTAGCAGAAAAACCGAATATTTTTATTTTGTTTTCCCGGATATAGCCGGCATTTACCGAGAATCTAATTAAAAGCGTAGGGTAGCAAACTGGTTGCGACTTGGTTAACCTGCCTGCATTTTCTTCGCGTTTTTCTCTCTCTACATTAGCGGGAAGCGAATGCTCCTTTCGTATGAGCCATTCCCAAGTGCCACACAGAGTTTATAGCGAGGACCGCTTCCGCTTTATGTACTGAATCATACAAACGCTAAATACTATAAACAAACAAAAACAAGCAAATCCCATTGTGGAGTACCAAGTACTCTAAATCGTCTAGCAATTTTTTTCTAAACACAAAAACAAAAAAAACACATAAACTCTAACGCCTTCAGGGGCCACAAACAAACAGCGGGGAAATTTTCAGCCTAATTCTATTGCGAAAACTTCGTAACCATGGTTTCCCGTCTGATCATTTCAGTCAAAATTAAAATGTATAATCCAATACACAAACTATTTGTCCAAGTATACACTTTGCGTCTACGTGAACAAAAACGCAGCGTGAACAAAAACGATCAGATCGCTTCGCGGTTTTTCATCTTTTCGATTCACAACTTCACACTGGGCCAAAAAGAACGCGCTCAACCATGGGTGCGTAATCATATTTCGATCCAGTCAGTAGTCTTGTTCATTTTTTGTACATGAAGCTGTTATATGAAGGCATCAATGCAGTCTGACAATCCCCATGCGTGGACAGACATGGTCGTTTTCAAGGACCAGTGAAGGAAAAGAAGATTTGTCTGGTATTTGTGAGCTTCGATAGCACCAAAAGCTTCGATAGCACCATAAGAACGACGCTTGCAGGGAGCAACACACTTGGTAAGAAAGAAGACTCGCGAAAACAAAATACCAGTAGCAACGCCATCTTGAGGTTCCCGCTCCAAGTCACCATGACGTCACAAATTTTGATGGTGTCTGCTGTGGCCTGCGTAAAAAAAATGCTCGCACTATGTTCCGAGGGGCCCAACGCATCCACATAGCAACTGTCAGAAAATTTCGTTGACCCAATAAGGCCTAAACATGCAAAAAGGTGATAATGCGCAAAAATATTCCCGACCTCACAATAACCTTTATGGACTGAAGTTTCCGTGCGAAATTGAAGTACGAAATTCCGACTTTAACTTTTTTCCTAATATTCATGCAATGATGTCAAACGTCAAACGCCATGGTCAAACGAACAATGACGATCTAAAAGAATAATTTGTGCAAACTGATTTAATGTTTCATCGTATTCTCATCAATACCTCGCCTACCTACAATGTCTCGCCCCGCCATGGTGGTCTAGTGCCTAAGGTACTCGGCTGCCGACTCACAGGTCACGTGATCGAATCCCGGCTTCAACGGCTGGATTTTCGACGGACGTGATAGGTCTATAGACCCATGTGCTCAGATTTAGGTGCACGTTAAAGAACCCCAGGTGGTCTGCATTTCCGAAGCCTTCCTCTACGGCGTCACTCATAATTATATGGTGGTTTGGGACGCTTAACCCTACAAATAAATAATAAATACGTACAATGTCGCCACACGACATCCATACCTTGATATAAATAAATCGAAAGCAATACCAGATGATTGGAGCCGTGTACAGCGATTACATAGAACTGATTCTAGACCTTTGTGGATATTGCAACTGGGCAAATGCAGTGCTTTGATTACGGTGGGTTTCCGAATTACGAATGATGACTAGACCATACTCATTCGTGAGCGACGTGTGGTCACTATTTTTTCCTCCACCATTTCATTCCGCTATTGTGCTCCTCATCCCCAGTTGTTCAGCACGCTATTGCACGGCTCGTATTTTACTGCAAGGGCCCCATCTGACACAGGTCCAACTCACCGTATCGGTCGTAAAAAAGTTTTTTTTTTGAAACTTTCATGTTCCGAGAATACCTGTTTCATCAATTTTTCATCTAGCCATGCATGCGGGTTATTTCATATACTACATCTTCATGAGAAAGTACTTTGTCATAACGTTTCCCGAACGCGACTACTTCTTTTTATTTCTAAAAGAGAGAAGAGACATTATACGATAGGCCGAGAATTGAGCCTTCCCAGGACGACGACGTTCCGTCACTGTCATGAACGCTCCGCAGCCACCACTGATATTGCTTCCGGAAAACATATTGCTTATAGCGCGTTTTAAACTACAAAAACACGTCCTTGAATATATATATATATATATATATATATATATATATATATATATATATATATATATATATATATCTATATATATATATATATATATATATATATATATATATATATTGGTGATTTGGTGATTCGAATGGCACTTTTTAAAAGTGAATGTGTAGGAGCAGAGCAACTACATTAAGTTATACTGCTGAAGCAATTTTATCCACGCATCAAGCTTTCTTTCTACCCATATTTGGATGCTATGTGCAATGTTCTTGCAAGGGAGCGCACCGTCTTTAGAGGAGTTTAGGTGTCTCTTCATGTCGCTTTGCAGTCGCAATAGCATTACTCAAGTTATGCAGTAGAAGATGACGCAAAATTGTGCGTGCGTTCAAGTGTACGTTTGCATGTACATGTGTGTGCGTAAAGAACCTGCTCCTTATTTCTGATTACGCCAACGCTGTAAAGCGCACACTCACACTCAGCGGTGGCGTTGATTGATCAGTATTCTTTCTCTGACGGGGCCGCTTAGCGAGAATATTGAATTCATGCCACCACCGAGCCCACTCAAGAAAAAGAAAGAAACATTGGTAAGCAACTACTTGCAGAGACAGGGATAAACAAAAAGAAGACAAAACAATCAAGGACGATACTGTGACTATAATACGGGCCCCTCGCTCATAACGAGATTGTAGTTAGAGAAGTTAATTGATTGATTGATATGTATGGTTTAACGTCCCAAAACCACCATGGTTATGAGAGACACCGTAGTGGATGGCTCCGGAAATTTCGACCACCTGGGGTTCTTTAACGTGCACTCAAATCTGAGCACATGGGCCTACAACATTTCCGCCTCCATCGGGAATGCAGCCGCCGCAGCCGGGATTCGAACCCGCGACCTGCGCGTCAGCAGCCGAGCACCTTAGCCACTAGACCACCGCGGCGGGGCAGGGAAGTTAATACCGTCGTCGCACCGACCTCAGTTCAGTTCAATTCAGTTCATTACCTTAAAGGCCCCCTTTCTAGGAGGGGCATTACATAAGGGGTGGGGTTTTATTTAGGTTAACAATAAGCAGTAAGAGTTGTTTTGGCATTGAAGACGATCAATAATACGGTCTTGAAAAGCAGATGATGAGGCGATGTTGGCGATGTTCCTGGGGAGGCCGTTCCAGTCCGTGGCTGCTCGAAAAAAAAAAAACGAGGAAGAAAAGGAGTGGTGCGCGATGATGGGCGGGACACCTGAAATGGATGACTGGACCTCCAATTCCCAGAATGGCAGCAATGGAAAACAAGCGGCCGCATTACAGAAAAAAAGAGCAACGTAAAACTGGCGATTGACAGCGTGGCTACGAACTCGGACGAGGTAGATAAAGAGAGTGCAGAAACGATTGAAACACTTTAGTTCTATACCGCGTACACTCGCTCAGAGGCCGCAACATCTGGGGCCTCCTCGATTGGTTACTGCTGTGAAATGCCGGAATTAATCGTGGTGATCATGGTAGCACTGTGTAATTTCCACAGTGTCCCACGCAACTTACGTGAAAATGTTGCCTGCCGAACCTGCAGTGAACATCTTGGCTAAATGTACTTTTTATTGAATATTTATTACTCCTTTAAGGACACCTTACTGCTGATTTTATAGTAGACCACACAGTACCTCAAGTCCTCTTTTTTCTTCCTTTTTTAAACGCATGATGCCCAATGTGAGAGGATGCTACTTCTCTGGCCTCCTCAATTGGCTGCTGCCGTGAAATGCCGCGGGGGTCATTATAGGGAAACTAAAGAGCGATACAATATTTCGCGTGTTAATAAACTACAATTCCAGAATACTAAAAAAACCACCCTCACCACGTGAAGACGTTTTTTTTTTCAGCAAGAAAGTGCACACACACAAAAAAAAAAACACGTGGGTAGCGACGTCACCATCCGATACCCGCGACACTGTGACGTCAGACACAGCGTCTACTAGGTAATCATCATCATCAGCCTGACTACGCCCATTGCCATCGTATCATTGAGAGAGGCCGTAGCGGTGGGCTCCGGAAATTTCTACCACCTGGAGTTCTTTAACGAGCACCCAAATCTGAGCAAACGAGTCTACACCAGTTTCGCCACCACCAAAAAATGCAGCCGCCTCAGCCGGGATTTGATCCCGCGACCTGTGGGTCAGGAGCTGAGGGCCTTAGACGCAGCGGCGGGGAACTTTGACTTCGAAGTGATAATGCAAGATATAAGAGAGGTGATCCACTGGCACAGCAGACGTCATGGAAAGCTTCCTCATAGCGTCACTGGGTGCTTGGAAAGTATAAAAATAATCAAGCGAAGTTTTATAGTGACGGGGCTAACTGGCTGCTATGGAGTGACGTAGAATGGGCGCGATATCGAAGACGCTAAGCCAGGGCCTAGTGTATATCGTGGTTGGTCGAAGAAGTATGCAAAGCTATAGAGCAGGCGCGACAAGCAAGAAATGAGGCACAATAAGCCAAACGGCTCGTTCAATTCCGACGGAAGCATAGTCATTGAAGGGACACTAGAGCGAAGCAACGAATAGTTCGATTGGTAAGGGTGCTCTGAAAACCACAATGTCGGTGATTTTACAGTCGTATGTACACATTAGTCAAGAAGAAATAAAAGGTGAAAGCTCAACCGATGAATTTCACACCGGACTCTCCATGCGTGGCGTCAATGATTTCAAAGTGATTTTTTAGACGCGAAGCGTCTCTTCCTAGGGCCCATGTCCTGCGGCGTCGGCGGCGTCCGCATTCGCACTACGCACGCGCAACTTTCCCTTCCCTCTCTCCAACAGCTGAGCGTTACTTTCTGCTAGGGGAAAGGAAAATATAGGAGAGGTCATGACGTCATATTCGTGAAGCCGCCGCATCGCAAACACCCGCACTGTCTCCTAGCGGAAAAGCAGATAAACACTTCGCGGTTTCCGGTGAGGCCGCAGTGGCCTTCGAAGCAGCGCCGGCGGAGTGGTAGCAGTGGTAGGTGTTTTCTGCTGGCAGCGAGTCAATGCACAAGTGCTGTTTCTTTTGCGTGTTTTAGGAAAGCTGTGCGATGTCCAGCTGTAGTGTATACTCGGTGCGAATCGCGTGCACCGCCGGTTGCACCTTGTGACACTTTTCACGTATGCATGGTAATTGCATGCGGAGCTTTCAGCTGTACGCTCCGTTGGCTCTTACTCATTGCGTCAACTGAGCCAGAACACACGCAAACTTTCCTTTTTAGGGGCGAAGCTCCTTATAGCGGCACCCGTTCGTCCCGCGTCCCGTCGTAGTATGTAACCAGTCTTACGCTTTGACCTGCAAGGTGGTGCCAAGTATAGCATTTTGACCTCCAAGGTGGTGCCGGTGAGAGATTTTCTTCTGTGCGTTGTTTAACAATAAAAAATAGTGCTCAATGTACATGCCAATAACTGCTAATGGGGAATGAGAGACAGGAGCATTCGGCTTTTAGTCAACGCGCACGCTGTGATCCCCATTAGCAGCCATTGGCATGTACATTGAGCACTAACGGAGAAGAAAGGGTTGCTACATTATACTGGCTGGGTGTAAACTCCTTAGTTTTAGGAAGGTTTAGCGAGCGTTGAGCCGCAGGGCCATGAATACAATGAACTAGTATATACCATGGATGAATTCGAGGTGGTTAAAGGGGGGAAGCAGATACGAAGCGCAAGCCGTGAGAAATTTAAAGCTGAATCCTCTTGTCTCTCATTTCACATTAGCAGCCACTGGCATGTACATTGAGCACTATCTGACAGGAAAAGGTTGCTACGTTATACTCACTGGGCGTAACCTCCTTGGTTTTAGAAAGGTTTAGCGAGCATTGGGCCGCAGTGCCATGAATACAGTGAACTAGTATACACCATGAATGAATTCGAGGTGGTTGAAGGTGGGAAGTAGACCCGAAGCGCCAGCCGTAAGAAAGTGTGCGTGTGCCACCTCTCGTTTAGTCCTTGGAATGTCCACTGAATGGCAGTGCTTCTATATGGGGAATATATGATAAAAAGATGCAAGATGGTGGGACTTGGAGTGTTGAATAGATGGACGAACGGACACACAGACAGATGCATGGATGGACGCATGAACGGACGCAGGGGCGGATGCATGAACGAACGCAGGGACGGCCGCACGAACAGACGCATGGACGGTCACACAGACGGACGCATAGACGAACGAATGCTTCGCCCCACTCTCCATCATTCACTCCGTGGATATGCTGCAAACTTTTTTACTGTTGTAGGCACCATGGTGCGTTTTTTTTTAAAGTTGTGTCGTTCATACGAAAGGATAATAAACTTTTCTTGTAATCGGAATAAATGTGTGTGTACTGTGTATACGGTGCGTGCTCGCTGAGTGTTAGTTGCGTGCACACTGGAATTACACACCTCACGTGCACGATCGCGTATACAATACAGTGGCGGCTTCTTACCGACGGGAAGTACGTCAAGTACTAGGCTGGCGTTGCACGAAATAGCCACGATGCAAGCTCTCAAAAATGTGCAACACTGACACTATATACGAGCAAAGAACTGCTAATCAGCCCGTAGATAGGAATACCTGGCTAAGAAAAAAAAGGGCTTACGGCGAGTAGAACGCGTAAGTCACTGCTGGGTGAGTTCGAATACGATGGCGCAGGGGCTGAATGATTTTGATTACGACACGTACCGGTTCTTTCTGTGCTGTTGCACAAAAAGACTCCACGAAGCATTTTAGCACGCTGTGCTCGGGCCTGCCACGCACGAAGCTTTGGAAAGGTGTCCTCGTAACATTTTACTGCATGCAGACCATACAATACGCGTTAAGATTACACCGGGGCCATAAGTCCGCGCAGAAGTGAACCAGCGCCGAGAGCACGCCACGGAGCGTCTACTGTTTTGTTTGCCCCATACCGGTTTGTTTGCCCCATAAATTTGACGCCACTTCTGCCAAACTTCTCGCAATGCATTGGGATAGAATAGGGCCTCTTCTCAGTTTTTCCTTCCTCCATTCTCTCTACACTGCTCTCCTACCATCTGCTTGCTCTCGCTCCCACTCAAGGAGGATTAAAGAAATTGCTGGAGTGGAAATCATTGCCTAGGAGTGAAGCCGTGCCTCTGGCAAGATGGAGGCTGCGGCGGCCATCTTAATAGGGGCATGATAAGGTATCACCGTTCAGCGATTAAGAACGGAGCGTTTTCCTCGAACGCCCAACGAGTGTAACGTGAAAACTTTTTCGGGTCACATAGTGCTCCAAGTGCGTCTTAGTGTAACTAGTTTTCCTTAGTGAGCTTCCGATCGGAGGCAAAGCCCTTTGAATATTTAGTCACCCATACTCGTTTTTGTGTGTTATCTCGTCGAAAACAACTGTCTTTTAATATAGAACTAATGTAGAATTAACACTAACATATCAAAGCCACTTGATCTCTAAGTGGGCACTATCAGAAAAGAGCATGTTTCCGCCATTTTGGCAGTGACAAAAGGTGGCTTCACTTCTGCTGGCAAGGCATTGCGGGAGCTTCCACTCCAGCAATTTTTTTTTAAATCCTCCTTGCTCCCACTATATCTCTCCTCTAGGCATCCCTCCCAGTGGCGTTAACACCCCCATATCGCATTCGCGGCCCCTACCACCTCTCTTCTCATCTACGCTCTCATTCTTTCGCCTCACAACACCGACGCAGACAGCGTCCTGATTGTTCGAGTTTCTCCTTTGACCAAAAAAAAAAAAACCTGACTGGTCGCGCTGCACAACCATTCACTGGCCATCCAACATATATAGTCACTGGATCTTGAACTCCAAGGTAGTGCTGGTGGGAGACTTTTCCCGTGCGTTGTTCAACCATAAAAACTCTCAGCCTGCGCGTTAAATAAAAGCGGACCGAGGGTCTCTGCGTCGAATTCAAGTTCTCTGTCCCTCACTACCGATTAGCAGCGATTGGCATGTTCCAGTAGTAGACACCGGTTCCATCACTGCGTACTTTGCACCTTTCCAGGTTTCTCCTCTGCGAAACCTCACGTCGAGCGCTAGCGTCAACGTCACCACCAGTGTAGGCGTTAGTGCCGGCTGCTTCGCATCTACTTAACGTAATTCCCTATAGTGGGAGAGGGCGTAATTTTCTCAATTACGTCACCTTGGCCCAACAAAATTTATTGAATGTAGGCAGGTCATTTTTGCTTTCTAATAACTACGCAGACGCTGTAAAAATTTATGAGGTCGCGGAGATCGGTACGCGAAATTCAAAATGGCATCGCCACCCGCATTTTGTTTTGTGCGTTGCCTCGTTCATCTGCGGCTCTTCGAAGCAAGTGTGTTCGTTTCGGTAACGTGGAAGAGCCTACAATCATACGAAAAAAATTGTTTTTCTCTTTAAGAACAATTTAAGCGTAACAAATCCCCGAAAATTTTTTAACAAGGCACAAGTCCACTGCTCTCCCATAGTGGTTATGCAAGCAGGTCGAAAGTATGCGTGAGCAATAATTGCACTTTGGGAATTCCTGCCCAATAAACAGGATAGGGGCAAGGTACGAAATTTAACCAGTTTATTACCACGCGGTTTAGTTACCGGTTACTCAACCGGTACGACATCGGTTGTGGCGGCTAGGGGTTTGATAGTTTCGGTGATAAGGTCCTAAACACCAAGTGAGCGCGGAAGAGGAAGAGATAGAAAGAAGAGAGGTAAAAAAAAGGTGTCACAGTCGATCACCTTTGCACGGCAAGACACAGAGAGAGGGGCGGTATGCAACAATGTTCCACTTTGTCAGAATAAACTTATCGCATCGACGTGTGCTTCGGGGACGCATTAGAAAGGAGACTGAACAAACAAATAAAATGAAAGAAAGAATGTCACGGATAGCAAGGCGTGCGGGAAGCTACGAAAGCTACGAACCTATTGCGCACTATCACTATTGCCCAGTACAACTTCTCAATGAAGATGGACGACTCGGGCTTAAAGCCGAGCTCCAGCAACAGCTCACGCCTCGGGCTCACTTTATAAGCCCTCTTCACGCAGTCGGAGCTATAAGTCTTGCGAATAGCTCCTCAATCTGCATGAATGGCTCTCTATAACAATTCAGCGCGTGACACTCACCGCACTTCCCGCGTAGAATGAAAACGAAAAAATCACCAGAGAAATAAAGAAAAAAAACAGCAAGATGGCACTCTTAAGAAACGCACAAGTCAATTTTTCAGCGTGTCTCTCAATGTATTTCTTTTTTTATCTGTTCCGCCTAACACACGGTTTGCGCAAAACGCATGAGACAGACAAAATTTTTGTTTCCGCTTCTCTGCACTCGTTGTCGGCGCTGATACAAAGATGCTGGGTGGGTATAGCGAATAGAGAATTAATCGGGTTCCAGAGGTCAAACCACTTCCTGAATCCAGGCCACTGCCCACGAGTTTTGATGACCCAAAAGAAAAGAAATAATAAAACTATGAAATTCTCTTCACGCACGGATTGTAGAGCTCACGATTCCTTTGTTGCACCAAACAAAGTATACAGGGAAAGAAGATTTGTACAGAAAATTCAAAAATGGGTGCTTTCGAGATTCGAACACGTATTGCGAGCAGCTTTGAGAATAGCAGCATGTCGGAGCTCGATTGTGAAAGGATAATGTGTCAAAGAAATAATGTGAGGAAACGTTAGAAAAAAAAATGATGTATGAAGACGTCTTCGCCGAAGACGTCTTACGGTCTAGTTCCTGTGACAGAGTCGTTTGCGGAGACAACTTGCGCCGTAGCCTAAGTGGTGTGAGTGACCCTAATTCGACTCTCCTGAATTTCTTTTGCCGGTGACTTTTCAAGTGAAGTTTACATTGATAGTCCTGTGTAGCTGATGGTGTTCCAAAAAACCTCCTCACCCCCGGCTTGCTCGCGTGTCCCAAAGAGATAATATGTAAAAAGAAATACTTTCTTTTCTAGAATGTCAAATGTGAGCCCAATGAAGCGCAACAACTTTACAGACTGCAGGTTTGCTTTGGGACGCTATTGTCAATGACTATATATAAGGTTATTATGCGTGCATAACGTTCAAATTTGCTACAACTTAAAATAGTGTTTACATTAACTGTAGCTTGTAATATCTTTCCGCACATAACATTATATACTTGTTCCACTTTGGTGGTCGGCAAGAAGTTGATACAGCTGCCGTGGTGAAGGTTAAAAATGTGACGATTAATAACAGTTCTGCGCAAGTTTAGTGTACTGCTGACAAATGTCAGGTCTCTTAGCGGGACGGCTCAATGCTCTCCCATAGTTGAGTACGAAGTACTCGAAATCGTTAAACATTTTTTCTAAACACTGCTGATTGCTCTCTCAGACTATACTCCGTTTCGTACATCAGGTGCAACACAGGGGAGGCCATGCAAGAAGCTCGGTCAGCAAGGTGTGTGTCTATGCCCGTAAAGTGCTTGGCTTTTCTCGTTGTAAACGCTCGTGCGAGACAAGCACGAACGGGCTCGCACAACGTCGCGAAAGGCGAGAAATAAAACATAAAGAGGTGAGAACAACCTACAGACGACCGTATAACGGGGCGTCTTTATCTCCGACTACCAAAGCATGTTTATTTATTACAAAGATCAAAGATGAAATAAAAGCATGTCTCAGATCGAAACATCGTCGTTCTTAGTGCGAACGCATTCATTGCAAGAAGTCTCGCTAGCCTCCACACCGTTGCACCTGATGTATGAAACGGAGTATATTTAGTTCTTTCGACGCGTCGTTTCTAAGCGTCCGTCCTATTCAGCGCGTTTCGAATAGAAGTGGAATTTTGTGAAAACCTTTATGTAAAACACAATCGCAGCTGGCGAACCTGGCCCAGGCATCGTCGTCGCTCATAGCATCGATTCATACGAACAGATCTGGCTTTCACTCTGTGTTCCCACGAACAATCGCGGTCGGCCAAAGCGAAGACGCGGCGTCTGTAGCGTTTCCCCTCGTCGGGCAGTGGTGTTAAGGGAGGTTTAGAATAGCGCAACTCCAGCCCTTGCGGTGCGGTCACTGCCACTGCGCATGCGTCGTAACACCAGCGGCCGTTCGCGCTTGCGGCCCGCCCACAGACGTTTCGAAATAGCGTGCGGGGATTGCGGCCCTGAGGCCCGCAAAGTGCTGTGTAGCTTCCGTGCATTTGGGTTTGCGGTCGGGGCGGAGGTCTCTACACTTTTTTCTAGGGGGAGCAAACGCAATTCTAAAACTCATATGGTGCCCGCAACTAAAGCAACGCCCGCAACTCCGGCGAACGTTATTCTAAAGCTCCCTTTTAACTCCAACATGCTGCAAATAGCCGAACATGGTCCAAGTTTGGTGTCCGATCAGTCACGCTCTTCTGACCTTCACGTCGTTTTCTCTGATTGCACTTTCACACAGGCATCTATGACCTCAAGGATTTGTTTAATCCTAGTGACGGATGTTAGTCGTCGGGGTGGAGATGCATGACTAAGCGGTATTGTGGACGCATCGACGTTAAGAAGCGCTTTAGCTGTCAAACACCAGCAGGCATTGCGCAAGCTGTTTTAAATCAATGTACAGTAAACATTACACTTCTTCGCTAAAGACACATTTTAATTTTGTTGTGTTTTACTGATTATGTTGAATTAGGCATCAACCACAATTTTCGAAAGCCATTTAAAAATGGCTTCACCTTCAAGTTATCTTAGGCTAATGCCTAAGGGACCTTCAGAGCTTTCTTTCTTTCTTTCTTTCTTTCTTTCTTTCTTTCTTTCTTTCTTCTTTCTTTCTTCTTTCTTTCTTTCTTTCTTTCTTTCTTTCTTCTTTCTTTCTTTCTCTCTCTCTTTCTTTCTTTCTTTCTTTCCTTCCTTCTTTCTTTCTTTCTTTCTTTCTTTCCTTCCTTCTTTCTTTCTTTCATTTTCTGTCATTTTCTTTCCTCTCTCTTTCTTTCACTCTCTTGTTTTCTTTCTTATATTCTCTTTAGTGCTTTTTCTGACTTTCTTGCGTTTTTTGTTTTTGTATTTCTTTCTTTTTTATTTTCTCTCTTGTCTACCTTTATCTCTTTCATTTTTTCTTTGTTCTTCTTTCATGATTTATTTCTTTCTCTCTGACTTTCCTTCTTTCACGTTTCATTTCCGTTTCATTTGAACTTTTATTCAAATAAAATAAGTACACTTTGTTTGCAAACATTGTATGACCCCTTAGCCGAAGGCTAATATTGGGGTAATTTACAGGCATATAACTACAGAAATACACATTAACAAAATGATCAATAGCAGAAAGAATGCATGCACGCGCACATCTATATCTAGATGCACAGTCTTTCTTTTCGTATCCTTTTCTTTACTTCTTCCTTCGTTTCTTTCATCCACACTACGCAGCGAACGTGCCAGCCATCTCCGTGTGTCCCCAATGCTCGGCGAGCCCATCGGCCGCGTTACGGAGGAGCACCGCCGTGGTTGGTTGGTTTCTGAGGCAGAGAGAAAGAGAGAGAGAGAGAGAGACGCAGTGTTACGAGGAGCCACCGTAGCCACACACGCAAGACGATGGCAGTGTACGCGGGCGATTCTCGTCATAAATTGCCCGCAGCAGTAGCGTGTCACGCGGGTTCTCGGTAGGAGTTATGGCCGCCGTTCTAGGCCGTGTCGCGTCGCGTCGACGTGAAAGTCCGAGCTCTATTGCTGCCTCGTTTTTTTGTTTTTTTGTTTTACGACGCGTGCACTACGTGCGTGTTTGTGGGGGCATGGCGTCCAAACGTGCCTCCGGGTGATGTTGGTTGTTGTATATGATATAAGAGGCAAGATATTACGTATAGCTCTTCGCGTCGTTAGTGGATGCAGTATTCGACGTTATAACATTGTTACGCTCCGTAGATGGCTCTTAAGTGCCGCGTTCCGGTCATTCGTGGTATTGTTTGGCCATACCTCTGTAAAATGGGTGGAGTCGTTGAATAGCATTCACCTGTTAAAAGCTCGAATCTACGAAATGTGTGCAACGTTTTCTTAAACATGAATATTGAGGCTGTTGGTGCATGATGGAAGATAACAAACCAGCGACGATTGTAAACCACGCCGTAGTGGAGGTGCCCCGTGAAGTTTGCACATCTGGGGTTCTTTAACATGCACCGACATTGCATATTGCACGGGCCTCCACCTTTTCACCTGCGCGAATGTGGGATTGCCACGACAAACACAAATGCATAGCGTCATTGCAGTATCGGTCTACACAGGACAAACATAAAAACGCCAGGCCTACGCGGTAGCACAGCACATTCGCAGCGAATGAGGAGCCGCCGTAGCCACACACGAGGAGCGGCATTTCAAAGCCTTTTCTAAACACTAATGGGGTAACTGCTGTTGTTGGGTACCTACTATGACATAAATGATAACTTCTGGTTAGTAGTTTGGCAATCGCTATGTCATCTTTCGTCGTTCTTCCTGAAAAGCGTGGCATCCGCTGAACACTTGCAAGGAATTTTGTGCCAATCGTTCATGCAGTGGCTGACGACGATGAGAAATTATGCCTGAAGTGGGTATGCGCCAAAGTTAATAGGCTACGAAGAACAAGCTTTTTCGTAATTGGTTGGAGCATTGGACGACCCACTCGTTACGCTATTCGCATTGTGTGACACCTGGTTGTTCTTGTGCTGATCTAAAACGCTTTATTACTCATACTAACGGCCCCGACGAAGTAGTTTAGTGGCTAAGGCACTCGGCTGCTGACCCGCAGGTCGCGGGATCAAATCCCGGCGGCGGCGGTGGCTGCATTTTCGGTAGAGGCGAAAATTCTGTAGGCCCATGTGCTCAGATTTGGGTGCACGTTAAAGAACCCCAGGTGGTCAAAATTTTCAGAGTCCTCCACTACGGTCATCTGGTTCCCCGCCCATCTCGGCCAGGTGCCGGGTGCCCTACCCAACCTCAACGAGATCGCCCATGATGCAGCGCGCGCACTTACCGACCGCACTGCCACAGGGCAACCTCATCTTGCTGGGTTGGATACCAATCGGGATGCACCAATTACGTACAATGAAATTACAAAGCACTTTTACTTGGAACGCCGCATTTTTCCACCCCCACATCCGAAACTTAACCGACCGCAGGCATTAACCCTACGCCTATTACAGACACACACGTACCCAAACCTTGCCACGCTTCACGTTTATTATCCCGATGCATACCCCAGCGACACATGCCCATCATGTGGACACACAGCGACACTCGAACATATGCTCTGGGAGTGTAGAACAACTCCTCCCGACTCTACCTCAAGCAAGTGGGAGAGGTCCCTCAGGAGCTCACTTCTCGCCGACCAGCGATGGGCCGTCCAGCAGGCCCACGAAGCGGCCGCCAGGTACTCCCTGTCGGTCCCTACGTGGGAGACGCCCGCTACGCGCTAAGCGCGTCCTGCAGGACCGAAATAAAGTTTTTCCATTCCATTCCATTCCTCCACTACGGCGTGTCTCCTAATCATATGGTGGTTTTGGGACGTTAAACCCCACATATCAATCAACTCAGATGAACGAAATTACTTTCCCGACATGAAGCCTACCTAAGGCAAGTTTTCGAACAATTCCCTAGCAACGGCGTGGCTCAGTGGTAGAATACTGGGCTGGCTTGCAGCAGACCCGAATTCGAGCTCCACCGTGTCCTAGGTTTTTTCCCCTTTCGTGCAATAGTGGTTACGGAGACCGGCGGCGGCGGCGGCGGCGGCGGCGGACAACTACGGCGCCGCGCATGACCCGGGTTGTGATCTCATAACAGCTTTTATTGTAAAAACTTTAGGGCCGTTCCACGCGCTTTCCGCACAGCCGCAACGCACGTTCCGGTACCCCTGCTGCACGCAAGCGGGGGACAAATAAGCCAATTGGTGACACTCTCTAACCCTCCGCAGCGTCGACAATCGGCTTATTTGTCTCCCGCTTGCGTACTGTAGAGGTCCCGGCACGTGCGTTGCGGCTGTGCGGAAAGCGTGTGGAACGGCCCTTATGTACACTACCGAACCTCATTTCACTAAGTGTGACTGCTTGTAGAGCGTGCTTTTACACATGCAGAGTATTATTGTGGCGAAGCAGCCTCTACGACTCGTAACAGGGATTAACATTGCGATTTGGGATTACCCATTATAATTTATTCGGCCATGTTGCATGCGCTAAACTGTCTTGACTAATTGGACAGCCCAGTCATTGGAGGGCCCACTTCCGGGTTTTGAGACCCAGGTTTCGAGCCTCACTGTGTCTTTGGTGCTAGGTTGTTTTTTTTTTCGGATTTAGTGCGATGTGGTTACGGGCACCACCGGCGGTGACGGCGCTGGTAACGGACAACTGCGTGTGACCCGAGTTGTAATTTCATAACAGCTTTCGCTGTCATAAGGGACGTCTAAGATGCCTTGATGGCGCCATTGGGACTATAGATATCTAGTAGCGAAGCCCGATGCTCCAAACAGTACGATGCGAACATCAGTCGCGCGTGAGGTTTTTCAGATTGCATTGGCCACTCGGTGGCGAACGCCGGCAGTGCGCTCTGAGAAGGTTGTGCATTCTAAGTAAATTGCTTGTTTTTGAGAACAGGCCGTGTCTGCTGATCTGTCAATAAAGTAGGTTCTCAAACCTTATTATTTGGCACTGCCTCTGCGTGTCGGTGCGTTCATAGGCGGCAGGAAATTGTTTATACAAGATTATGAATAGGTGATTGAAACCCCACTGCAATTTTGCTCGGTTAATAAAAAAAACGACGAAATTTCAGGGGACTAATGCGATATCGGTAAACAGGTAATGTCACTGGCACCGACGTTTCAAAAACAAGCAAAGTGTGCGTAGTTCGTGTTCCGTTTCGAGAGTACAGTCCATGGAAAGACATGGTACAACGAGGACGAGCGGTAATCTTCGTCAATATTGTTGCCTCGTGCCTCATTTTGACTGTAATCACTCTCGAAAACAAGATTTTTGCCCCTCCATGGCGGTCTAGTGGCTAAGACTATCCTTCTTTACCGCCCCCTCCTCTTTTAGTCGTTTTTTTAAACATTGAGCGAGGAACAAGTATGTTACCCCGTATGTGCTGCAATTGTTTTAGTAATTAATAAAGCAAGACGAGAAGGAAGATACGGTGACTAAGAATAATAATAATGCTCGAAACGCAATTGGTTGCTTATGTACGCGGTATAGGCGTTTGCATGTATGCTCAAGAACGTAAACGTTGACGCGAGCCTATTTCTTTTATTGCGACGTAGTCGTGTCCTCAAGGTGTACTGATGACCGCGGCACTGGTGGAATGATTACGCCATCATCTGGAGTTGTCTGTCGTCCTTCTTTCCTGCTCTCTCTCAATGTCTGTTCCTACGCGTACCTTAGTTTGCGTAAGGACCACAGTGAACATTCGCTTATTCCCGCGCCATTGCAAAGTGGGCACCAATTTCTACATAGCTGAGCAAAGACGTAAGCCCTCATGTGTCCTTCTCTATCTTCATTCCCATGCACGACGCAAAAAAGTAACATCTCCTACATTGTGTATCATCAGGCCTACACTGGAAAGCCCTCGGAAGATTAAAAAAAAAGAACATCAAAACGAGTTCTCCACCAAGCTGTACGAATCAGAGAGGTATGGTTCGCCAGTGATTTCTTTGTGTCTGTATGCTCTTTCATGTTCTTTTATTGCAATTGCTTCATTTGTTTTGAGATTATCGATTTTTGTTTGTTGTATTCTCTCTTTTCTGCTGTTTTTCAGTTAATCATTGAAACTTTTGCACACACAACACAAAGACAGACGAAAGGTTCACAAAAACCTGCGCAGACTATCATCTGACCTTTATTCAATAAGAAAAAAAAAACGACATATACTCGCATGATTACTACAAATGAGCAGAGCAGATGTTCGGTATGCTCACCCTAATCACACAAGAGAAATTGTAGAAGCGTGGCATATCTCTAGACTTGAAGACATGTGTGTCACTCAACGATCTGTATTGCTGAATGACAAAGAAATTGGTTTGTTAGACAAGATGTGATAGTGCAATATCTCTATTAAATTATTGATTATTTCATGTAAAGAAGTATACTATGCAATACGGCTCATGCGCAATGATCACGATGCGGTGAAACGAGTATATATGATGTTTTTTATTGAGTGAGGGTCAGTTGATAGTCGGCGCTAACACTTCAGAACCTTTCGTGTGTGTCTTCGTGTTGCGTGCAGTAAAGTGCAGCCAAACCAAGTAGCCCGCCTTTCCGTAGTATTTATTCTGTTCACAGCTTCGAGCGCGGTGCCTCTAACATGGTGTCGCACGTGTTTCGTCACTGCCTTCGTTCTGTAGAACTGTTCCTGACTCGCGAAGCTGGCATTTGGTTGTCACTTCATTCATTGGTTTGGAAGGGCGTTAGGTGACGCTGCCGCTCCCGGGCAAGTAAGCACTCGTCTTCTAGACGCGCAGCCATGATCGGCTTACGTGCATCAAATGTGGGACGTGCGTCATCGCCTCAGCGCGAGTTATGAGAGTGCGGCACAACGACGCGATACCCGAAATGACAGCAGGTCGTTCCTCCAGACATCTCTGCAGTTAGAAAGAAATATTACTGGAACAATTTACATTTACCCAAGATGACTGGAAGGCGAAAAGTATCCGTTTCTCCGTAGATGTACTGGTGTTGCCCGGCCGTCACCATTCGAAAGCGTTCTGCCCATGACGGGTTCTTTTGCACGGCCCCCGAGATTGGAGACACCTCAGCTGGTTTTGCATTGCCCCCATTATCAAGACACTCTTAAAGAACGAACAATGCTGCGTGATGACGTCATCTTATGGCGTAAAAGTGACGTCACGAATATTTGATAATGACGCCACAATATTCAGTGATCTGTGACGTTGTCGTGGCGACATATATGACGTCATCACGTGAAGATTTCTTTTTTTTTCATCACACGTCCCCGACGCCGACGGTCAGTCTTCGCACAGTTATGAGGCATCTAAAGCTTCGGCCTTAACAGGAACCGTTAGTCGACAAATGGTGATAAATTGAGACCTTTCACATCCTGGAGAGAACGTGCGGTGATGCAAGTGCGGCATGAAGGAAGTCTTCAATCAAACGAAAGCAACCGACCGATAAAATGCGGCGAAGCTGCTATTCCCCCGGACATCGATTGGCCCAGGTGCGTTTCCCGGCTACTGCAACGCCGGTTGCCACATCGCGCCATACGCAAACCAGAAAAAAGTGGTCTGCGCCACTAAACAGAAAATGTTAAGCGTGATAAGCTCGCTACTGCGTCTCTTTTCGGTGTTATGAGAATAAAACGACCGACCGGGGAATACGCTTCTCTTCACCCTTGCCACAGGGGATTTCTTTCTCGTGAAATCTCGGTGAAGGTCCAAATCCTTTGTACTGAGTGCGTATTGCGCAAACCGTTTCGCGCAGATGGTACGCGATTCGCTGAAAGTGTTGCGCGAGAAAAGCACTCATTATTTTTTCGGACACTGTGACGAATGAACGTGCAATGATTGCAAAGGTACGTTCGCTTATAGCGAAAGACGGCTCTGCCGACCCTTTCAGGATTGTCCGACCGCGGAATCACTTGGCATTGGCGAACACTCTTGCTGGTAAGAAAGGTGTGTTTACCTATTGAGCATTACCAGTGGCGTAGCCAGAAAGTGGGGTACGTGGAAGAGGTTACCCCCCCCCCTTCCCAAAACTCACTCTCCCCGAAATTTTGCATGAATATGAACACACACACACACACAAACTCTCGGACGTACATACATTAAGCATGGCTGAACACTCTCCCACTTTCCTATAGATTTTTTGCTACGTTTGAGCGCATGACTATATGACGGGAGATCAGAGCCCGAGCGCAATTATTTTCACCCTAATGAGCCATGAGTGCAAGTTCTAAACTTAGATATATGTCAGCGCCTCTGACAAATTAAGCTCCTGTGGGGTGGGCAGGCGTCATCTGATACATTCACCAATAATTAATGTCGGCAGCCCTCAACACCTTTGCGGGATTCAATAAAATATGACATAATTTTAGTGAGGATAGGTCTGTATGATACACATTAAATCAACTAAAGGTGACCAAAACGAAAATTTTTTGTTGTAAATTTTTGCGCACAATGAAAGGCCAAGCCCTCAAAAGATTAGAACGCGCATTGCTAAACGTGAGCGTACCCTGACAAAGTAACTACAGTACGTTTGAAAGAAACCTAGTTTCGGTTTGTTATGTAGCAACACGTACAGAAAAGGCTTTTTGTTTCGTGCTCTTACCCACCGTGGTGGCCTAGCAGTCATGGCGCTGGACTGGTGACCAGCAGGTCGCGCGATCAAATCCCGGCTGCGGTGGCCACATCTTCAATGGAGGAGAAAATGATCGAGTTCATTTAGGTGCTCGTTAAAGAACACCAGGTGGTCGACATTTCCGCAGCACTCCACTACGGCGTCTCTCATAGTTTATGTCGTAGGTTTGGTACGTTGAACTTCAACAAATATTACCTTTTTTGTTTTAGATAAGCGTGCGTTCTAATGAGACGACTGGTGGCTGACATTCTCCATTCTGCGTTGGCAGAGACTGTTCTCATAACGCCTACTTTCCCATCTTTGTGCCGTTATTAAGCAACGACAACGTCAGGGCACGTGGAACAACGAGGAGACTCCCTAAAGACAAGCGAACGTGTTCACCTCGTTCGATTAAGGCGCAGATGGGTGAAGTACGGAGTGGATGCGTCCGTAATCGTTGGCAAACACGGTTTTCCCTATAATGGACCCCACGCTCAGCCGTATATACAGGCGTGCGCCTCTCCCGTTGATCTCTGGCTCCACCTTTCAGGGCGATGGGCTCGCTCAAAGTACAGCGCTGTTCGACCTAATAATATGGATAATTGCGGGGGCGTCCCGGTGTCACGAGTCCACGTCAGGAGCCCAGAATTAATTGAGGGCGGAGGCGGCGCGGAGCGCTCGTATTGCTATCTTATGCGTGCGCCTCTCTCGACAACGTCGCGTACGCTGCTGTTTTTCGAAGAGGATGCCGCTCCCTGCCAGAAGGGCCACGTCAGGAAGGTCATAGGGGCGCCTGCGTGCTACAGGTCGACAAGTTTCTGTTTTTTTTATCTCTTTTACGTGAACCCTTCCATTTTTCGCCGACTTGCGCAATAGTGTAGAGGCCGGATTAGTGCACGTGGGATGGAGGGACCTTGGGGTAGTAATAGCCGTATTGCAAAAGGGAAGCAGATCAGGCGCATGCTGGTAATGACGTCAAGAGAAATTTAAAAGGATTCTTGCAATGTCCTTTTTGCCAGGGGTCGGTTGAATTTAAATGTAAAAGCCTCTGATGATTCGCCAAACGCGAAAGTTGACCGTTTTTAGCAGCAGGAGTGATGCTAAACATCAGCACGTGATAACATTAGTGTGTGAAGTCATCACGACGTCACAGAACGCCAAACTTTGTGACGTCAATAAATTATGCCATCGCTTTGTCAAAGGTGGTTACTGTACACGGAGATGCCGCGAAACCGTGTGACGTGCAAAAAAACAGTGTGGTACCACGTTCAGGGCGGAAGCTCGCCACGGAAAGGCGCTATCATCGGCAGCAGTATCATACCTTTCTTTCTTTCTTTCTTTCTTTCTTTCTTTCTTTCTTTCTTTCTTTCTTTCTTTCTTTCTTTCTTTCTTTCTTTCTTTCTTTCTTTCTTTCTTTCTTTCTTTCTTTCTTTCTTTCTTTCTTTCTTTCTTTATTTTCTTTCTTTCTTTGTTTCTTTTTTTCTTTCTTTGTTTCTTTGTTTCTTTGTTTCTTTGTTTCTTTGTTTCTTTGTTTCTTTGTTTCTTTGTTTTTTGTTTCTTCGTTTCTTTCTTTCTTTGTTTCTTTCTTTCTTTGTATCTTTAATTATTTATTTGTTTATAGTTTATTTATTTACTATTTTTACTTTTTTCTTTATTTCCTTTTTTCGAAGCACGATACAAGGACTGTCTGCCAGTACTAACATTTCTCTCACACTGCTTCTATAGCTCTCAAGTCGGCTCGAGCGCCATTCGTACGATAGCTTCACAGTCACATCTACACACATACACAGCTAAAGCCGCCGGGTCTTTAAGAGGCTACTGCAGATCCATCTGTGTGCTCCGGAGAAGAAAAAAAATATTCGGCAACAGCAACATCAGCGTTGTTATTGTTTCCCACTACAGCGTTGTCGCCTTTGCCGAGCATCGTACTTACGACGGCGCGTGACTCGGATGCTATAGCAAAGCCGCTCGGTGGAGGTTTTTTTTTATTTTACCCTCAGGGTACACAGTACATTTCAGAGGGGAAGGGCATGCACAACAATGAAAAAACAAGGATTACAAAGTAAATGGCATAAAAATATTGTCACTGATTGGGGTACAACGATGAAGGTTAGGCCGCGTCGTCCCACTCCGTCATTTCTTTAACGCATAGCTTTGCCGTACGTGCCACAGTCGTCCTCTCCGTGCGCTCCACGTAATATATACGGGCTTCTAAGGCGAAAGCCTTAAATGCCTCATCAAATGCGAAAATCACCATTGACGTCCCGTGGCGTGGTGTGAACACGAGTGATCGAAAAAAAAGATCACTTGATGAGGTCCCTCTGTGACGTCACCGCAACGTCATGGTACACAGAATTTGTGACGCCACAGTGACTTCATGACGACTTACAATGACGTCCTCATGTTAGAATATAAGGTGTGCAAACAAGGGCACAATAGAGAAGTAAAGACAGTGCAAACGCAGACTAACATCATAATGATAATGATATGTGGGGTTTAACATCCGAAAATCACCATATGATTATGAGAGGCACCGTAGTGGAGGACTCTGTAAATTTCGACCACCTGGGGTTCCTTAGCGTGCACCCAAATCTAAGCACACAGGCCTACAACATTTCCGCCTCCATTTGAAACGCAGCCGCCACAGCCGGGATTTGATACAGTGACCTGCGGGTCAGCAGCCGAGTATCTTAGCCAGTGTATATACCACCACGGCGGGGCAAACGCAGACTAACATCTGAAAGGGCGCATGGCTTTCGCAAAAAAAAAGTAGGCATGAAAAATTAACTGCGCGTGCGCAGGTTATAGCTGTCAATCTGGTACGCGCGGGGTGGTTACGTGAGAGAGAACTGTTCAGGCATCCGGGTTCTTCTTGATGCAAGTTAATCGATGGTTGGATTACACACGCATTATACCACTACCACTATTATCAATGCCTTATGTAATGACGTTATTCCATGACATCGTCGCTAGGTCAAAGGTGGGCCAATCGCGGAGGCAGTGCAATAATAAGTTTTGGGCGTTTGTCGTCCCGAAACCATATCATGCAATTATGAAAGAAGCTGTAGTGGAAGGCTCCGAAAATTTCGACCTTCTGGGTTCTTTAACGTGCGCCTAAATCTAAGCCGACGGGCCTCAAGCATTTTCGCCTACATTGAAAATGCGGCCGCTGCGCCCAGTATTCGAATGATCCCTTGACCACCTTCGGGTCAGCCGACGAGTGCCTTGTCCACTAGACCACCTTGGCGGGTCGCAGAACAAAGGTGAGGCGCAGATAACTCTCAATATATCCGATCGTGGAGGCAATGCAAACACGCATTAGATGCAGAAAGCTTCCCAAAGGGTGCGGGTGGGAGGACCCAACACAGCTGCTGAGAAGAAACAGAATGCGGCTTTTCGCCTTCGCGTTTTCTCTGGCGAATGCGTATAAGAAAATCCTGTACTTTGTTTCCTCATTACTTCGTTGTCGACTCTCCCGCGCATCGTCCTTCGAACGGCACGTGACTAGCCTGCTAGCAAAGCCGCACGGTTAAGGTTAGACCACGCAGCGCGCGTGTCGTTCCACTCTGTCATTCTTTTGTCTCGAGGCTTTGCCGTACGTGCCTCAGTCTTCGTCCACGTGCGGGGAGGGCTCTGTCATGCGGGCGTTCGCTCGTTTCTCGCATGTGTTGCTCTTGCGGTGGCCTTGCGCCTCAATCACATGAGCAAGCAGTGGAAACTGCGAACACCATGTACATCCCATCTCCCACATACCTCTCCTTCTTTTCCTGTAGTGTCGTGCTGTGCTGGCTTACCGTCGTCGCTTCCATTGTTTCGTTGTTTTTGTTTTCCTCACAACCATCCCTTGTTTATGACCGGAGTTCACGCCAGCACCTACAAAAACAACAGTAGGAGGAGACGTGCTACACGATACGAGTTCCGTGCAGTGTGGCCAGAAACTACGCGTCTGGTCGGACGACAGGACGAGAGCGGGATTCTACGTTTCTCAATACGCTCCGCTTGACGTCCATTATATATAAACTTTGTGAAGTGACTTCAACGCCGATTCAAAAATGATAATATCAGTGTTTTCTCTTACTTGTCCCTCACCGACATCATCTAGTGGCTAAGGTACTCGGCTGCGGACTTCTGACCTTCAGGTCGCGGGATCAAATCGCGGCTGCGCCGGCCGCATTTTCAATTGAGGCGAAAATGCTGTAGGGCCGTATGCTCAGATTTGGGTGGACGTTAAAAAACCGCTGGTGGTCAGAATTTCTGGAGCCTGTTAAATATTGTGTAAATACTATACGGTGCCTCTCAGAGAAATTGGCGGTATTGGAACGTTTAACCCCACATATCAATCAATCAATATTTTACTTGCCAAACCCACGGTAGAAATAGGGAAGGCCGTAGTGAACGGCTCTGAAAATTTCAATCATCTGACACGTGCAGCTGGCATCGTGAAGTACATTGACCTCTGTCATTTTGCCTTCATCTACATGCGACTGCCGCAGCTGGGATCGAAACCGTGGCATACGGTTTCACCGTAACTCACTGCTTTGAATCGTCACAATAACCACCGCGTTGAATTTCGACTTCGAGAAGTTGGTCACTTCCACGGCACACTGCTGCATGCAATGTATCCCGGAATACATGAAAAAGCTGGAAATTTAGCAATTCTCCGAATACTCTTTAACATTTGGTCTGAGAATAAGGCAAACATTTATGGATAACGCCTATCTAATTGCCCACAGAAGACAAGTGAAAGTCCTGAAGACCGTGCAGGAACAGCTGGTGAATAGGGGTAGGCTGTGAATCGATGACTATGGCTACCTGGAATGAGGTGGCCGCTCACCTCTGGGTGTTCTCCCATTCATTTGCCTAAGACGACTCAAAATGACATCGATGTTTTGTTTCTCCTTAGCTTTTATAGATCAACCTCCACCGTTTGTTTAAAGTTTGCTGCACTCAAAGGTGTTTAACACTACCTCCGAGATAAGAAGCACTGCCTCCGAGATAAAAAGCACTGCAAACTATTCGCACCTCACGTGGTTTCTCACCGCCTCCAAGATCAGAACCAAGTGAGGACGTCCTCTCATGACGCGACCTCGAGACATCATGTGATGTGATGTCGCACAACACGATGAGAGTGCGAGATGTCAACTTTTATTCTAGGAACGCGCACCCTGGTAGTCGTTGCTTACTTGCCAGAAACTAGACCTTACTACAGGTTTCGCCACACTGCACAATATTGTCTCAAGCGGATTATATCTGCGGACGACCGCAGCAAAGAGGACGGAAAGCCTCAAGAAACCAAGCATTCTCACCAACGGAAATTCGTTTCTTTTCTCTTTTTTTTTCGTCTTTCCTTTTTGTGTACAGTAGTGAAGGTCTTATTGCCAGTGAAAACGCATGAAACGAGCGCGGCTCTGCTTTTTGATCTCCTTCTTTTCACGCTGGCGTGTTGTTCGCAGTCTATGGCGAGCGGAAAGCCGTGTCAACAATGAGTTGGTGGTCGCTTCCTGCGTCCGAGTCAGCGGTGAAGTATACCGCCTGCGGCTTGAAGCTCCTTTGTCAACCGGCCTGTCAGCAGTGCGAAACAGCTTTCTCGGTTTCTCGAGGAGCTGCGTTTCCGCAGCACTTTTTTTCAATGGAGTGTCACGTACACGTTGGGCGTTGCGGCTCCAGTCGTATGAAAACCGCCTGGGGCTAAGACAGAAAAATGAGTCGCCAAGAAGGTATATAAGCCTGCTAGTGGGAGAAATTTGAACGTCGAGGTGTAGAGCGTGTCCGCAACGGTACTTTAGGAGCCCGTAAATGGAGCGTAGTACAGCTGGAACGACCACTGCTATGAGTATGCGCTCGTAGTAAGTTATTGCTTTAACAGAGAAGCCGCATATGTTGGAATATCATAGTTGAAATCAAGAAGAAGAAATGTACAGGGAACGGACACAGTTATGATCGGCCTCCCTTGCTTGCCACCGCTTGGACACGTGAGACATTGGGGCTGAGCCTACCCTGATTTCTTCAGGGTCAGCGCTGATGCTCCAAGAGCAGCGACAACACGAAAGTCGTTCTTCAAATCATCCTGGGCCATCGGCGCCCCTCGAGAAACCCTTCGAACACGACTGACGGACGTCCTAGGAAGAGCAGTTGGCTATCGAGGCTGCTTGCTTTGTTCGACGTACCGTACTAGACGCGCTGAACAATTAGCCGAGAGCTTGGGAGACCCGTCGTCGGGTACGTTTCTCACGCAATCCGTGGTGCCTCCATGGCGACCGTTTTCCACAAGCCGTGGCCTGACCGGCACCGCAGGCCTCATCAATGAGTCACCGTTGCGTCTGACCACACAGTTCATCTGCATGTACAACACAACGTCTTTGTGCTGTGCTGAATCGTGCGTAGTGTTTCTCCCTCGCCATGGGATCAGTTGGGCGTGCCTCTTTCCTCTTTCGTTGGTTGGGAAGGAGGTGGTGTTCCACCTCCTCGACGGAGGTGAAGATGCCGATTTCACTAGACTGTCCTGGCCTGAATTGTTGTCCCTGCAGGAAATCTCGGAAGGACCAGGGCATAAAACGCGAGTGCTGAGACTTTCAGAACAAGCTCCCAGAAGTTCCCATCAGCTTCCTTCAAAAGCTTCTGTGATGTTACCGTCAACCATGTAAGCACGCTAGCTTTCAACTGTATAAATCGTAAATAAAATCTCCTGTTAACAGCCCCGGCTACATTCCTAGACATCTCCCGAGACTTTGGCTGGATCCGGTCCCATGGGCAGACTCCCGACTACATCAGCACGCAGTGCGTAGGGAAGATAACCGCTGGTCAACTGGATTCCTAGAGAAAATGCGAGAGGGGAGACGGACAGTTAGTGATAACAACCTAACAAACTCAGTACATATTGGTTAAATCAAATTATGCCTCGACCACCACGCTTATGTCTGTCGTCGCATACAGGACACGAAGCACAAAAAATTCCACGGCACAAGCGCTGTCTGTCAACTGAAAGCTTAAGTGAGCCTATCGCGTCCATCGGCTCTCTTCGCTGCCTTCTTATACATGCTTCATAAGGTCTTTTAGAAGCGCTTAGTGTGGGCAGAAACATTCTAGAACGCTACGGCAACTAGGTGTTGATCGGATAAGGCTGACTAGTCCTTCCAGAAAACACGCAGGTGCTAGAAGTGTGCTAGCCATGCAACGTCACGAGGGTCACTTGTATCCTTGCTATCCTTACTGCTATCCTTGGTCACTGACCGAAGGATAGCAGGAATTGAGTGATACTGAAAAGGCAACAGCAGTCCAGCCCATTCGTAAAAGGCTCTTCCTGTTGTAGGCGCTTTTTAGTAGAAGTGCGTGGATGCTCTTAAATGGGGGTATTGAAAATTAAAAAAACGCCCATTTTGGATTTAAAAATGAATGATGTGCTTAGAACGTAAGCGAAAAAAAAAAAAACACAGTAGCTCAGAAGTCGGTGACATTTGGTAATATGCTTTGATTACTACGAGACGCGGTCAAGCCAAGGTTTGTGCTTACGAAGAAACAACTTCGAATTTCCTTCGAGTATCGATTTTCTTGTCGGGAGGCCCGCGTTAGTAATATCGCACGCTATTCGTCTTTGTAACGCTGGTATACATGTCAGGCTCTTTTTCGAGTTCACCGAAAACACTGCTCCTTCATACTCGACGACGGTCGCTAACGTGCTGCGCTTACGATGTAGTTGATTGCATGAAGTGCTCATTTCGTCGGCAGACAGCAGACAAAAAAAATTAAGAGACTTGCCTAAAGAGCTTGCTAAACGCCCAACAAAGATAGCGTTCGCCCACTTCGATGAAAGCTCACTTTCGAAGCCCAGTAGTCATTTTCTTTTGAGTCCTATGGGTGGGTTTGGAACTACATACGAAAAGAACGTAGAAGGCATGGTTAGTTATGGAAATATTAGCGAGAATAAAGACGGAACAGGGATATGAAGGAATTCAAATATTTTTTCATCGTCTCTCAACACCGCCATAGATGGCTTACCTGGTGGATTTTGTCTGTATCTTTCCGTTTGTAAATCAAATGGTACGTTTCTACAACAGTGTGTGGCTTGTTCTTACCGTAGGCGTCATGATATCCGAATGAGGAATGACTGGCACTGCTGAGACTGTGTATATCAATTAAACCACCGTACATTTTTGCAGAGTAACTGCGCGTTTCAACGGTAGCGAGAGCTCACGTGCAGTGCATTCTTAACCTCATGGACACCTTGAAGGTCATCATTCCGCATGGTTGAAATAGTACAAGTGATTGCAATCAAAAAGACACGTGTCATTGTCTTGCACGGCACGACGCTTGCAGCCCCACACGCGGAGCGAGTGTCGCACTCTCTTGCGCCTTTCGTATTTCTCGTCGCTGCTTCACCCACATGGAATGACGATCAAACAATAATTGATTGATTTGTGGGGTTCAACGACCCAGAACCACCATATGATTATGAGAGACGCCGTAGTGGAGGGCTCTGGAGATTTCGACCACCTGGGGTTCTTCGACGTGCACCCAAATCTGAGCACACGAGCCTACAGCATTTCCGCCTCCATCGGAAATGCAGTCGCCGCCGCCGGGAATCGATCCCGCGACCCGCGGGTCAGCAGCCGAGTACCTTAGCCACTAGACCACCGCGGCGGGGTGATCAAACACTAATTCGCCCAGGTTTTCGCTTTTCTAAAAAAAAAACGTTGTCTTCTCAGAACTTTATGTGTTTTACGTTAACCTTGACTTGTCGCATGATTACATATTTCTGAAATAGGCATTTTTGCTACCTAATTCAAAGTATTGCTGGGCCCGCCTGGTAAGAGTCGTCGTTTTCCTACCACTTCCGTTGTCCAACTGCGAAAGAGGTCGACTTAAGAGCAGTAATTGCCGTGGGGTTTCGCTGTCAGGTGCTTCTTTTCTCATTGATACACGAGAAATATAGAGAAAGGAAGAAGAGCTGGACAGGTGGGTTAACCAGATGCTAGGATCCATTGGGGCTTAAGGAGAGAGAGAGAGATCTGCTACACTCCACTGGGGCTTAAAAAGAGAGAGATGAAAGCATGGATACGTGAATGTTCTTCTAACATTCGTAAAAAAAACAACGTCATTACGGTCATCACCAAGGTGCGTTTGACAACCTGTCATGGAGCAGCGCGTAACGCAGTTCGTGGCAGCCGAAAGTAAATTTCACTGACCTCATGCTGTAACTAGAATTGGTATGAGCTCGCAAGGTGGCGTTTAGATTACCCGTACTGCCCGGCTTTCGTTTCTTATAAGCACTCTAAGCTCACCGTCGTGTGTATATCTCTTTGCTAGTCATCAGCGGCACTGCTCGTTGTTTAACGTGAGAAGAATTTTGGTTTGAACAAGTTGATATTGGTTTATAGCCGATGGAAAATTTTCGGCACACACCGAAAGAGGACCAAGAACACTCAAGACAACAGTTCGGGTGCCACTGGCTTGTTTGATTCAATTTACTTTCCATGAGCATGGAGAAGCTAGATGGAGGCTCTGCTACCGGCATTCTATCTGCTGCGGTGGTCTAGTTATCCTGCTCGACTACTGGCTTGAAGGGTGCGGGATCGAAGCCTGCCCGAAGAGGCCGCATGACACGCCGAGACGCCGTCTTAAGTCCGAACTGTCCGCATTGGACCACAGACCATTTAGCATAAAAAACTTCTGGGCCCGTGGCCAACTGGAGTTTTACAGTCACACGCTTTAAAAGCATTAACACGTTTTTTACAAGACAGCGGGATTGTTGACAAGTATTAACAAAGAACAAACTTTCATTTGTAACACATGTACTTATTATGTACAGTATCATGTGACACCCATCACGTGTGTGTTGTGAAATGAATGACGTGTCGACTATTATGTACATACGAGCGAATGCATTTTTATAAGGACCAGACGTGTGCTCTGCTGTTTTGTGCTGGTGGACCGAATATTAACGAGGGACATTTCCAGAGACTTCTCACATTGACTTTCGAACATTTACTTGCCATTATGTTGTGATATGTGCGTATTAGTGTGTCTTTGCATATCTGTGCCCGAGTTTTCTATTTTCCATGCACTGCTTTGTATGTTTTGCTTGAAGATACGTGTTCAAGTTTCAATCAACGGCTAACGAGTAGCTGGCCCCATAATGGTGTGCCAACATCTCCTTATTCATATCAATAAAAAAAAGGCCGCATTTCAATTGAGGCAGATAGGTATAGAGCATTGTGCTTAGATTAAGGCGCACGTTAAAGAACCCCTGGTGGCCAAATTTCCGTAGCCCTGCAATACGCTGTTTCTCAACCATATCGCAGTTTTGGGACATAAAAATCCAACAGCTATTGTTGGCTACAGACGTTTTTTTCGCGAAACATTGTTGTTTAAGTTCAGTGAATGTATTGGTAGCCTCCGGTCTTTATGCCATGGACTTATGTGCCTATCAGCCAGAAGGCGCTCGTCCATG
This sequence comes from Rhipicephalus annulatus, assembly GCA_013436015.1. NCBI lineage: Eukaryota > Metazoa > Arthropoda > Arachnida > Ixodida > Ixodidae > Rhipicephalus > Rhipicephalus annulatus. The sequence goes on from WOVY01001574.1 coordinate 353,111, forward strand.
GCACCCCCCCCCCTCTCTTTCACTCCCAGTGTTTGCTAATGCAGCTACAGGCTTCGTTCGCGAGAAACTTGAGCTCGATCGATTTACGCAACCTGTCTCACGGCCATCCATGTAGCGGCATGCAAAGAGGCCTCGCGAAAAAGCACGGTATAACTGATGTTTAAGGTCTTCCCTTGCTTCGCGTGTTTCGAGTTGGTCGAGCTCAAACAGCAGCTCAAGGGCTTCTTTTCGGACCCAAGGGGCTTCGTAAAAAGCTTTCGACTCACACCAAAGCTTAAGCAACCATAGAGTTCCCTAATTGTGCACCAAAGGGAACTCTGGTGCCAGTGTCTACGAGAGCTGCAACGCGTGTCACTTCAGCGATCATGGGAATTATGAGTGGTTCATAAATTTGCCTTTTCTTCATACTTTACGTTCCGTCTGGCTTAGCGTGGCTTAAAGCTGCTTTGCCAAGAAACAACAATCGGTAAATATTTGGTTGTTACGCATCACCACCTTCACTTTTTAGGACCACCATTTCGAATCAGCTCACGGTGTTCAAAACGGTTCCTTCTTTGATCCGAAACAAAACCAAAACACAGCAATAAACAAAGCCACTAGGGCGATTCGTTGCCTGCAAGCATGAAGACTAGGCAAATCCATGTCATACCCATAATTTCCATGGTTGGTGAACGATCGCAGCGCCAGCGTCCCCTCTAGTTAATGTTAGGAAACTCTATGGAAGCAACTACTTCGTCTACACGGACAATGCCAAAACGCGGTTAGCGACGTTACTATGGAGCGTCCAGTTGCCCGTTTTCAGTAGGTTAGTTTGCTTCTTACACCTTGATGTCCCTTCCAGGAGCTACGCATGTTCAGTTCCACGTTATCTATCTTTACAAGTCTCGCTACATCGCGGATTCGACAAAATCGCTACTGCAAATACACACACACGCACGCACGTAATGGCACAAATTTCGGACCGTCTCTTCGAAGAGAACCGTGATGGGATGCGAAGCAGCAGCGGTTCACACGGCGCTGACTCGGTTGAAACTGGCGTCGACGCGGGTGCTGGAAGCTTTGCTGAAAGGACGCTGGAAGAAGCTAGTGTGAGAGTGCAGAGAAGTGGGCCATCTTTTCGAAAGAGTTTTTTAATGGAAGGCAGGAAAGAGGGTCCATGTGTCGCGATTTGTCAAAATTTCGTTGGGCAAGTTTCTTGCGCAATGTGTGTGTGTGTGTGTGTGTGTGTGTGTGTGTGTGTGTGTGTGTGTGTGTGTGTGTGTGTGTGTGTGTGATAATATGAAGAAAGGCAGGGAGGTTAACCAGAAAGCAAATGTCTGATTTGCTACCCTGCACTGGGAAAGGGGAAATGGGGCTATGGGGCTTATATGTACTGCCTACGAGAAAAGTGGATTACGAATGCGATAAATTTGGCGTTAAAAAGGATCCCAATGAAAAAAAAAACAAGAAAGAGCAATAGTTTGAAATAGCGACCACTTCCGCAAAGGGCATTAGCGTCCACAAGATCCTGGGTGGCGATTCGCGAAGGCGCTCTTGGCGTCGCCGTCGTTAGGAATAATTGGAAAAGCGTCGTCAGCCACCCCCGACTTCTCGCCGTCTTGTGTTGGCTGGCTGGTAGTCATCGTTGCTAATGGCCCCGTCGCTCCACTTCGGGTCGAAAGGCGAGATTGTGGGCTGCTCGACACGCATTTAAATTGCTCGTTTTTGCGGTTATTCCTTTTTCTTTCGCTGTTTTCTTAATGAACCATGTGCGGGGAAACGAGCCGTGTCACGGTGGCTCGTTTGCGAGACACTATGGCGAAGGATTGCTCGCGGAGGCTTTCAGCGTCTTAAGAGCTTCGCTCCTAAGAGGCTGGGTGTCATATTGAGTGGTAAATAAACGCTACGTCACTGAAGAAAACAAAACAGAAAAAAACGATATTGTTTACCTTCATGCGTCTCACACCCAATAACAATTATATTCACTGGTGTATAAGAAGTAGCTCTGCAATGATTTAGGATTACACACCGAACTGTGGTTATCTGAGAGAAAGAGATTGCACGAAAGCTAATGAGATTAACTATGTTCAATCAGCTACCACACGTGTAGAAAGGAAACGGGGTAAGAAAGCAAGGGCGGGGCAAAAGAAAAAAAAGAAACTAAAGTTTACAATAGTCGTGCAAAACTTAACAGCTAAGGTGGTAGATGTTAGTGGGCCTTGCGTGACGTTATTGACCGATTCCAGGTCTTTCCTTTGCGTAGCCAGTCACAGACCATGCAGGAATCTCCAAACTCTGATGCCACAAAAGCACGGGGAAACCTAGGTGTGCGCACCGTCGTGGTGGTCTAGTGGCCAAGGTACTCGGATGCTGACCCGCAGGTCGCGGGTTCGAATCTCGGCAGCGGTGGCTGCATTTCCGATGTAGGCGAAAACGCTGTAAGCCCGCGTGTGCTCAGATTTGGGCGCACGTTAAAGAACCCCAAGTGGTCGAAATTTTCGGAGCCCTCCAGTACGGCTTCTCTCATAATCATATGGTCGGTTTGGGACGTTAAACCCCACATATCTATCAATCAAACATGGCTGTGGCACTCCCGACAGAAGCGCGGACATTTCCTTGCCCGTATTCCCGGTTCGAGTCACGGCGGGCATGGCCCGTTGGCTGCGCGGGCAGTTTCCATCGGGGAACGTGGCCTAGCGGTGGCTGCTCTTTAGCGTAAGCACGGCAAGGTGAGGTTAAATTTCCATAGTGCGCAGCTATGACTTGGTTATTGATAGATGATGGTGCGAATACTTTTTTTCTTTTTGTTTGTAGACAATGGATGTCTTGCCTCAAGCTTAAAGGAGTACTGACACGAAAGTTTCCTGGTTTTTTTGTATGTGTAGATTGTATGTTTTGTTATGTTTGTATAATTTTTATGTGTATGGCTCTTGTATGCGTATGTAAAGCCAGGCCCTCGATAATTAAAAAGTCGCACTGCTACACGGGAGTGCACTCTCAGAAAAAGGTATTTACAATATTAAAAACATATTGTAGCTTTGGTTCTCTGTGTACCCTGACGTCACAACATGGTATTGTTATGGGGGTTTATTTATTGAGAATTCTATGATAGCGACGATTGCAAAGCGTAGTCAGAGTGCGAACTGGCGGTTTATTCTAGCCGATGGTGATGGGCCTCTGAGCTTACCGAGTTTTTTTTCTCACAGTCTCACAGTATGAGCTTCACCTGACGCACTGACGCACCCTATCGTGACGTTTCCACTGGTGCCCCTCAATGTGGCTCCAATGGGGACGCACAAGCCACAATTTCCTATGTTTTGCTACCTGACGTTTTCGCAGCTGGGCAGACTGCTGTGTGAAGTCACCACAATTAACACTGTAGCCTGACGTCAAGGTGGTGTTGATTTAGCTAAGTGCGCCTCGGCTAAATTGGCTGTAATATTAGAATAAATATATTATGATTTGCTGAGATTTGCGCTTGCTCAGAGCCGTCTATAAATATGGTATACTTACACGGTCGAGTGAGTTTACCTTCCAAAAATGGTGTCAGAACCCTTTCAAGAGCTTCGCTCTTGAGGGGCTGGATGCCATAAGGAGATGTAGGTAGAAAAGACAGGAAAATGTGAGTGCAGGTACTGCCTAGACACAATATTTCTGCAAGAGAGCTGTGTTTTCGGCTGAAAAATGAGCAACGAGGATACATCACCCATGCTGTATTTTTACCAGCATTAGGACGTTGTTAAAGGGGAGCATGAGGTAATGGTACACTTCAATTAAGTATCCACGAAAATAATAAGGTTATTCTGCCTATTCAGACAAATACCATTTTATCTCTCTCTTTGTTGCATAACACACCCTAGAGTTGCAGGTTTGTGTAATATTTTCAGCTGCTTCGCTAAAGGTTCTCTTTCCATGAAAGTAGATGGCGCAATATCTTCGATGGCTCTGTGCGCAATCAATGATTTAATACCCTAGACGGCCAAGTATAGGTGTTGTAACTGCCATACTTTGATCGGGGCCTTTGAGCAGCATTTAAATAGCAAATGCATTTTCGGCTACAAAGCGCGAAATGAGGAAAAAAAAAGAATGGTGACATAATCTTCAGCGTTTGAAGCATCAGAATCGCGCTTGGGGCGCGCAGCAGCACAATCGTTTGGTAAGTTTCTTATCCCATTCAAAGCAGAAACTTCGGGGGGATCCTCCGCGAGGCACGAAGGGTTTTAGAAAAGGCGCGTCCTTTGTCGGGTCTTGCGGCGCATTTATCGCTAAAGTTTGCAGCCACATTTCGCAACTAAAGGACTGAAAAGCTATTTCACTGCGAACTTGCCTTAGCAGTACATCCATCCTCAGCCACTTTTTTTTTTATACTGAATGCTCTCCTTCCCATCGAACAGTATCCATGGGTGTGCAATGAAAGATGTTGGAATTCAAATTGTTGCGCCGACGTTTTCTTCCTTCGAAACCATTTTTTTTTCGCGCGCCGACCGAGCTGACAACTCTGGCTGAAGCTGTTCAGGGCACAGCGTCCACAATCATCATGATTATTTGTTATTCGGTACGCCTACACAATGCACACGGAGTACAGAGGGAAAGAGAAAGCTGTGAGCTGCTATTGAGAGGGGTAGAGGGACCGCTTGCTTTTTCGGTAGGATCGAAGAGATAGGGGAAAAGAATGCAGGAGGAAAGAAAGACGAGAAAACATAGGAAAGTAAAGAAAAAAGGAGTTATGACATTTCTATGTCGTGAAAACTATCTGAAAGTGTAAATGCAGGTGAGCGAATGTATGTGTTTAGCTGGCGAAGTCACGTGCATCGTCGTCGTCATCCTGATCATTTCGGTATATCTTTATTCCATCCTTTGTCTGGTCACATGACCTGTGTGACGAATGCTGCAAACGCTACTAGCACTACTACTACTGCTGATATTACTACTGCTACTACTAGTATCAGTCACTACTGCTACAGTTACAGGGTGATTCGTTTAAAACAGACCATACTTCATAGGGCTGTAAACTTGGTACTAACTGTATGAATTTAATGCGGTTTGTGGCAAAATATCAGCCCTGTTTTTAATGCGCAACACAGAAAACAATACTTAAAAAATACGAGAACCATGAAATTCCGCGAAGTTCTATACAAGCAGGTCTCCCGAGGTCACCAGATCTAATGTTGCCTAGATTTCTTCTTGTGGAGTCTTCTGCAGGGTTGGGTCTCTCGGGCCAAACCACGGGAACGGAAAAAACGCAAGGTAACTATTTTTTAGGGAAATTACAAACATCACTGCCGACATATTGTGAAGTGTTTCAGCCAACATGGAGCGGTGAGTTTGGTTATGGCCCCGCCAGTAGCTTGGTCATTATCACCACCTGAAGGCGTGACCCACAACTACGCTGTTTTAGTTTCTTAGGAAGTTAATACAATTTGTTGACTGACTTTACACAACGCGATAATGGGCAATTATAACATTTAAAAAGTTTGTGAACATTTGACAGTCACGTGTGGTATGCCGCATGGCAAACATAATTTTTAAACTAACAACGTTTCATATAGGTGCAAGCCATCCCTCCTTTTATTGTGTTTCACGGTTTTCGGTATCATTTTTTGACGTCGAACATAATAAAAAAAAAGCCTGGGCATAAAACTTTCACCTTTCGTCAAGGTTTAGCCGCATCAAAATCGAATGCTTTGTAACAACACGAGCAACCAATGAAAAATAGGTCATTTCTAAGTGAATCGCCCTCTACTACCGCTACTACTGCTTGCGACGACAGCAGCGGCTGTGACACACACAGCGCGCACTGTGGTCTACGTAGTAAAAATGAATGAATGAATAAATACATAAATACATACATGCATTAATACATAAACGCCTAAATACATAAATAAATAAATACATGACAAAAAGTGGACGGATATTAAATAAACATACAATGACCGAGACATCACGGAAAGCCCTGCTTTCTCTCGCACAATCAAAACGGATGCCCCGCTTTCTCGGTCGAAGGAGGCAGCCAGCTGTGCGAGGTGGCAGGCGACTGCGCGGAAGAGGCATTTGTCAAGACTTCCGCGCACATCTTCTTCACTCTGCGGCGTCTTTGCGTTTCTCTCGTTAATCTTCACTTTGTGCTTCTGGCGCATATATATTACCATTGCCGTGGTCTATCGGCGAGAGCACCGTAAACAGAAGAAAATGAGGGAGACCTATGGGATATTTACCACCATATTCTAGAACCTCCCTTCACTCAACGCTTCGCCTTCACTTGAAAAAGCCAATTGGAGCGCCATCTCTAGGTAGAGCAAGTCACTGCATATCAGCGATAGTCTGCTGCAATTCTTGAGTAGTGTAGCTTGATTTTTAGCCGAGTGGTAGCGCAGTGCTCAACTATGTCAAGTAAGGGGTGAAAGTCAAGTCCAGGAGCGTTTGCGAAAACGAGGATTAGGGTGCTTTCAAGCTGTCCTTTGGGTGTCCTTCCTTCGATAAGTGAGTGGCCCATGCGTGTATCTGTGATTGCGTTAACCAAAGGTAGAGAGAGGGGGGCGGGGGGTAAAAGCTTTTCAGAATTGTTTATTTTTTTCAATTTTGCAGTGGTATATGTACACGCATACTTACAAACGCAAGCACGAACGCAAGATAGTTCAACCTTTTTCTGCCTCTTCACCCCCCCCCCCCCCCAATAATTCTGGCTAATTTGCTGGTACGTCTACTCTCAGCTCTCGCGACGTCTTTTTGAGTGCCGTGCAGTTGAGAAAGCCGATTGGAGCGCCATCTCTAGGCACGGCAAGTCACTGCATATCAGCGATAGTCTGCTGCGATGCTTGATCAGTGTAGCTCGATTTTTAGCCGAGTGGTAGCGCAGTGCTCAACTTTGTCAAGTGAAGGGTGAAAGTCGAGTCGAGGAGTTTTACTGAATCGGCTCTGAATTTTGTTTGGTCCGAGTTCCCGTTAAAAGCGTCCCTCTGACAGGAACCCAGTTTGATCATCTCTACCGAGTTGATTACACGATCCGCCGCGGTAGCGCAGTCGTTGCGGCTCTTGGTTCCTCACCTGAAACTCGTGGATTCGATCACAACTGCGGTGGTCACGTTTAGACGGAGGTGTAACGCTTGAGGGCCGTGTGCACCGAATGATGTAGAGTGCACGTTAAAAAGAGCACCAGAAGGTGAAAATTTCTGGAACCACCCACTGCGGCGTGCCTCATAATCACACCCTGGTTTAGGTGCGTAAGACAAGTGTCCTAATAATAATAATAATAATAATAATAATAATAATAATAATAATAATAATAATAATAATAATAATAATAATAATAATAATAATAATGCAAAAATGCCTATGGTTGTTCCTGGCCCGTTAAATGAATTATTATTATTATTATTATTATTATTATTATTATTATTATTATACCGCTGAGATTTTTACTTATTTTTTTAGCTTGCTCATAACCATGATTATATACATCTATTCCCTGTGAGCCCACCGGATGTCCCGTCCAATAAAAAAAATACATAGTATCGTGTCCCTAACCGTGAACGAGTAGATACTGTGCCCGTGGAGGTGCGTGTTAGCGAGTGTACTTGCGTGTTACGGGTTGTATATCTGAGTTTGCACTCATGTGTTATCTCTTATGTGTTTGTATGCGCGTGCGTCCTCTCATTTTCACTCACGTTTACTTCTTTCCCGGTGTTGGCTGGCGACCCGAAGTAGTCGTGATTAACTTATGCCCCCCCCCTCAACCACTCATTTATTCTTTTTCTGCATTAACTCCTTCGTTCTCCCTCTCAAGGGACCTTGATAACCGCCCACTCGTACATTGGTCCGTTCTCTCCTACGTAAGCGTGACGTCGACAGAGTGTGTAATAACTGCGCGAAAACGGAGACCGGCACCCTAACGTGGTGTTTACACGCGGCGAACTCTCAGTTGTGCCAAGAAGCAATCCCGTGATCGGGCGGTGTTTGGCGGGCGTTCGACTTGCGGGGCCGCACTCTGCTGGCCAGATTTATCGTCTCTCGGGGGGCAGCGACAAACTTTCCGCGTCGTCAGACGCTGAAAGGATACTTCTCCTTTATTTTTATTTGTTATTTTGTCTGGGCGGGGTGCAATGAATGGCGAGAGGGGGGGGATTATATCTGGTGCGTGACATATGATGACAGTCCCCGTAATTCTTTTCTCGCTCGTTGAGGAAAGTTTAGTGAACAAGCAGGGAAGAAGCACGATAGAAAAGCAGAAATAAATTACCAAATGCAGGACCATTTTGTATATATATATATACAAAATGGTCCTGCATTTTGGAAAGGCATCGTTCCATATTATAACCGCTAACCACCTGCTATAAGATATATATATTTATTTATTTATTTATTTATAGCTTTTTTGGTGTATTATTTAAAAGTTCTTTATAGCTAACAACCAAGTGAAAATGGGTGGCCGTCGCCAAGCCACGACAATGACTCCTTCACTTTTTCATTTAAATAAAAATAAATAAAAAAGAATACTGAGAGAAAAGGAAAAAAAATCTATGGTTGGAACACAATCTTTCAAATGTGTCGCTTGCGTCCTGGGGTGTTTGTAATATAACGAAGCGCAGGCAACCTCGGTGTATATTACCAAGAAAACAAAAAACTATCAAGAAAGATGTTGTGACAGAGCAGACCATACAGCACCGGACGCGCCTGGTGGCTTAGGAAGGAAATGGATGGATCTTATACGGCGACAATGACCTCGCTTCCGAGGCAGTGCTTGCTGAATAGTTACGGCCATGACCTCTATGTATACGGGGAGGGGTGGGCGTTCGTAGTGGTAGCACCTGAAGACATTTTGTCGCCGCTGGTGACAGAGTATATACTGGGTGTGCGCTTTGCTGATCTAAAAGAAATAAAAAGAACGGTTTCAGCGCCATCCGTTCGTCACTGACACGACGGCTTCTGTATACGGCACCATTCCATATTACAACCGCTAACCACGCGCTATAACTTCGGCGATTTTTAGGGGGCTGCGTTTACCTGGACGTTTGATAGTGTCCGTTCTTATGTAGGATATGCGTGTGGACCGACCGCGAAATCGACGCGTTTTATGAAGGTGCATCCATGGAGTGCATGGAGGATCAGTGTGGGCGTTATGTCATTGGCCTCTGGTGTGAATCTACCATCCGCAACAGAGCATTACAGCACAATGTCATTACACACATGCGCGCACGCATAAATTTACGCAGCACCGATTGGCGTATAGCCTTATAATGAGTGGACAAGATTAGATTCAGGGAGGATATATATATATATATATATATATATATATATATATATATATATATATATATATATATATATCGTTTATTCGTGTTTTGACACAGTATTCACGAGATCTAACAGACAATAATGCCAAGGACAGTACAGGGGAAGTTAGAGCGAATTGTAATGTAAATATGAAGAAAGAAAAGTGGGTGAAAAGATAACTTGCCGTGGGGGCAGGAACCAAACCTGCGACCTTCGAATGACGCGTTCGATGCTTTACCACTGAGCTTCCACGGCGGCTATCCTCCCAGCCACTTTATTGGGTTTATATGTGAATTTAAACGTGGGAGTGTCAGTCAGCGCCACCAGTGGCCATGCCGACGAGTGTGGTACACTCTTTATGAGCCTGCTTGGCGTCACGTAGAACGTGAACTGATTACGAGCTAGCAGCTGACCAATAGTCCCTCGTATACAATATAAAGGCACTAACTCTGCCAGTATGAGACCCTCGTTAATGAATATAGAAAGAAGTTCTTACTTAAGGGCTCGTTTTTTCGTGTTTCACACAATAATAATGAGACCTAACAGACAATAATGCCAAGTATAGCGGAAGCTGTTAGACCAAATTGTAATGTAAATTAAAAAAAACTGCTTGTTTAAAAGGACACTTAGGTCACCTTCAATGTCACCTGAAACACCAAAGATCGTCTGGAGCGAGCGTGGCAGCCGTCACGGTTCTTTGGCGACCTTGAACTGACTCGAGCTCTCTTGCGTGTGTCAGGCAATCTCCCACAACCCGCGTCGGTTCCTTCGCTTCGCAATCACTCGCCGCTGCCCTGAGAGTGAACGGTACGATCTCGTACGACCGCTTAGCGCGCGGGCACCTTAATTATTCAGCGTCCTTGCTGGTCAAGGTCTGGTCGGGCCGCGAGACGACGCGGTGCTTATTAATTATTACCGAGGGTTTTCAACGATATGTCTCAGCGTAAAGTGACAAAGGTCGCGAGAGAAACGGTTGTTTTCTTAATGGAGCTGAAAGAAGAACACCACGGAGTATAAACACGCGAAATCGGGAAGATGAAGTGGTTCTTAAGAGAAAAGAAGAGAAAAGTGAGCCCCGTTATTGTCTGCTTCATGAGCGACACCGCCACAGAGCTCACAAGGGATGGGGGTGAGGAGGGATAAAAGGGTAGAAGTAAAGGTATAGGAAAGAGGGAGGGAGGTGAAGCAACAACAAACTGAGGGGATAGGAGAGATCGGGAAGATGTTTGTATACCTCATCCCGCATGCACATGTCCTGGCCCGAATGGTGCATTACGCAGCGTTTTACGAGTAGTCTACGGTATAACAATAAAAGTAATAATTGTACAGGGTTTACGTCACAAAACCACGATTTGATTATGTGGGACGCCGTATTGGAATGCTCCGGAAATTTCGATCATCTGGGGTTCTTTAACGGGGACTTGCATGTAACTAAACGGACCTCTAGCGCTTTTCAACTTCATGAAAAAAAGCGGCTGCTGCAGCCGGGACTCGATCACGTGACCTGCGGGTAAGCATTAGAACACCGTGACCGCAAGCCCATCAAGGTAGTGTTTTTTTTGTTTTTTTTTACTGTGCGTGTCGAATTTCTAGTGTGTCGTAAACTTGAACGTATATTTAGTGGCGTGCAGTGTTGTGCTAGCTGGTACATAGCTCCAAGTATTAAAAATTCAAGGCCCAAGGACTAAACTACGGAAAATAGTGCCAACAGATATATCATTCGACTGTTTTTGGTCTCTTCTTTTAATTCCGTGTACCTTAGCCATCGCGCGCCTCATATAACGCCGAGTTATCTTCCTTGAGGCACGCATCGATTCGAGTGCATGCTTGTTCATGCATTTCCTCCTGTTTCAGTGCGGCTTTCCACGCTAAGAACCAAACTCTTGTTCTCGTTCGATCTAAGCAGCACCACTTACCTGCTAAACAACATCGCAAGTTGGGCGAGTGTGGACAAGTGAGTCATAATAGTGGTTTGCGCAAGCACTAGGCAAGAGAAAAACGCTGCGCCAGCGTCCTCTCATTCGTCTGTTGTCTAGTGCTTGCGATAAACTCCGCTATGACTCACCTGCTCAACCACCGTGATTGGCATGAGCTTTGTTTACAACGAAAGCTGTTATGGGATCGCAACAAGTGTCGCATGTGCAGTTGTCCACTGCTGCTGCCACCACCCCCCATGGTGTTCGTAACCACCATCGTGCAAAGTAAAAAAAAAGAACTAATAAAAATACCACAGAAACAATTGCATTGAAACAATGGTCCCCTGCGTGCCAGCCAAGTATGCCACCACTGAGCTACGCCGGTGCTTGGAACTGCGTGGCATAGTGACCCTAGACAGGCTTCATGTCGGCAAAGGAATCGCTTTATGGCGTTTACTAAAGTGCTTTATATAACAGCAAAGGAACAACCAGGCATCACACAATGCGCATTGTATAATGAGGGGGCCGTCGAATGGTATATACAAGCAATTGCAATAGCACTAGATATAATACTTCGTCGTCAGCCAGCATAAAATTATTGCACAAAAGTTCTCGCATCTGTGCAACGACTACCACCCTTCACTTCAGATCGACGAAGGATGGCATAGCGAATGCCTTCCTAGGACACAAAAATTAGCATGGTTTGTGGTGTAGTGGGCACCCTGCAAGTTTGCTTCTAGCATTTACCCAAGTTGTGTTAAAAAAATGCTCTGAAAGGCCGCTATGCCAGCTTTCGTCGCTGAGACTATATATGCTGTGCATTCCGCGGAGGCTCGGCGTTTTTCTTTTTGCTCTTTTTTTAAAAAGAAAGTTCTAAAATTTGTTTCCCTCATTACTCCGGCTACACAGACAAGTTCCGTCAGGCATTCATACGGCATAGACCACGAAATTTGATGTCATGCATTGCCTAAACGTAACACGAAATACCTACCAGTCATGGCGACCGTTTTAGAACACATCGGTATAACTAGTACTCTGTTTTTTTTTAATCACAACGCATCACGAACTAATTATGACCTGTCCCATATGCGTATACAAAGCAGAAAGTGGAGGGTGGTCATCTACCTTCAAAACGATGAGTTTCTCCAGACTCAGCTATTTGTAATCGAGACGGCGGCCCGCCTTTCTTTTGATGAACTGAGTCACGCAATTCGACGCTTTCTGATAACGACCCGCATCAATCTGTGAAACGCGAGTTATAATACGCAAGACTGCCGCCCGCATTCATCCACAAAAAGCAGTCCGGTTCACTGAAATTCAAAATGTAGCAAACAACAATTGTTGGTATTTTACGTCTTCAAAAACCATGATATGATTATATAGGGGACGTTGTAGTGGCGGGCTCTGAAAACTTCGACGAACAACAGTAGTCTTCAACGTGCGCCTATAGACACAAGTGCTTCTGGCATTTCGCGTTCATCGAAAATTTGAACGCCGCCGAGGCCGGAATCAAACCTGTGACGTTCGAGTCAGCAGCCGAGAACCGTAACAGCCGGCTACACGACCGCGGCCGGCTGTCAGCGTTTAACTTCTATGTGAAAGTGAACTTTGTATATTCTTGTATAACCCTATAGTGAATAAACTGAATAAAAGATACAAGATGAAGGTAGTACAGGCTTACGCGCCCACATCCAGCCATGATGACGCTTCAGTTGAAAGCTTCTATGAAGACGTGGAATCGGCAATGAGTAAGGTAAAAACACAGTATACTATAGTGATGGGCGACTTTAATGCAAAGGTAGGGAAGAAGCAGGCTGGAGACCAGGCGGTAGGAGATTATGGCATCGGTACTAGAAATGCCAGAGGAGAGCTACTAGTAGAATTCGCAGAACGCAATAATTTACGGATTTTGAATACCTTCTACCGAAAACGAGAAAACCGCAAGTGGACATGGAGGAGCCCTAATGGCAAAAATAAGAACGAAATAGACTTTATAATGAGTGCACACCCTGGAATCGTGCAGGATGTGGAAGTGATTGGCAAGGTACGATGCAGTGACCATAGAATGGTACGGTCTCGAATTCGCCTAGACTTGAAGAAGGAACGACAGAAACTGATACGCAAGAAGCCAATCAATCAGCTAGCACTGAGAGGGAAAGTACAGGAATTCAGAGTGTCGCTGCAGAACAGGTACTCGGCTCTTAGTGAGGAAACGAACTTTAGCGTAGATACAATGAATGATAATCTGACGAGTATAATTACGGAGTGTGCAGTGGAAGTTGGAGGCAGGGTAGTTAGACAGGACACTGGCAAGCTTTCCCAGGAAACGAAGAACCTAATTAAGAAGCGTCAAATCATGAAAGTGTCAAGTGCAACAGACAAAATAGAACTGGCAGAGTTTTCGAAGTTGATCAATAGACGTAAGGTATGCGATGTAAGAAGGTATAACATGGAGAGAATTGAACACGCTCTGAAAAACGGAGGAAGTGTCAAAGCATTGAAGAGGAAACTTGGGATAGGCAAAAGTCGGATGTATGCACTAAGGGACAAAGAAGGCAAAATAACTACCAATATGGATAGGATAGTTAAAATAGCAGAGGAGTTTTACAGAGATCTGTACAGTGGTCGAGACAACCACGACCTTAATACTATAAGAACTTGCAGTAACCCAGATTACACCCCACCAGTAATGATAGAAGAAGTCAGAAAAGCTTTGGAGAGCATGCAAAGGGGCAAAGCTGCTGGTGATGATCAGGTAACATCAGATCTGCTGAAAGATGGAGGACAGATTGTGTTAGAAAAACTAGCCACCCTGTTTACGAGGTGTCTCTTGACGGGAAGAGTACCAGAGTCTTGGAAGAACGCTAACATCATCTTAATACATAAGAAAGGAGATGACAAGGACTTGAAGAATTACAGGCCGATCAGCTTGCTCTCTGTAGTATACAAGCTATTTACAAAGGTAATTGCTAACAGAGTAAAGAAAACATTAGAATTCAATCAACCAAAGGAACAAGCAGGATTTCGAACAGGCTACTCAACAATTGACCACATTCATACTATCAATCAGGTAATAGAGAAATGCTCAGAGTATAACCAACCACTATACATAGCCTTCATAGATTACGAGAAGGCGTTTGATTCAGTAGAAATATCAGCCGTCATGCAAACACTGCGGAATCAGGGCGTAGATGAAGTATATATAAACATTCTGGAAGAAATCTACAGGGGATCAACTGCTACCATAGTGCTTCATAAAGAAAGCAACAGAATACCAATCAGGAAGGGTGTAAGGCAGGGGTACACAATTTCCCCAATGCTATTTACCGCGTGCTTACAGGAGGTTTTCAGAAGCCTAGAATGGGAACAGTTAGGGATAAGAGTCAATGGAGAATACCTTAGTAACCTGCGCTTCGCCGATGACATTGCATTGCTGAGTAACTCGGGGGACGAATTGCAACTCATGATTACGGAGTTAGACAAGGAGAGCAGAAAGGTTGGTCTTAAAATTAATCTGCAGAAAACGAAAGTAATGTACAACAACCTCGGCAAGGAGCAGCGCTTCGAGATAGGTAATAGTGCACTTGAAGTTGTAAAAGACTATGTCTACTTAGGGCCGGTAATAACCGCAGAACCGAACCACGAGATTGAAGTAACTAGAAGAATAAGAATGGGGTGGAGCACATTCGGCAAGCACTCTCAAATTATGACAGGTAGATTGCCACTATCCCTCAAGAGGAAGGTATATAACAGCTGTATCTTGCCGGTACTTAGCTACGGAGCAGAAACCTGGAGACTTACAAAGAGAGTTCAGCTTAAATTGAGGACGACGCAGCGAGCAATGGAAAGAAAAATGGTAGGTGTAACCTTAAGAGACAAGAAGAGAGCAGAGTGGATTAGGGAACAAACGGGGGTTAAGGATATCATAGCTGAAATCAAGAAGAAGAAATGGACATGGGCAGGGCATGTAGTGCGTAGACAGGATAACCGCTGGTCATTAAGGGTAACTGACTGGATTCCCAGAGAAGGGAAGCGGGTTAGGGGGAGACAGAAGGTTAGGTGGGCAGATGAGATTAAGAAGTTTGCGGGTATAAATTGGCAGCACCAAGCACAGGACCGGGTTAACTGGCGGAACATGGGAGAGGCCTTTGTCCTGCAGTGGACGTAGTCAGGCTGATGATGATGATGATGATGATAGTGATAATAATATTTGCTGGAGGTTTACGTCCTTAAACCACGATATGGTTACGAGGGACGCCGAAGTGAAAGGCTTTAGAAGTTCTGACCATGGCGTGTACAACACTGGCATTTCAAAGTTTACAATGTCTGCTCTTACTGTTTGTCGGTTTATGTAGGCTGTGATTCACGTATAGCGCGTACCCACATATGGGCTGTGGCATCTGGGCATGCGGCACACGTGATGGGAGGCACGTCGTACCAAAGTGTGTAGTTAGCGGGCACCACATACGTCATGCGGATGAATTAATGCATTTAGCCAACGTAATAGTCAATGCAACATAAGCCTTCCAATCCGAATCTAAAGGGGAACAGTCTATGCATCGCCGCTAAACTCCAATCTTCGCGCACAGAACACTGTTTTGTTGCATTTGCCACACCTTCCATTCAGGATTTGGCAGTTCCACGCTACAGCACCGGACAGACTGTGGCATGGTTTACCATTCATTCAGCTATCGCATTGGTATGGCAGATTTATTCATGTGCGATAACAGCAACTTTGTAGAGGCTATTGATAAGCTCTTGTCCCAGTGTCCCTAACTTCAAAAACATGCCGGAGTCTCCAGTGTTCCCGGAGAAGACTTAACGTTTGGCCTTTTACTGAAGGAAAGATCTCGGAAGCCTCGGCTCACTATTCACTGAGCCACCACCCTAGAAAGCCATTAGACTTCACCAGGAGCACTTGGCAACAGACTTCAGCTACCGCCTTTAATTTGCTGCACTGTGTGTATGAAGGGGGAATTTCCGAGGCTCTCTTTCCTATGTTTGACACAATGTAATTGAAATCAGTTGCAGGTTCACTTTTGGCAGTTAGCAAGTTGTCTTTTCAGCCACTTTACTTTTTTTACATCCATGTCACGATTACTACAATACACTTAAAGCAGTACAATTCACGTGCCTGTATTTTTTTGGCCTCAGTGCCTGCTGGTTTTCATTAGCCGTGTGTGTGCTTGCGTGCGTGCGTGCGTGCGTGCGTGCGTGTGTGTGTGTGTGTGTGTGTGTGTGTGTGTGTGTGTGTGTGTGTGTGTGTGTGCAGTGAAATCCCTCTTTTTCGATCTGTTTTTTTACTTCCTTATTCGCCTCCCAATATGTACGGTAGCAGACCTTTAGAGATGTTGTTTAGTTAATTACTCTGCATTTCCTGTGCTCCTTCCCTCTATTCGCTCCACTGAAATGTCGTAATGATCCGAGGTTGGACTCGAGACCAAGTCTGCAAAATATTTTTTTTTGTCATGCAAAATTGAAGAGTGCAATGAAGCGCCTCGGCAAGCGACGCAAGTACCGGTGAATAATTACCCTGACATGCTTTTCAGCTAAGCCTATTGTTGTTCTTACGTTCTCCTTGTCGAAATAGCAGAGAAAGGCATCTTCATCGATTCCTTTGTGCTTCTTGAAAAGCTGAGGCAGTACTGCGCAGTGCCTGCACAGTACTACCTCAGCTGATTTCTCACGTAGTACTTAAATGGTACAGTACTACCTCAGCTGATTTTCCACGTAATACTTAAATGGTATACGTTAGGTTATGTTAAACGCTTCCGCATCGCTCACCTTACAGGTTCGACTAGCTCGCTTTTTTTTCAAGTTTGCTTTGAAGCAATATGTACAATGAATTTCTTTTGCGGTACTCGATGTTTGAACGACGTTTCTGTTTATTTGCAATCTGCCACTTTGCTATTTCCATCGTTTTCATCACTTTCAAAAATGCTTCGAAATTTCCCGCTTCACGTACCGGTTCCGGTTACAATGGTCATCCTGCATTGTGCTTCTTGGCTCTGCGTCGTCTGCTGTTATCGTTTGTCTCATTTTCATATGTGGTCTTTATTCATGTTTACCTCCTTTATTTGAATCTTTACACTGCTTACTACACCCAAAAGAACGGTTAGTTTAGCTTGCTGGTAGTGCATACTTCAAGGAGCAGAGCAAAAACTAGCAGGGCAACAGAACTTTGGGGGTCTTCTTCTGCTACCCTGTCGTTTTTTTAGCGCTGTTTGTTTGGGCATTTGCTTCACCTGCGCTCTTTCAAAGACTGTGCAAACCACTGCGTCTGGTATTAAAGGGCTTACGGCAATACGTATTTGACGCATCAGCATGAATTTCGCGCTATATACAGTGGCGCTTCTAATGCTGCAAACTCGTCGTACGGAAGTTCAAAACGACGTTCGAGGACGGAAAGAAGACAAATGTCCCAGCTCATGGCACGTGCTTACAATGCCTGTTTTTTCAATGTCGTTCCTCACTGTGTAGGTTCCAGTGCATTTGTCGGGGTGAAAAAAAAAAGAAGTACGCTGATGCCTATATAAAATTCTCAAAACACTGTTCGAAGACTATATCATATCGTTGGTTTTACGTGCCGAAGCCACTATATGATTATGAGAGACGCCGTAGTGAAGAGTTCTGGAAGTTTCGGCCATCTGGTGTTTAACGTTTTATGACAATCAAGACCCAGTGTACAGGTCTCTGTCGGTTCGTCTCTATTGATATGCGAACACCGCTGCCGGGATTCCATCCCGCGACCTTTCAGTCCACAGCCGAGCCCCATAACCGTTGCTCCACCTCGGTGGACCGCCTGTCGAATGCTCGAATGTGAGCAAACTATTGGAATTTTTTTGGTTCAGCGATCGCTTGCCGCAAACGTTTTCGACGTCATCACGATTCGAATACGTTTTGAATTTGAAAAGTTTTGCGGCAATCTATTTTTATAGCAAAAACTCCGAAAGTTTATGATCTCTTGGTAGATGCCTGTGTACTGTCCGATGCCAGTGCAAGTTAGGGAACCCAAGATGGTCCGAATTTCTGACGTCCTCTACTACGGCGTCTCTCATAATCACATATCGTGGTTTTGGTATGTAAGACCCTAGATAATAATAATAATAATAATAATAAAATAATAATAATAATAATAATAATAATAATAATAATAATAATAATAATAATAATAATAATAATAATAATAATAATAATAATAATAATAATAATAATAATAATAATAATAATAATAATAATAATATCATTATTTTATTATAGAGCAGGCCCACCGGCTTTCTAACTGGTGCCATTTAGCAAATGACATCAGAACTAATAAAACTTAGTGATAGTGCGTCATTTCCTTCTTGTTAATGTCTTCGGCCTGTCTGTTTGTATGGGCAACTTGAATTATATGAACCAGCACCAACTTGCAAGGCAAAAAGTTCTTCGAAAAGAAACTGCCTTTGTCATAACACACATAATTGTAAACAGTACACTAAATCATAGCTATAGTGCAGAGTTTCCAACTCTACTGCTAACCCGGTTGACCAATCAGCAATTTTTCACTTCTTTCTATCTAGTCTTTACCGCTGCTGCGTCTTATACAAGCCGTAGTTACGCAGTAACAGCAGTTCAAATTACGCGCTGTCAGGGCAAAAACTGCCATGTCGAAGTTAAGGCGCGTGATTGAAAAAAAATTAGAGGAGGCGCAGCGTCATCTCACTTGCTAGTGGTTAGGGTCCATGGATGGATAACATACTGTAACTAAATGTAAGAAATAGAGGTAGAAGGGGCAGCGGTGATGGGCGAACGCTGACGCTTTATGGGCTCATTTGTTCTTGTAACGCGTGAGGTACTTTCAGCGCTTTGTGAGATGAAAAACGGTGATGGTGTCATTATTCTAGTATATTCTGAAGAAAAATGCAGTCATGAGTCACTAAGATGCACGTCGATCTTTCGGTGATCCCAGTCTCGAAGAGTGCGCTTAGCGTTCTTTTCAAATTGGTTATTTTGGGTAACCTCCCAATGCCCTCTTAGACTCTTCTCGAACATTCTATTTCGTAACTGTTACGAATTGTCGCCATGAAGACACGTTACGAAAGGCTCTATTGTCTGCAGAAACACAGTATACATCCTTATGGTCCCATAACGTTTTCAACGTAACCTCTGGGAACCATGGCGACACCTCCGAAATAGCGGTGCACAATCGGTCGCTGGGACGTAGGGCAACAAGACGTACGAGGCGTGCTTAGATTGCTTGCACACTACGCCAAAATGGTTTTATTGCATTTGAACGTGCGTATACCCGGTTTTGGCTTCCGGTCGCTATTTAAATGCGCGCGGCGCCGTTTTCGGCGCCTCTACCTTCGTAAGAGTCATTTGTTGTTTTTTTTTGCTTCCTTGTACGTCTGCTAGCAGTCGGCTAAGACTACTCGGACAGCTGCGACAAGCAAAATAGTATAGAGGCCACGCGTTTTGTCGAGGGCAGTCACTGCGTGAACTGACCTAGGGAGCCGGAGTTCACGCTTGGAAGGATTCATGAACTGTGGTATGGAAACTAGCCGCCCCTCCTCTACTTTTATCTCCGTTCTTTATTTTTCTGTTTTGTTTCCACGGTAAGGCGTATATTATGGCATATTATATTGCTATAGAAGCATTAGAAAGGAGAAAATATGAACATAACAAAACAATTGAGGCAAGAAAGAGCACAAGACAAACGACTTCTTTCTATATATAAGCTTCTAAGCTTCTGCACTTGAATGTTTGAGCGAAGAGGACACAACAACTTGCCTTATGTCTTCATTGCGTCTTGTTACTTTTATACTGTTATTTCTGTGAACTCTGCGTTTGAGCTATGTGTTTTGACATCTTCGTTGCCAGAAGCTTTGGAAAGGACGAAAAAGCAAACAGAAAGGAAACAAAAAAAGATGGAAACAATCATTTTAATGCTTTGGCTGGACCTAAATTGTTGTTTATTGCTAGTGCTCAAAAGTATTCTTGTTGTATGAGGCCGTATAGCCTCATGAGAGACGCATTTACAACTAGTCCTACGCGTATATATCCCCTTTGACGCAGCCACCGCTGACTGGCGACACGTGGCACTTATATCGGACTGGGAGGTCTACAAAAACTACGCGTCAATGCCCCCCCCCCCCCCTCGGCTTTTTTTTTCGTATCTGTTTCATTAAACTTTGTCTGCGACACGCTACAGCATGAGCAGGGTCAACGAACAGATATCGCGCTTATAAAATGCTCAATTCGGTCGCCCGTGTTGTTTACGGCCTCGGGAAAGCCGCTTCGCATATCGTTTTGTAGTGTAGCATATTGCTTCGTATCCTTTCTATGCACACTTTTTTTACGGTTGGTCGAGCATAACTTTTAGGACCGGTCAGATAAGTAAAGATCAGTAAAGAAGACACGTCCCACGTGTCGTTGATCTGCCTGCGATGACAGATGTTCGACACGTGGGATGCATGTAGTCATGTAAAACATGACTGTATACATGCTACGCTCATAGCGCGCTCGCGGCTGTTTCGCTAGCTACACATATCACGTCACGTGATGCTAAATTTGGTATCAGGTGACATGAATAGACGACGAAGGTAAATGACATAATCGTGGCGTGGAAATTATGTACGGCATAATTTACGTCCACTTCGTAACGTTGTGATGACTTTGAAGCGACATATAAAACTTTCTGGTTCGTGCTCCGCATATCATTGATTTCGACAGTACCTGAGATCTGCCACTTTTTAAAATCCCTCTTAAAGGTCCCCTAAACAGTCTTTAAAAACACCGAAAACAAGTGCGTCATTCTCTCGTCATTACGGCACAGCTCATGACGTCAACGGTTTGCTCACGTGACGTGAGGATGAAATAGGCTCTGGAATAGGTTGATGTACGAGAAATGTGTGTTCTGAATTGTCACCTACCCGGCCTTGCCACGCAGTCGCGGGCTTGTTCTACTTCGCCTCGCACGACTATCGGTCGCAATGAACGGATCTCAATTCATTTCGTACATTTGCGACTGTGCAAGCGGACACAGCATCGCGTATAATCAAAACATGCTGAACCTTGACCTGCCTAGTGGTTAGTGCTTACGTTGCACGTGTTTGATAAATAAATAAAGAAGAGGAGATAGCGCTTATAAAAAGGCTGCAAGGGCGAGAAAAAAACTACCGTATCCTCTTTGATGCGTGTCTCACATTTGGCCTTAACGCTGGCACGATATGGTGACGTGTACATCGCTCCATCGCGGCACTGAATCGGGCACTTATGGCACCGCGCACCGCAACCACACCACCGGATGTTGCGAAAAAAATAATGAAAGCCTTGTATAGAAATGCGGTGGCCATACAGGCTTAATGCAGGTGGATGTCTTGTCTGGAAAGCGAGAGAATGATTTTGAACGCCCCATCACGAGCGTCGAGTGGCCGCGGTTTTAAGACACCCAGAGGGGTGATCCGGATGGGGAAACCGCTTAACAGCCTCAGGCTTTGAATCCTCCTCCGCTGACAGCGCCATATCGCGGTCGTTCCATTCAACACTTTAACGTCGCCCTCGGCGGCCGCCTATTTGCGCGGAAGTTGCGTTACGGCTTTTTGTGTGCTCCGTGCACGTCACACGTTTATGTAGCTGCTTCCTTTTCTTCCTGACAGCCGTCTCGCAGCATCCACCCTCGCGGTGTGTAATACACTTGCGCAACATTTAGAAGCGAAGCGGTGGCAGCGGCCACGTTACACCCTTGACGACACCGGCCTCTGAAAAGATCTTCAATTAAGGGCAGCGCAGGTTTTCACTAACGCTGTCGATAAGACTTGCCGAGGAAAGTCAAAAGCGGGACGAATAGTGTGTTCTCAAGTCGAGAGGATGCGCAAAAGGGCTGATACATTTACAAATAGCTTTAATTGATGCATGGTTTACAGGCTGTAGATTACTTAAAAAAAACTGTGTGCCAGCAAGGGGGATTCAATGAATGTGACATTATGGAATTGTATAAAAGAAACTAGTTCGCTCCTTAACAGCGGCAAGTTGATTTCTTATTCTCTTCAATTCCTTTCCATTCAAGGCTTAATACATTTAAAACAAGTAAGCAGTGTACCGATACCTTCCTTATCATTATTGTCTCTGGAATTCCTTAGGTTGTGTACAACAAACAGTAATGTTAGAAGAGGCAAGGCTAGGAGCAAACTCTTATAGATGCGATCTCGCTTAAAGGCACACACACTGGTCAACACGGCCCCTCCAGGGATCGAAGCAGTCTTCGTGCTGTATACGTCGTCTCAACGCGGAGTAAGAAACAACAGCGTGCTCTGAAGCATACGAGCACTTGGTTTCAGCTCGAACTCGACACAAGGACCCGACACAAGGCGCTGCAAACAAGGGCTCTAATCATATACCAACAAGCTCACTTTACTACTCTCGTTATCGGTATACGATACAACTGTCGACGCCTGCCGAGACAGTGTGCGCACCAACGCTGGCGGTCGCAGCCAACGTATACGCAGCGACTGCTCGAGCGACGAACCTCGGGAAGGTTTCGCATAGCCGCAGTTGGTATTACACAATCGACTGCTAGTGTTGTGCAAGTCGAGTGTGCATCGCCCATTAATTACTTCCGCTGCTCATTTTCGACGTCCTTATTTGGCACTGGTTGCGTGAGACGAAACGTGATTGAAATCCTAAGTATGTGACCGAGGTTCGAGTACGAGGTTCGAGGACACACCGAATCAGAACGCGAGGCCATCGCAGAAAGCGTGCAGCATGGGTACAGCGAAAGCTGCAAAAGAGGCATTTATAAAGCCCCGCTGTAAACTCTCAAAAGCAATGCTAGTGCAAGTAGACGCTTGCAGAGTATATACCCACTGCACCGTACATTATTTCGGTCAGATTGGGGATCTCCGACTACGCCATTACTTGTCATTCTGTGGAGAAGCGAGGTACCCGCTACGCAATTGAAATACATCGTGGGCTCTTTGTTGGTTCAGTGGCCGATGACGATGAGGAATGATGGTTGAACCCTTTGTAATGGGTTGGAAGCATAGAACGACCCACTCGTTGCACAATTCGTATTCTGTGACACCTGGTTGTTATTTCGCTCTTGTGTAAGCACGCTAAAATACACATTGTAACGTGGTTCCTTCTTGAAATACTGCCTATATTTTAGCGGTGGTGTTTAGGGCATCGGAACGGTGCTGTGGTAGAATGCTGAGTTCCCATAGAGGGGGCCTAGGTTAGAACCCCGTTTCATCGTAAATATTTCTTTCTGTTTGTTTTATTTCGTGCGATAACGGTTACGAATACCAGCGGCAGTAGCGGACAAAAATATACAAAGAAAACCTCTTGTGATCACAGAACAGCCTTCGCTGTTAGCCGAAAAAGCCAGCGGTGAACAGAGACCACAATTTCATCTACAAATTTGGCCGTTCAATATTTTTTTCACCAGCGTATCAATTATGAGCAGAAAACAATCGAGTATATGCAGGCCCTATCCACTTTCTCAGAATACACATTTACAGGGAATTTATTCTTTCCCTTTCAGTTTATTCCCTTTCTTTAAGTAAACTGAAGCGGCACGACTGAAGTTTACCTTGTCCTACACTTGGCCCATTAGTTCAATATCTTGGACCTCCGTTAAAAGATCAGCCTTGGTTTATTTTTTCTTCTACCCTGAGTAAGCGTTTCTTCAACTTTGTTCTGTACGCGTGTGACGCTTTTAGTTAAAACATTTAGAAAGAAATCACCAACGTGCTGTTGAGAGGAAAAATTGGTAAACATAGCGCATCACTGAAGAATTAATTTCACCCTGAACTGATGACATAAGCGAGCCACGAAAAAGAAAGGACAAGGTTTTAATTGCATTCTTCAATATGAGCATAGTAGCATAGAAGTTCCGAAATTTTTTGTTTTAGTAGGTGATAAATTTGTGAAAGAACAGTTAAACTTTTTTTTTACTTTATGCTTTAACGTTTAAAAAACAACTTATTCGTTCTTTCCTAACCTTGCTTGGTCTTTTAAGAATGGGAGGGATGGGGGGAGGCCAAAATTGGAGGGGGCAGGGGTGCGACGCCTCTCATGTGCCTGAGAACATACACTGCCCTGGGCTGGAACCACCACCACTAAATAAACATACACACACACACACACACGCACGCGCACGCGCACACGCACACGCACACGCACGCGCACACGCACACGCACACGCACACACACACACGCACACACACACGTGCACGCGCACACGCGCACGCACACACGCGCACGCGCACACGCGCACACACACACACGCACACACACACGCGCACGCGCACACACGCACACACGCACGCGCACGCGCACACACGCATGGACACACACACGGACACATGCACACACACACGGACACATGCACATGCACACACACACGGACACATGCACACGGGCACACGCACGCGCACGCACGCACGCACACACGCACACGCACACGCACGCACACACGTACGCACACACCACAAGAGACATTGAGGAAGAAACGCTGTACGCGTGCTCTGCTGTCATAATAGAATATTTCATTAGCAGTAGGAGTACAAGATGCAGTAATTTGGGCCGAAGTACTTAAGCAAAGCAAATGGCACGCACCAAAATAGGGTAGCAAAAGGAAGGTAAACCTCTCAAATTGCTCGAGACATTGAAAGGTAGAAAAATTAAATTAAAAAATAGAAAAAAACGAAACGAGCAGACAGCTGATCGGTGAACCCATCCTTCCCTTTGAAGACGCCAAATTGCTTCCTAATTTTGTTTCTCTATCTATCTCTATCTTTTGTCTGTCAGGACGATAAGAAGAGCCTTCTCGGCACGACTCTTCACCCTCCAGTAATTATCTTCGCTCTGCTTTTTCCTGTGAGCGTCGCATTTGTGACGGTCGACAAAAGAGGAGCAGTGATCTAATTCAAAACGCCTCGCAAAGTGAGCAAGCAGCCACGCCGGCATCTATAGCGCTCCAATTTTAAATGGTCTCTTCCAGAAGATCGTCCAGAGAGTGGAAAGTTGTCGCAACCTTTAAAAAGAAAAGGACATCATAATGAGATTCTAATGCTTGAAGACGCACTTTTTTTCATTATTGTGGTTATATGTTCCTTTCATTGAAGGTGACAAAAGAAGCTATTGTCGGCCAATTATAGCGGGAAGCGAGCGACCATGCTGATACCTCGCCTGCTTCTCAGAAACAAGAAGATTGCGAAAACTCTCGCATACTTACAACAACACAAGGCATGTGCGTGTTATACATTTCATGTTCCGAGAGATGGTGAACATTACTTTCAGGAGAGCAGCAGATTTAGCGCCAAATGAAGAAGAAACGCATTAGCGTCACCGGTAATGACCTACGCTTACACATTCAATGGCAAGATTAGATGACAGTAGCCAACTCAAGACAAGTATTGTTAGTATTATGCAGCAGTATTTAACTAGAAACAGATATAACCATCCCTATATAGTCATCATTCGAAAGGAAAGACATTGCTAAAAAACAGATCGTAACTAAGGAAGGCAAGATATACGCGCTCTTTCTCTTCGCTTCTCCTGTATTTTTTCTTATAGTCATCGTTTATTTTAGCGCTGTTTTTCTTCACAACGATGAACCACTAGATCATCATCATCATCATCATCATCACCATCATCATCATCATCATCATCATCGTCGTCGTCGTCGTCGTCGTCGTCGTCGTCAGCAGGACGAAGAAGAAAAAAAAGAAGAAGAAAAAGAAGAAGAAGAAGAAGAAGAAGGAGAAGGAGAAGGAGAAGAGGGAGAAGAGAGAGAAGAGAGAGAAGAGAGAGAAGATGAGAGAGAAGAAGATGAGAGAGAAGAAGATGAGGAAGAGGAAGAGGAAGAAGAAGCGCCTCCTCTCCCATGTTTGCTGCTGCCATTTTATACCCGCAAGCTTCTTAATCTCAACTGCCCACCTAACCTTCTGTCTCCCCCTAACCCGCTTGCCTTCTCTTGGAATCCAGTTAGTTACCCTTAATGACCAGCGGTTATCCTGTCTACGCGCTACATGCCCGGCCGATGTCCATTTCCTCTTCTTAATTTCAACTAATTTTTGTTCCCTGATCCACTCTGCTTTCTTCTTGCTTCTTAAGGTTACACCTACCATTTTCCTTTACATTACTTGCTGCGAGGTCCTCAATTTAAGCTGAACTCTGTTTGTAAGTCTCCAGGTTTCTGCTCCGTAGCTAAGTACGGGCAAGATACAGCTGTTATATACCTTCCTCTTGAGGGATAGTGGCAATTTACCTGTCATAATCTGAGAGGGCTTGTCGAATGCGCTACACCCCATTCTTATTCTTCTAGTTACTTCAGTCTCGTGGTTCGGCTCCGCGCCTATTACCTGTCTTAAGTAGACATAATCTGTTACAACTTTAGTGCACTGTTACCAATCTCGAAGCGCTGTTCTCTTTCGAGGTTGTTGTACATTACTTTCGTTTGCAGCAGTTAATTTCAAGACCCGCCTTTCTGTTAACTCCGTAATTATGAGTGGCATTTCGTTACTCAGAGGACCACCATGTGGCCGAAGTTTATCTCGTATAGCCATCATTGGGTCACCATGCTGGCAATTTGCGAGTATTTGTGATACAATTTATACAGACGATAGACGAAACAAACTTCGCCACTCTCTCAATCTTTTTTGCTACCACTTTTTCTCTTTTTCTTTCTTTGACAATGCCACGAAAAGAAAAAGAGAAAAAAGACGGACGGAAAGAGGGAAAGATTAGCGAGTTCTCGGACCAGGTGGTTTTTCTCTTTGCATAACATGTTCCTGTACCCATAACACATATTCACGCAACACGTTCAAATATGTGTACACACATAGGACTCTTGGAAAATCTGTCTTTCTTCTCTGTCTTTAGCGTTTTTTCAATAATGCGCGAAGAAAATTTGTCATAATTAACGAACTAGTCTATAGTGTTTCTTTTTCTTAAGTTCATATAGCCCTGTTGTTAGTGCTTCTAATTATGGATACGCATAGTTTTCCTGTCTCGTACAGCCAGTAGAACAGAGCGCAATTCCGTATTACACGTTTTGTCATCATTATTCATAACAGCAACGCATTCCTTTTACTGTGACTTCGTTACAATATACCTACGCACCTTGCCTTTACAACCCCCTTTTTTATTTCTTACGTTTCTACCTTTCAGTCTAATTAATTTAGATTGCCCTATTGCAGGATTTTCCGCCATGTTTAATTTGTCTCCAGCCTAACCCTCCGTACCCGCACCAACTGGGAAAAAAAATTGCAGGAAGGTTCTCCCTGGCGCGAATCCGTATTTCCTGCTTTAGATCCCTCCTCCATGCGTCCGCATTTGATCCGCCCTTAATCCCACTTATCCGAGTCGAACGGAAGGGCTTCCTGCTTGGTCGAGGGGATAAAGGGCTGCCGGTGTGAGCCCTTGGTCTTCCTCGGGCAATACCACATCACCGTGGTCAACTAAGTTGATAATCTGTCTTCATCACGGTCACCCTTAACCCTTTTGTTCGCGTACCACCGCGCATACGGCTTCCCTCTGCGGGCTTACGGATCTCGGGGGTGTGGATTCATCACTTTTTGTTACTATTTCTTCTCCGTTATTACTGGCTAGGAATGTCGCGTTCGCCTTCTGTTACCGGATTACTAGAACGGCTCATTTTTGTCGCATTTAGAATTGAGATGTTTTATTCATCGCTTTATCAAGGTGAAAACCTTGGATGTCTCGTAAAACGCGACGTCTGACCGTTGGCGTCGACATAAGCAACGCCAGTGATGACAGTAATTGTGTCATGACTGAAAGGCAGGTATCAACGGACGCCTTGAAGAAAAGAGGGCTTTCTCCACGAATGCTGTGAAGATATTGTGTTTCCGGAAGTTGATCGCATAATTCAGCTCAGAGTGACGGATGCTGTTCTTGCGTTTTCTGCGAGAGACAGGTTTAAATGACGTACGGTGCCTTATACTGCGTGGAACGCTGAAGTGAGCCGGAAAAATTGCCGGCCAGGTCTACCAGGATGCGATATCGCCCGCCAGTGGCAACATACACACCACCACCGCCATTATCATCATCATCGCCGATATTCTTCTAATCAACTCGGTAATGTGCTTTCATCATATAACCGTCACCATATCACTTCGCAGCATGACATCGTCGCTTGCCCCAAAATGGGCTGCCGATCCCGGAGGCCCTTACAGAAGCACGTGCGGCTCAGAGACTTTTCAATTTTTCCGAATCTCTGAGGCAGTGCAAAGCCGCATTGCGTGCGGTTGAGCTTTCGGGTGGCACAATCGACTGAGAAGGAAAATAAGGTGGTTATCGCTTTTTACTCAGTTTGAGGAAATGCGTAGCGTGACTTTCTTTTTTGACCCCCGACTTTTTACTCGTCCTTCTTCATTCTCTATCTTCCCATAAGCATGCTTTGAACATCATCGTCGTCGTCGTCGTCGTCGTCGTCATCATCATCATCATCATCATCATCATCATCATCATCATCATCATCATCATCATCATCATCATCATCATCATCATCATCATCAGCCTGACTACGTCCACTGCAGGACAAAGGCCTCTCCCATGTTCCACCAGTTAACTCGGTCCTGGGCTTGCTGCTGCCTATTTATACCCGCAAACTTCTTGATCTCATCTGCCCAACTAACCTTCTGTCTCCCCGTAACCCGCTTGCCTTCTCTGGTAATCCAGCCAGTTACCCTTAATGACCAGCGGTTATCCTGTCTACGCGCTACATGCCCTGCCCATGTCCATTTCTTCTTCTTGATTTCAGCTATGATATCCTTAACCCCCGTTTGTTCCCTAATCCACTCTGCTCTTTTCTTGTCTCTTAATGTTACACCTACCATTTTTCTTTCTATTGCTCGCTGCGTCGTCCTCAATTTAAGCTGAACCCTCTTTGTAAGTCTCCAGGTTTCTGCTCCGTAGCTAAGTAGCGGCAAGATACAGCTGTTATATACCTTCCTCTTGAGGGATAGTGGCAATATACCTGTCATAATTTGAGAGTGCTTGCCGAATGTGCTCCACCCCATTCTTATTCTTCTAGTTACTTCAATCTCGTGGTTCGGCTCCGCGGTTATTACCTGCCCTAAATAGACATACTCTTTTACAACTTGAAGTGCACTATTGCTTATCTCGAAGCGCTGCCTCTCTTTCGAGGTTGTTGTACATTACTTTAGTTTTCTGCAGATTAATTTTAAGACCCACCTTTCTGCTCTCCTTGTCTAACTCCGTAATCATGAGTTACAATTCGTCCCCTGAGTTACTCAGCAATGCAATGTCATCGGCGAAGCGCATGTTATCAAGGTACTCTCTATTAACTTTATCCGTAAGTGTTGCCATTCTAGGCTTCTGAAAACATCCTGTAAGCACGCGGTAAATAGCATTGGGGAGATTGTATCCCCCTGCCTTACACCCTTCTTAATTAATATTCTGTTGCTTTCTTATGAAGCACTAAGGTAGCAGTTGATCCCCTGTATATTTCTTCCAGGATGTTTATATATGCTTCATCGACGCCCTGATTCCGCAGTGTCTGCATGACTGCAGATATTTCTTCTGAATCAAACGCCTTTTGGTAATCAATGAAGGCTATGTATAGTGGTTGGCTATATTCTGAGCATTTCTCTATTACCTGATTGATAGTATGAATGTGGTCGATTGTTGAGTAGCCTGTTCGAAATCCTGCTTGTTCTTTTGATTGATTGAATTCTAATGTTTTCTTTACTCTGTTAGCAATTACCTTTGTAAATAGCTTGTATACTACAGAGAGCAAGCTGATCGGCCTGTAATTCTTCAAGTCCTTGTCATCTCTTTTCTTATGTATTAAGATGATATTAGCATTCTTCAAAGACTTCGGCATTCTTCCCGTTAGGAAACACCTCGTAAACAGGGTGGCTAGTTTTTATAGCACAATCTGTCCTCCATCTTTCAGCAGACCTGATGTTACCTGATCCTCACCAGCAGCTTTGCCTCTTTGCATACTCTACAAAGCTTCTTAATGTAGTGCTTAACATTTTCTGATTGCATTCAATCTTATCTATAGCTATTTGTCGAGGCAAAATTGAGCTTCAGAAGACGCTACTCGTACCGTGTTCTGTTACGAATCTACTCCATGGAAAACTCGTATCCGGCCAATGTGCCTAATAATCTCCGCGGGAAAAACGAAAACAAAGCAAGAACATAGAAATTAGTTCCTGGTTTATTGAGTTTACACTTATATAGAAATAGTGGTTGACCGCCGCCTTGTTTTAGTGGTTATATGCTCGACTGCTGACCCGCAGATCGCGGGGTTGAATCCGGCCACGGCGCCCACATTTTCCATAGACGTGAGAAGGCTCGAGGTTCGTGGGCCTATTTAGATGCACGTCAAAGATCCCCAAATGGTCGAAATTTTGGAGCCAACCAGTACAGTGTCTTTCATAGTCATATTGTGATTTCGGGACGTTTAGCCATATACACCATTATTGAGAAAAAATGGTTAGCGACTGATTGGAGCAGCGCTAATCAGAATCCTGTTGTAAGAGAAAGAAGACAGGCAGGTACGGAAAGAGTCCCAGTTAGAAAACTCCAGATGCTAACACACCATAGGTAGAGTTGCACGTTTTCCAATCAAGAAGTCCGCATGGCTATGCCGCCGCTTCGGTTGTTCTCTGTTTTCCCGCACATGATGGCTCAAGCTGCATGACAATATATAGTGTTCTACATTTGCCACCGTGGCATATACGAGTGGCACTGGCTAACACTACTAGCAAAAGGTAAAGAAGGTTAGTTGTTGGGAAGATGGGGAAATGACCGAGCATGTTCGGACCGAACGAGGACGTATCCACCTTTGCGCGTGGTCATGAGCTTTCATGAAGCCTTGGGCTTTAGGGACGACAATGTAGAGCTGCACGCGCCCGTGATAGTAATAACTAAGAGACGCTTAGAACGCTGGCGACAGAAAACTAGAGCTAAAGGACAAAAATGAATTATGGGATAATAAGGAGTTTTTGCCGTAAGGAGCGGAAATTTGGTCTGCGAATTTGCGTTTTTTTCCCTCTATAGTATATCAATGTAATCTTAGGGAGTAAAAGCCTTCCCTTTTTCTCGTTTGCCCTTTTTGTTGATGTTCACTTGTCACCACCCTGCTATAGAGAGGATTCTCATACAATCCCTTTAGATGCGCAGAACTAACGAGGTGTACACGCGCTGAAATAAGAAGTGGAGTGAACGGCATGCAGGACGACAGCCGCTGCAGCTCGATCTGTAGAGCATCCGACACGTTATCCGAATGTTGTAGGAGTGGTCCCCACCGGCGACAAGTTGTACTTTCGGTCATTTTAATTTCGTCACCTTTAGATCATAAGTGCTACGATAAGTGCTACAATAAGTGCTACAAACGATCCATCTTGTTAGGTGGCGCAACAATTCTGCTATAACCACGGATACAAATAAGCTAAGCCATGAACGCATCCATCCTTGGTGAAGTGTTGCGCTACCTAGAGTGATGGATAACTGTCAACGCTATGTCATGTGGTATCTTCGTATACGTCTCCATCTGTGCGCGCTGGAGCGTTTCATTTCCAACTACAATCAAATTGTCTGTTAACCTACAAATAAGGCCTCTTAATCATCCGTGACTTCGTTCCGTGTTGATTTATCAGGTTCAGTATAATAAGAATATTGCGTAGCAGAATAGCAACCCAAGCCCCGTACTTGCGAACCCTCGCAGGAAGTGCTCCCAGGCGCGCGCGCCTCTTAAAAAGTATTCAAAGAGCCGCGCGATAAGCGCGCCGTTTTCTTAAAACGCCCGCATCAAAGATTTCCCGAAGGCTTTTCTCCAGCGTAGCAGATGCATTAATTAGTGCGGTGACGTTCTGACCGCAGCCCTCAGTCTTCTAATCGTGTTTGACGAACGAAAAAGCGGTACGAAATTTTCGCGCTGTTCAACATCCTCCGCACCTGAGCCATGTATACGTAATGAACTGCGCGTGTACAGCGGAGGCCACGCACTGGGCCCGGCGTTTAAAGGAAGCGCACGATGCGGCCTCGGCGTTGAGATGCATCGCGAATGAGCTGATTCAGCAATTTTGTTCCTTAGTTGCCTCTCCGTAAACTTGAAGGGAAAAAAAGGAGGAATTCGCTGATGCTGAGGAGACTGGTTAACTTTCCTCGGCGCCAGTTTATGCTTGAAGCTGGTGCTCGAAGCTGATTCATGAATTAAAATTATCAGACTTTGAATGTGTTGATAAAGGCGAGTTGCTTGCGCAGTATATAAACCCGATATATATGCAAAATTACGCCTAAAACTTCTTTGCGTAGTTCGCGAACCGTTTTAGTTCACTCGAGTACTGACTGGCATTGTTGAAGCCGAGGGAATGTTGTTATCGTATAGAAAAATAGAGAGATCATCCCCCCCCCCCCCCACGCCCCATTCTATCCCGTGCGATATCTTAGGTCGGGCTACGTTGCCTGTACAGATAGCGGGAGACGTTATAGGCCGAACGAAAAAGAACTCGAAGAAATAATAAACTCAGTGATGATGTCTGGTGCTTTACGAACCGAAATCCTGATATAATTACGTGGTAACGCCTCACTGGAGGGCGACGGAAATTTCGGCCAACCGGTGTTCTATAACGTGAACTCACGTCGCAAAGTACACAGGTTTCTAGCATGTCACCTCCATCAAAATGCGACCACCGCGGACGGAATCGAACCTGCGACCTTCGGATGAACAAAAGATTTAACTTTAAATTTTGCTGTGATATCTTAGATAACTATGCAGGGAAGCAACGCTGCGTATACTTACTGAAGCCACTATCGATGGCACTGGCTTGTAGCAACAAACATTCTTGCATTCACTGAGATGGAAAGATAGAGAGAGTAAAAGGAACAGGCAGAGGGAATGCATGTAGGTTATGATCGAGGTAGACATTTATAATACGGACTATCTAAAGATGAGTGGGGAAGAAGTGACAGTTGGTGGTAGCTGTGCACTTTCGTGCATTTGTAGAGCTGCCCGTAAAGTCCGGCTGCTAAGACAATTAGCCATCGGACCCATTTGTTGTAATCGGGAGTTATTTCACGTGTTGCAATCCAGCAACCTATTTCGCTTCACCTTATTTACCTTTCTTGCCAATGATTGTAACAATTGCGCTTCCGTCAATCACTTCACCTTTTTTTTATTCTACTACTTACGCTGTAAATGTACCAAGCTTATCTCAAAATCCGATGAGTTCATGCATACCACAGAAAAAAAAAACACATCTGGGCATTGAGTTTCATTGTTCCTTTAGTTATTAATGTTTTCTTCTCTCTTTTGCGTTTTCAACCACCCACCTTTGGCGTCATAGTCTGTGAAAGAGCTTACGTTTGCTTAAACAAGAAGCTGTACTTATTTGAAGTTAGCGCTTTACTTTACCTAATGGAAAAACAAAATTGAAAAAAAAAGATCCGCGGCAAAAAATTGTGTTTAAAAAAGAACATAGGCACAAGGGTATTAGGTGTTGTACTTCTTGCTTGTTTTTTTTTTCTCTTTCTAAAACGTATTTTTCTCGTTTCTGTATTCAACGCAAGCGAGTAATGAATGGCGAAAAAAATGCAAAAAAAAAAAAAGATGCGACGATGGTGGAATAATTGAATTATACCGGACTTTTCTCGGCCGCCCGCTCCTTTGTTCGTGCGTTGCGGGAACGCGCACTTCAAAGGGAAGGCAGGCCTAATACACCCTCAGAAACGTCTCATTTTACATCAAAGCCTTCTGCGTATGCCCTTAGCCCGCATCTCAGCGTTAAGATCACCTTAGGCTGATTAGTTTTTCTGGGCGCTCGTTCTACAAAAAAAAACGGAATAATCAAGAGCTTCAATTGTCTTTCTTACAAGGTCTCACAGACGTCGCTTTGTAGTAGCAGAAATATTTGTTCTCTTTGGTTGAAAACTCCAGAAGGGTTTTGAGTCCTCAGTTCACCTGCTGCTGCTAGCATTGTCTGCTGTTAGCATTGTCTGCTGTTATCATGGCCCTGTTGCTATGGTATTGTAAGGAATTCTGTTAATATTGTGATGAGTGCGATAAGAACGTGTCTAAAGTCGTCCTAATCAGAACTCAGCTTTATAAACTTGATTAAAAATCAGCAGGGCGTCGTGACAAGAGTGCCATAGCAATAATGGTGGCTTTGGCGATTGATCGAGGAAGAAAAAGAAAGAAATGCAAAAGGGAGGACGCCAGAACAGATCTTGGGTTCGCTAATCTACTCATATAAAAGTGAAAATGAATCTATGACGACGCTACAAAGTTGTGACTGGAGCACTGTCCAAGTACTTAAGTGCAGCAAAAGGGAAAGTATAAGGGTAGTTGGCTTGCGTTCATATTGTATTCGTCTATGCGCTGTTCCAATATGTCGAGCACTACGCAATAACATTGTCTGTGAGAAGTCACAATGGGTCGCTCAGTAAAGGTTGTTCTGAGAAAACGCCGCAACGCTCTCGTAGCGACTTGCGTGTCGGTACTGTTTGGGCCAGTTTTTTAATGAGATTTTGTTTTGGATTACCATTGCCCATTTCAACTTTGAGCCACACTAGGGGCTGCTGGGCAACCGACAATGACGATGCAAATTACAGTGCCAAAGGAATTAACCATGGTAGTCCTTCACTGGCGACGCATTAGCGGGACAATGCATTACTTTTGTTTTTTCGCAAGTTGAGTGATGATGAAATAACAGTGAATGAAGTACGTCTCAGTTTTACTGGAATGCAGAGCGAACGTATATGTGCAAAGTGATAATGCGTAAATAGAAACGTAGATCCTTCGGAATTATTCAGTTATGAATTGGGGCGTCATTTTCTGTTGTTGCATTAAGACGAGCATCCAACGTCGCATTGAGAGACCACTGCCATTGAAGTCAGTGTGAATTGTTTGAATGAGCCCAGGAACGGGTGAAGAAGCCAGTCTTTGCACTTGTATGGGAAGCCCACTCCAGGTATTTTTTTTTTCGCGGAGACATCAAACGTGCCGAATGCACTAGCCAACTACGGGCGTCATCTTTATGGGTGGTGCATACGATTTCAATACCAAAACATGCCGCGTGCCAGTTCAATCTTATATGTTTCCATACGAAATTCATATATAATAATATTAATGCGATAGCGTTAAGGAGCTCTTTTCGCAGAAAGTCTAGCGTTGGCGTTGATGTTTGTGAGCGCAAAATCATTTTCTTATGCGTGACCAAGAAATCGAGAACGATGCAAATAAGATAAATAATAAAAATATCCTAGCTCAGAGTGGGGGTCGAACCTAGGTCATATGCATGCCAAGCGAATGTTCTACCACGTGGCCACGCGCTTGCTTATGAATACAGTGAAAACACGTTGCTCTGCTTGGAAATGCGGGACAGTAACACATGCTTCACAAACAAGCACGTCCCGTATCCATGTTTCACAAGACAACATAAAATACTGCCGCAATAATGTGGGCTACGAGCGTGCCTTGACATCGGATATCAAAACGTGGGATTATCATAACGCAGGGCACGATGCGCCCGACGTATAGTACGAAGACCATATATATGCCTTGAGCTCTAGGTTGTGATAATCCCGCTCGTACGTGGCACCGAGAACACGATCTCCGCCCCTGGAACAGGTCTCTACAAGGTACGTACGCTACTGCACCCTTAAGGCCGCTTAGTGGGTGCTTAGCAAGTTCGAAAAAGTTTAATGCACGAAGTGTTTGGAAGTACGCACTAGGAACAGCATATCGCTGTCGCATTCTACTCCAAGAAGAAAAAACCTTAGGGTTCCCCAAATTTTTCACGCATTTACGCAAAAAGGTGGATTTAAGTGCTTCCGTTTTCTTCACCATGGGACACCAGCAAGCCGAATGAATATAAAAGAGGAGGTTAATATTACGACAAACTGCTGGTGCAGAGCCTGAAAGGAAGAGTGGAACTCCTTATTTTTTCTTATCGTTATTCTTTCATTTTTACTTCCTTCTTTCTTTCTTTCTTTCTTCTTTTTTCTTTCTTTATCACTTAGCTTTTCTTCCTTCTCTTTGCTTCCCTCTCCTTTTTCGCCTCAATCTCTACTCTCACTTTTTCACGCTTCCATCTTCATGTCGCTATTTATTTCTCTCTATTCTTTTTCTTCTCTTTCTTTCGATTCCTTTCTCTCTCCATTTTCTCTAAGTGGTTACGACGAGGAAAAGACGAGGAAAGCTCCCCCCGTAACCGCCTCTCCTTAAGAGGTCTTCTCCCTTTCTATCCCTTTCCCGCGTTTCACGTGCTGCCCTTTTCCAGAGTTTTTTCGTTTAACGCTCTCGCCTGCTGTAATCGGGAGTGTGGCTGACCCAACACTTATGGCCTGTATTCCCAACTGAAGAGTTTCGCACGACGGAGCACGAGTTGCCGATAGCTTAAACTGCTTCGCTGTTAAAAAGCTGTTTCCCACTCGCTGTCGTGGTCGAGAATGACGCTTACTAACACTCCCAGGTTCGCATGCACCTAAGCCATTCATTCAAGTTGGTTTGGGGGGTGGGGGTGGGGATGATCGCCACTGTAAAGGTCAGTTGCGAGAGCAGTACCCGCGTTATTATACGAAAGTTATAGGTTCACTCCTTTGCCCTCCCCCTCCCCCCTATTTTTTGCCAATGCTCACGGGTTCAGCTGCTCAGCACAAGTTTTCCTTATTCTTTATTCAGAAATACCCTGCTTTGCCCAAAGGCGTGTCAGTGGGGGGGGGGGGGGTTACAGCTTTGAAAAAAAAAACAAGCCTTCGTTATGACAGCACACTTGGTCACAAGACAATTGATTCCACTCTTGTACAGTAGGAACAAAAAAAGAATTAGCATAAAGGTTCGTTCCAGTCCGGTATTCTTGAATCTTAAGGTCATGATCAGACCTTCTAGACAGATAATGCGGTGGTTTAAGGTAAGTGGCTTTATTGATGTCAGTCTTCTTATGGCATATCTGAAATAACAATTTCAAACGCAATTTTCTTCTGCGAGAGAAGAGCGCTTCTCATCCCAGCTCGTTTTTTCATTTCAGTACAGCTGTCACCTCGCTTATACCGACTGAGAACGAACCTTGCCGCTCTGTTCTGTATTTTCTCGATTAGATCAATCAAGGACTTTTGGCGCGGATCCCACACACAACATGCATATTCCAAAATCGGGCGGACAAATGAAATATACGCAGTACTTTTTAGGACAGCAGGGGAGGATCTCAGATTTCGTTGAATGAAATTTAGGGCTCTGGAAGTTTTTGCAACTACAGCATGCACATGCGCATTCCATGAACAGTCGCTCGTAAGTGTTACACCCAAGTATTTATACATTGATTGATGATCAGTGACGTCACCATTCAAAAAGTAACCTGCTTCATCCTTTTTCTTTTTTTAGTAAAAGACACGTGCACACATTTTTTCACATTAAGCTGCATTTTCCGCTTATCACACCATTGCACAATTCGGGTAAGGTCAGCCTGCAATTCAATGCGATCCTGTTCATTTTTTATTTTTCTGTACACAACTGAGTCGTCAGCGAATAAACGTATTCGAGAAGTAATGCTGTCAGGAATATCATTAATGTAAACTAAAAACAGTAGCGGCCCTAAAACGGACCCTTGAGGGACACCCGATGTTACTTCCACCGTAAAAGAAGTAGTACCATTGAGAATGACACATTGTCGTCGCTGTGATAGATAACAGGCTATCCAATTAAGTACTTTCTTATCAATATTTGTCCTTTCGAGTTTGCAAAAAAGCAAGGGATGGCACACGGTGTCAAAAGCCTTTCTGAAATATAAGAAAACACAGTCTGTTTGACTGTTGTCATCAACCTCGGACACTAAATCATGGTGGAACTCAATCAGCTATGTTGTGCAAGACAGGCCCCTGCGGAAACCATGTTGATAATCAACTAATAATTTATGTTGAACTAAGTGTTTAATTATGTCTTGGCCGAATTTGCAGCGGAGTAAATGAGGGCATTGGGGAAGATGAACGTATATCATAGCGAAAGGCCTCCAGTGCAATTTCGACGCCTGTCCATAGCGTCTTATCCGCGTGACATCTTTCCCGTCGCTCACAGTGTGTCCGCTTGCCGTCGGTGATTGCCAGCTGACGCTCCTATTGATTTCTGGTAAAGGGAGTGTATACAGCGTTTCAAACGGCTCTTGCTGCGTGTCGCAATCTACAGCCACGTGGACCGTACGCGGTGTCACAAGTCCGAGTGCGGCCTTTCTCAGTGTGGCAGCTGGCGCCAAAGGTACTCTGTGTGATATACGCATGGGTATAGTAGAGTTGCGCGTCTGTCTTGCAAACGCCGCTAGCAACCATGCATGCGTTGGGAAGGAGTGGACGCTCGGGCTAGATGTTTCGTTTCTTTTTTCGACGCCGCCGCTGCAGTGAACTTGACTGCCAATAATCGACAGCCGCGTCAATCACCGGCCTTCGACACGCGAAACATGTTGATTGGCGACAAGCTAGGCATGTGGTCTGCAAAAACGGTCAAGAAAAGCGTGTGACTTGGCCGCGTAGTGACGTAGCTATAGGCAGATTAGCGCACAACTCTTCTACCTAAAGATAATATGCAGTTAACTCTAGCTGACGCGTTAAAGTGCCTGCTCTCCTGAAAAACAAGACAGAGATTTACGGCAGCTGCATCCTTTAGATCGGCACAGCTGGCCATTTAGGGACTTGTGTCGCATCGTCACGAGTGCCAGCAAATGTTTCCCTTTCACAGCTTTTTTTTTCTCTTCCTTTCGTCCTTCCGTATGTGTAATCACTGTCTCTATATGGTTACGGTTTCTCAGACTGAGTTGGATAGGGTTAGCCAACGTTAGGGGCACAAAAAAAAGACCTTTAACTCAGTGGGCGTTTATCTACATCACCAATTGCTTTCCGGAGAGCATTTGCGCGGAACTACAACAAACGTACCACAACAAACCACAAACGTAAATCCCAGGTCCCAAACGATTAACAAGGTAAAACGAGCCTACATATTACGTCGCAGCAACTACTTCCCCGAGCTCGCTACACTTCAGGTGCCGGTTACATTAAGTCCCATTAAGCTGCTCGTTTGCGGCAACGCAGGAGGATACTCTTACAGGCAGTGTAGTGCCGGCAGCACCGTTGTTTGTCAAATTGCCGTGAAGTGCACTAAGGAAAAACTTCTCGAGTGGCCGAGCCATTATTTAGCAGGCAGGGGCCATTAAAGTCGCAGTTGTCTCAATGTAAACTGCATGGCTCCCGAAGCCCATAAATCGCCTTCTACATCAGGCTGTGCCACACATTGCCACCTTGTAGTAAACTTTACTGCTGCGCCGATGTGTTTTCCTGGTCTGCAGCCATCCAGGCTATTCTTTATACATTGTCTCGAATGGGGCGTACAGTGA
Source organism: Rhipicephalus annulatus (assembly GCA_013436015.1). Taxonomy (NCBI): domain Eukaryota; kingdom Metazoa; phylum Arthropoda; class Arachnida; order Ixodida; family Ixodidae; genus Rhipicephalus; species Rhipicephalus annulatus. The sequence continues at coordinate 392,631 of WOVY01001574.1, forward strand.
GCTCGTTTTGTTTAGGCAGAGTGAACCAGGCAGGAAAAACGTGTTGTCGGGAGCGAGCGCTTTATAGGACTATTGCGTGGATTATGTTCCCCGTGGCAGCGTTCATTACACAGCACGCGGCGTTCCTGGCCTGGTATACGCCGCTCGTCCTTTAGCGGGGCTACACTCCACAGATACCACATTAAATTCGCTGGTGTAGAGGGCGTGACATGACGGCCTAACGCAGAGTTTCATACAATAATACCTAGAGGGGAATACGGCGCTAGTGTCTGCTGGGCTCCTTTTGCGACGCTTGTACCCTTATGGGAATTATGGGAAGTACAAGGAGGTTATACTAAAACTTCTGGAGTGGCGGAGGGGCTCCGTGGCTGAAGCTTACCGCCGCCATATTGCCCAGGGCAGAAATCGGATGGGCGCATTGTAGAGTACGTGGCTTTCGCGTTGTTTTAGTGCCAGTAATGTTGCGCGTGATGCCTCTAATTGAATAAGAAGGTTTTGAACACGTCAGTGATGACATTAAAAACGACGATGGTGGGCTCCTGGGTAGCATTCGGCAGCGCGAATCATGTGAAGCGGACACCGGGTACAACTTTTGATGTGCACGTAGGCACGCTTCGCCCGCTCACTTTTGCTCGCATATTTTCATGACAACGACTGCATTCGTGACTACATATACTTCCTTTTTACGTCCGGGTGCACAGAGATACTTGGAATAAATTTTTTGTACGTTTCAGGGTTCCGAAGACGTCGTAATGCGCGGCACATGAGAGTGCGCTGTGAGGGGAAAAGGTTAAGCGCCGAAAAAACAAATAATGACGAATTATGTTTAGTACACATGTTGAAGCATGCTGCTTCGATGAGACAAGGTAAATAGCGAGACGGCGGGCTTATAAAATTACTAGCGTGTTTGCATCGTTTCCATGCGCACTTACGAAAGCCAGTACGCGAGTGTGCCTAACAGAAGTGAGCGGTTCGCTTTCACTAATGTAGCACCGGCTCTGCATTTCCGGGATTTGGAGCTTCTTATATTTGCATAAGTACTACGCTCCCAGCCTCAAAATTTCTGATATGTTGCGATACGCTTCTCTTTATGCAGGAGAAAAAGGAAACGAGCTCCTTTGAAAATTCAGGGAGGTACGCTTTCGCCTAAAGCTCCTCTAATTGATGGAGCTGTCGAAATCCCGCCACCCCTGAACTTCACCCCCAAAAGGTTGGTACAGGCAAAAAACAAAAAAAAAACAAAAATTGAAAAAAAATCACGAACAGGGTACAATTAACAGCTGAAAACGAAGGGTACGACATCGTACGCAGCAGTACCAATGGGGTCTTTTAAAATGCATTGATGATTCTCGGAATTTCTTCGACCAGATAATGGAGCAGAACGTATCATCAGAGGAACGATTGCAAGTTTTCCAAGCATTGTTTTCCCTGTATATCCAGGAGCTTCACAAACGAGTACGTGAAAAGGTGAAAGACACTCCCTCCCCCCCCCCCCCTAATAAACAGAGTTTGCACACACGCTGCACTGTTGTTCGCCAAGGAATTATGGTTGCGTGCGAGTGAAACTTATGCTTTCCTTGCATCTCCTAACTAATCACTTCTGCTGTGAGGCAACTGTGTAAACATATATTGCTAATCGATATCCTTCAGTACAAATTTTTTTTCACATCGACAGTTATGAGGTCAGAACACAGGTCACTTGCGACGCCGTAGTTGTCCGCCGCCGCCCCTAACCAGTATAGAACAAAAAAAAAAACTCGGTAAATAAAGAACATCAATAACACAATGAAATTCCAACCCAGGTCCTCTGCGTGCCTGTCCAGTATTCTATCACTGAGCCACGCCAGTGCTTGTTACTTGTTTCTAAACTGGCCATAGGCGGACTTGATGTCGGGAAAGGAATAAGAAAGCCTTTTATAACGTCGAAGCGACAGCCAGGTGTCACACAATACGAATTGCTCAACGACTGGGTCGTCTAATGCTCCAACTCATTGGAAAACTTGTTCTTTACCACCCTTTAACTGTGCAACTGTGCCGCATACCCACTTGACGCATATTTCTTCGTCGTCATCAGCCACTGCTTAAAAAAATCTGCACAAACTTTCCAACAAGTGTGTAGCGGATACCGCGTACGCTTCTCCAAAGAACGACGAAAGATAGCATAGTGAATGCTGGCCTACTACACAAAGTGTATTAATATTTAAGGCGCTGTGGGTACACAGCAGTGTGCTTGTAGCATCCCAAAGAGTGTTTAGAAAATGCTCTGAAAGACCGCTTTTCTAGCTTTAGGTGCGACTGTGTTGCGCGTTCCGTGCATGCCTGGCTTTTTTCTCCTTTTTTAAACACGCCTCAAACGCTAAGTGTCAAAGAAAAATTAAAGCATACGTGCATTAGAGTCACTCCCACGTTCCCTCGCTGCCTAAGAATAATAAACCGGTGCTTTAGTAGCTATAACGAAACGCACGGCTGCCAGCGACCACAGCATTACGGCGCTACAAGGCAGGCGCCACCACCTTCTGCCCTGAGCAATATGGCCGCCGCGGCTTCACTTCGATACATTGGCGGCTATGCGGGAAAGCCACTCCAGAAGTTTTAGTATAACCTCCTTGGGGAAGTACAGACTTCGGATCAGGTTCGGATAAATCCCGTTCGTGAGACTCGAGACGCTTGTTTGCTGAGTGTAAACCAAAGTGATTGAAAATTATATTGAATGGGAACTCACCTAATTGTTTCGTACGCAATCCTTATTGAAAAAAGTTTCTGTGACCTGGAGGTAGAAGTGAAATCTGGACAATTTTAACCACCAGGGTGTGCAATGTGCATTGCTCTGCTATTGCGTTCCAGATTTGGCATTGAGATATAATGCATTACGTTTTTGCTCTTGAAAACAAACTTGCTTGTTTTTCAGTCGAAAGTGCAAGTTATCTATTTATAGAAATAACACGACAGTATGAGGTGAGAAAGACTTGACGAATCGTCTAATGCAATACCAGCTGCGTCTGTTCGAGTGGTCTGCCCCCCACGCATCTATCACTTTGTTGTGAAGTCGAGTCAGAGCAACGTGAGAGTGAGTTAACTTAGCTTCAACGTCATTTTGCAGTCGATTTAAAGAATTTTTGGCAAGAAGTAATTATGAATAAACGCGAACTTGATGCAATATCTTGCATTGGCATGGAGCGCTACTTCTATGCGTAGCGGGGAGGGCGCTACGCTTAACTTCAACTGTCAAATACGACTTGTAAAGCTCTAACGTCGCAGCAAATCAAGAGACTTCAGGAAGGAAGGAAGGTAGTATGTAGAGAAAGGAAAGGCAGGAAGGTAAACAAGGTGAGCGTTCGATTTGCTATCCTATACAGGGGGAAGGAGATTGAGAGATGAAAGAAGAGAGACAGAAAGAAAAGAACATAAAAAACAACACGTGAGCTTAAACTAGGCATGCTGCATTGAATAGTAGTGGACGCAAGACTTCAGTCGTAACACGTTCCACTGTAGATCGTCGGCTCATGGGGCCTACTGAAGGCTTGCACGCACTGGACGTATAACATCCAGTACCTGTTCGGCCACAGTGTGTGGTGATTTCAGCCTGCCGATGAACACTCGAGGTGTGTCTGTGAGCGAATAACTCTTAGGATAGGATTATCTTCTCGCAATGCCGAAGGTCGCTTTGAATCCGCATTTCGGTGCGACTTTGGCATCGGAGGCGAAAGTTCGTCAGATGTGCCCATGGTGGTCTTGTTGGTAGGGATCGTCGCTGATCCATGTGGCTGCGGCTTTTGCAATGAAAGCATAGTAGAATCCGCAGAAACCATGATTCCCATTTCATTCTGTTTCATAACAGCAGAGTACAATCCGGGTGGAGAAAAGAGATGGTGAAGTAGGGCGTCGAATAGGCGCTGCGGATGCAGATGCATTGCATTGTTCTGATGTGCTTCGGCACCACCAGCGCCGCTTTATGATGGTTCTGGTGGCCTCGCGGTGCGATGTACGGTCTCTCGCCATATTCTTCAATACAGCTATATCTTTTTTAATTTTGGGGCAATCATTGAGGAAGTTTCGTGGGGTTCATTCTAAGTTGAACACTTGAGAACTCCGTCTTTACAACTGTCCACGGAATGAATTTCAGCGCAGCGGGAACATGCTTGCTTGCCTTGGCATACGCTTTTCAAGTGGCTGAGCTTCATGCAGCTGAAACATTGCAGAGGCTTCGGCCCAAACGGTCGTACAGAGTGTCGGGAGTGGCCACCCTTTACGTGCGGAGGTAGAGAGTTGTTTTCTAAAATCTATTTTCACGCAGCGCGAGTAACCCAAAAGAGCAACCTTGATGGTGACACTAGCTTCATGAGCTGGCTTGATCAGGTCACTCAAGTTGGAGCTGGGAATGACAGCGTGAACGTCGTAGATAACACCAGGGTCAACGTTGGAGCCCATCGGTAAGAGTGGACGGTGCACCCACCTCTGTGACGTTGCGTAATACGTTCACTGTGGCAGAATGCGAAACATCAATTGCCATGACATTCTTACGCGGGTTCACTCTGATGTCGAGCCGCGCCGTGGTGGTCTAGTGGCTAAGGTACTCGGCTGCCGACCCGTAGGTCGAGAGATTGAATCCCGGCTGCGGCAGCTGCATTTTCGATGGAGGTGAAAATGCTGTAGGCCCATGTGCCCAGATTTGGGTGGACACCGGAGCCCTCCACTAAGGTGTCTCTCATAATAATATGGTGGCCTTGGGACGTTAAACCCCACATAGGTATCACTCTGATGTCGATGATTTCATCTAGCACCAGTCCCTCGAGCTGCGCCAAAACAGATTGCCTGTTAAGCCTCTTCATGTTGCCCTTGGGCTCAGTAGGAACGAAAATGATGGTGTTTGCCTCTGGCCTTCGCGGTGTTCGTTCATTCGGTGTGTTCGGGGATGAAGAGGCCCTGCTGTTACGTCTCTTCGTCTTTCGGCTTGTTACACGAGTTCGATGTCATTGTCAGATGGCTCCTCACCTGTCAGTGAGTAGACATCAGTGTCCTTGCTGTCGCAGTAAAGTACCGTCCACCTCCTGGACATGGCCACCGCGGACGCCACAGGGCGTGGCAGATATCCGAACTGGTCCTTGTAATTCGCTGATTAACGCAGCAGCACACTTCACAAGGTGCACGTTTTATTGCGCAAAAAAGGCAAGAACGGATGAATATGATGATGATGATGATGATGATGATGATGATGATGATGACCTCAGATAAATCGCGCTCACCCACATAGTGGGATGAGATACTCGGAACAGCATCCCGCTGGGTTCACACTTCGTCGTCGTCCAGCCTCTTTGAACAACAAAGGCACTGCTTCAGTGGTTTTCACTTCACCCCACGCTATACGCAAAGAACGAAACTGAAACTCTAGTTCACCAGCGAACACAGTTCAATCTGAAGCCGGTCTTCCAATAATTTCTACGGGGGTACAAGAATGGCAGCGCCAGATTCCTCTCTAGGTATTATTGTACGAAACTCTATGACCTTGCGTTAAGACAAGATAGATAGATAGATAGATAGATAGATAGATAGATAGATAGATAGATAGATAGATAGATAGCGATCTTTAACAATATTTTCTGGATAGTTAGTATCATTAAAGACAGCGCAAACACAAACAAGGAGTACAAGTACACAGTGCACATGTGTGTATATACTCATAGAAAGAAACGCGCGATCTACACTAACAAAAAAGGTTATTAGTGCTTAGCAATGAAGAAATTTATCTCTATAGGATGCAGCTCTATTGGTGGCATCGCGATACATGCTTCAACAAATCTGTTGATAAAAAACGCCTCTCCATTCTTTCGCGCCTTCTTTTCTTTTAACCTTGCGAGAACTCTAGTTCCTGTCCTCTTCTGTGTTCACGCCGCCTTTAATGTTCAATCGTACCAACTCGTGCAGAAAGACAAATTTATGGAGATGTGGACCTCGTTTATCCCCTGGGGTCCGATAAAGTACTAGGGTTCTTAGAAAGAGGGAAGAGGGTGGGGATGTTAATGAGAATTGAAAGCATCCAGAGGGACACGAGCACGCGCATTGAATACTCCAGTTTGGTTCTCATTTTACGGTTTTATTTTCGCCTACCCGTCTACTACAAAGCGACTTTCAAGCAGCGTAGAATAGTCGCTTTGATGAGCGAACGCTCTTAGAGGAACATGCACACAATTCATGAGGCCACTCTTGACCACAACAGCTTATTCTGCCGTTCGCCAACCGCCTTTTCTCGTCCGTGGTAAGGAACGTCTTCTAAGAGGGTTACGATTAGTTGTAGCGTAATAACTTCCTTTTAGTATAGGGTCTCATTCTTCGGAAACTCTCAGCCTATGTAGAGGCACTCCTGCGTGTATACATGTCCGGAAAAGCCCTTTGGGTGCTTTGGCAGCAATTCGACTGTACGAAAGTTGGTGACTAGCAGCTAAAGTTTTTGTTTCGATTGGGTTCGTGGTGAATAGCTCTTTTTTATTACATGTTGTTTAAGACATGTAAGCACTTTACATGGCACCAGCTATACTTCCTTTCGCAGATAATATAATTCGTGAAAATCAAGAAAGTGAAAAAAAAGGATTACATAAGAGAGCACCATCTGACAATTCACGTAAGTCAGTCAATCCACTGTTATACTGTTAACGTGGCTTAGTCACGCTACAAGCAATCGGATGAAGTCGCCACAAAAAAAGGCACACAATGATGGATTCGGACCAACTAGCCCAACATAGCCGCTTTACTTACAAGGCACTGTTACTTTATCGTTCGCATTTTAACACGAAAGTGCTTTATGCCGGAGTCCACTACGGCCCCACTGTCGTATTTTTGTCATAGATGTGACGTCATAAAATATGTACAGGTGTCAAAGAAGAACAAGAAGAAAAGTTCTGTTACCGGGAGTCGCACCAATGACCTCTCGTTTCGCAGCGTGCGACGTGAAGCGACTTGGCCACAGACCATATGTTCTTTGAGGGGCCCACGATGAGCTATTCATATACACCATTCACCGTCGGCGGTGCTCAAAATCCGGTGACACTTTAGCGTGTTCTCGTTACCGCTAGCAGGATGGTGTGAAGGGCGCGGTTTAGAGGTGATCGCCACGCGCGTTGCTCTGTGCATGCGTCTCTACAGGATGTAGTCACTCGCACACTCACGCTTATTTCGTGATGGGGGTGGTTTGTACGTCCTGTGCTTTCACTGGCGATTTGCGTTGAAGTGACGGAGAACATGAAGGTAATATGTTGTTTGCTGCAGCGGACGAGCTTGCGAAATAAATGTACTGTGCACACACAAAGAGATAGAAACTGCGGAACTTGCAAGTCCACGCTCGTCATGTATGTACTTGCACATTCGTCACGTGTCTCGTTCTTTGTGTATCACGCAGCGCGACGAAGTGTAGAGCTGTTGAAGCTATTAGTAATTGTCCTGTGTGTTCTTTTCGTGCGTGCTTTTTGCTTGAGCAATGAGCTGCAAGTTTACAAGCTGCCTGCTATTATTGGCGTGACACTACAATTAGTTTTACAGCATTCATTCCATCGCCTTTGTAGAGAAAAAACGCACAATAAAAGATCGACAACATCTGCGAAGAAACGTTTCACTTTCGTGTTATAACAACTTTTATGACAAAGGAATGGACCATGTTTAGTTTAAGTGTTTTTGGCTCTACCCGAGGAAATTATGGGTTGTTTAACATGTCTGTTCTAGTTTTCTCTTGATCTATTTCCTTTCTTAGATTATTAAAAATAATGTATTGGTGTGCATATGGTCAGGTGTCACGTGTCATATATTTTATATGAGTTGTTAGGAGATGGTGAGAGGGAAACGGAGAAAAAAGAAAAAAAAATGAGTCAGAAGGTGGTGAATATCTGCTGTGGTGAATGACGCAGTCATGACCCTGTGTAAATATTTCAATCAGTCTGAAGAGTAGCAGACATCTGTTAGCACTGGGCATTTTTGAGTAAGTGAGTAAGTGGGAGAGTGAGAGATGAGTGAGCGAGCCATTGTAGAGGACTGACACTGAGGCAACGCACTGCGCGTGTGCCAAGCATCGTGGTGCACTGCTGGGACGTGTGCCCTTGATCTAAACAGTAAGGAAACTTCTGCGAGGTTGCTCATCGCAACTGGTAGCACGACAAATGAAGAGGAAAAAAAAGCAACGCATGCAACGAGCTCTAAGTACCGTGTGGGCATTCTGTGTGTTCGTTCGTCGTGCTCCTAATTGCAATAAAACCGCTATCTAGTGTACAGTGGAAGCAGGATTGTCATTAACTAGGAACATTTGAAGTTTCATCTCTACCAACGGTCACTCTACCTCAAACTGTTAGTATCGCGACCTGCAAACATCCTCAACTGCTCACCCCAAGGTTGCGAGAACGAATGCCAGCCGCGGCTGCCACCTTTCGACGAAGGCAGAATGCTAGAAGCCCGCGTACTTATATTTAGGTGCAAGGTAAAGAACCACTGGAGTTCGAGATTTCCGGTGCCCTCCAGTACGGCGTATTCCATAACCTTGTCATGATTTTCGGAAGTGAGATCCGCAGCTATCAATATTGTTATTATTGCATCAAATGCCCGTATTCTACTTGAACAAGTCATTCATTAACATTGGCTTATGAATTGAAAAAAGTGTCTAATAAGGAACATGCTTAGGTTTGCAAAAAAAAGTGCATGAAGTTCAACAAAACGAAACATGTCCGATGGTGTCTATAAACGTGAATCCAAGGTTTGCGAACATCGATATATTTCGGCTGTCTGCTTTTGTTTCTTCGAAAAAACAAACAGTTAAAAAATAAAGAAAGCACCAGCTAGGATTTCCAATTAAAATAAACGATCACTGGGCAGGACGAGAAACAAATACGAGTGCGACGATCCCACACAAAATACAAATTATGGTTTCTCCGGCATATCGCTCCCGCCTTCCAATAATCAATACGTGCCACGAAAATGAGAACTTTGGTCGGCTCTTCGCATGTACGACCGATGCGGTCGTGACTGTTGTTTTCCGAGGCAAGGTCACGCATAAATTTTCTGCTTGGGTTCCGACCATGACACAGAACATTATGAACAGTGTAATCGACAGCATTCATCATGCCCGACCAAATGATGGCTGAGCGCGTGCCTTCCATTTAGAACGTCAGAACAGGCAACAAACGCAATCAAAGTGCTATTTATTGCATTGTATCACTGACATTCCGTTCGCTGTTGATTATTAGGATGTCGTATCAGTGCGAACGCACTCAGCACGGGTTTCTGTTCGACTTAGATTTTACAGACGCTGCCGCAACAATCGACTCGCAGGCACTGGCTACACTCGCTGTGTCAGTGCCCCCAATGCGACTGCAAGGCGAAAACCACGTTCTTGTCTTCTCAGTCGATTGCATTGATTCGGCCGGTAGCTTTCCGCACCTAATGTGATTTTTGGTGGCCTCCAAGATCGGAGGCTCCTCACGTAGATTCGCAGCGCCCCCGTGATCGGTCCTTGTTTGACCAAACGTTGATTTCATGAGCTGACACAATCATGTGACGTAGCGTCAGGTGACGTCATAGTCAGGTCGCGACGACGTCACAAATTTTCGCGGTCTGTGATGTCAAGATGACATCGTAAAGAAAGTTGCAAGTTTTGGTAATCTATGAATTCATATGACACCGCAGGGTGACGTCATCGCATGATCATTCGTGCTCCCGACAATGACGGTTAATTTCGCCCCCGATGAGGCATCTAGAGCTTTCACCTCAACTCTTTTATGATCCTTCGCCCTTACTCTCTCGCCTAAGCTTTTTAACTCTTTCGCCTTAACTCGTTCATTTCTGGCGGGGAACAGAGTTTTATTGGAAAAGGGGGTGAAATCTTTTGCAGAAAAAGATTTCCTCCCAAGAAACGAAAAATTGACAATTTTAGTTCAAAAGCTATGAGGCATGGGTCACCTGAGATACAGTAAGGGTCTACTGGTCATTTTCAGTAAAAGTACAGCCCTTTATTTCGATATTTCTTGGCATTAGCTACTCGCACAACATGCTTTTATGCACTATAAACAAAAGAAAAGCACATACTTTTACACCTCTAAATATACCTTGCGTCCGCAGTTAAGCGCGCCTTGGGGACGACGGTAGCCGGAAGAAAGCAGACGTAACATGTCACATTGAAGCCCAAACGAAGTGGCGTCATCTGTGTCACATTGCTGAAAGCTTTCAAATATGTACCCGTTAAAATCCAACAGGCGGGGCTCACGTGTTTCCAACAGGAAAGGAAAATAAAGAGAAGCTGGTTACCTAGAGGGAGCACCATGCTGCAAAGAGTTAAAGTAAAAGAAAAATCATCGGGCGCTGTGATAGCGTTGTTGCTCCACTAGCCGCCATCACAATTCGGAACGAGCACCTGAGGGCCTGCCTTTATATGAGGGAAGAACCATTTTCAGGGTGGAGAGTTTTCTGAATGCACATCGATCGTGCCGCTTTGAAACGTCAACAGAAGCGCCCCCGTTTCCGTAGAGGACCTTCGTTTTTCAGACGTAGTCCCCTGAAGCGATATCGCTCCGCGCCCGTTTTTTCCTAATATTAGCAGCCGAGATGAAAACCATTTTCGTCGCCGAGTGAAGAAAAATGCTCGTCCTCGAACTAGACCAGTCTATACGCATCGTGCGCGAGTCCTTTGAGTTCTACTCACAGCTAATAAGAAGGCAAAGTGTTTCAAGTGTAGGAGGTGGGAGTGAAGGAGACAACTTGTCTGTGTGCATAGACAATTTCGCCTAAGACATAAGAATGTTGCTATCTTAGGCTGATAAGTTTATGCTTTCTCGTTTTTGTAGATAGAAATGCGAATTAATAAGGTCCGGAAACATCGTATGTTCCAACTGAAACGTTTTCATGTCTATGTGCCTAGCGTAAAACTGTTCATTTAGTTCTTATAACTGCAAAGCACAAAGGTTAACAGCCTAACATCGCGGCACTGAATCCCCTCCGTAAAATAGACTACGTGGTATTCCGCCACGGCGTTGCCTCGTATCAATTCCATACTTCCACCATCCTTTGCCAATGTTTTCGAACGACGTGGCCCACCCTGAATCGGCCTCGCGATACTCGTTACCTTCTTGCCTTAATATCGTTCACGCAAATTTCAACAAAAACACAAAAAACAGAGAATCAATAGAATAAGAAGATTGTGGCAATCTAAACGACGACGCGGGTTAACCGGTGCAAGGACGCCTGGTTTAATTTAGATAAACGATTTTTTGAGGAGTTCCGTAAATGACTTCAAACACGAGGGTAAAAACAAGCGGGATTTCGACCGTTGAAAGCAGAGGCTAAAGTGAAAGTGGCCTACCGTTGGTTTGAACAATGTTTGGGCTTATACGATTTCTTCGTGGATCTTCATTGATAGGTCCTGGCCACATTTTTCTCGGACTAAATATTTGATCATGACTTCCGGGAATAAGAACAAACACAACGGGAGAAGTACAAATAAAAAAATAAAATAAAAAAAAATTGCCCGCAGCTTCCCTCGGGGGAACACTGAGGAGGATGCGGAGCATATAATTGGTTAACGGGGTGTTAAAGTGCGGCTTACTTGGGTCGATGGCTAAATTGGTTAACGTGGTTGTGAAATGGGGTGTTAAATTGCGACTTACTTGGGTCGATGGCTAAATTGGTTAACGTGGTTGTAGGAGGGGGTGTTAAATGAGTGAACACGTACACACGTATGCGAAAGGACGGCGCTGGTCGAAGGGACGTCGATCATTGTGTTTGTGGATTCGTTGGAATTCATTTCACCGCGACCTTGGACGTCGACGCGCCGTACAAACCAACCGACGAGCGGCAACTGAGCGAGCGAGCGCCGACCTTGAGTATATATACAGCGCGACGGCGCATGCACTGTCAGCTGTTGAATGTTCTCGAAGGAGAAGCGCGCGCGCGGCACAGATGGCGACGGCGCGACGGCGCATGCGCTGTCAGCTGTCGAATGTTCTCGAAGGAGAAGCGCGCGCGGCACAGATGGTGGGCGACGGCGCGACGGCGCATGCGCACGCGTCAGCTGTCGAATGTTCGAGAAGCGGTGCGGACGGCGCACTACAAGGCGCGAGTATAAGATGCTTCCGCATCTAAAATAAAGTGGGCTGTTCGATAGGGAATATTTTCGGGAGCTTCCGTTCCTGGAGGATTGTTTTGCTACGAGTGTACGCCCTGCTGAAATATAATTTTGCGGTTTGATAACGAGCCATTTGTGTCACGTGGTTAAAAAAAAGTGGTGACTTAGAGGCACGGCCCACTGAAAACTGTTTTTCGGACTTAGTCGTGTGACTCTTCCTGGCAGAGATTATGTGAATGTCTTGAAAGGCCCTTCTCAACTTGATGCTTAACATTTTGTCAGGGGAACCATGCTTTCGACCAGGGTCTCGTTCTGGTAGACTTGATGCCTTGAGGTGGTATGCGAGGGATTATTGGTCAGTTGCCATATCGTAATGAGATCACGTATACTACGTGACGCCAAACAGGCAAAAAGGTGTTGCACACTTGAGGTAATGGCAAAAGCTCGCGCTAATTAAAGCTCCCACGCTTAGAAGCCCGTATACCCTATAAAGTGGGTGGTTGGACGACGTCTACCGTCACTCCGTGATAGAGCATCGGACGCGTTGTTGAATGGTCACAGGTTCGGATCCTGCCGGTGGAAACTCATCTTTTCGGACACTTTTTTTCTTGACACGTGCCTTACAATTACATCAAATACTACTTCATTAAGACAGCATGTATCTCGATCGTGAATAAAGCACACCGCAACGATACAGCAGCAGAATCATCAACCGTAGTGTTCTTAAGCTTTTTCAACTTCCCTACCTTTCTGCTATTTTTTCTTCTCTCTCTTCTGTGACATATCAAGTTGCAAACGGAATCGGCTTGAGCGTACTTGAGTGTACGCAATGCAACGAACTGATACCGCAACGCGTTACTGGCTTTACATAGTTGTACATGTAACAACAACAACAACAACAACAACAACAACAACAACAACAACAACAACAACAACAACAACAACAACAACAACAACAACAACAACAACAACAACAACAACAACAACAACAACAACAACAACAACAACAACAACAACAACAACAACAACAACAACAGCAACAACAACAACAACAACAACAACAACAACGACGACGACGACGACGACGACGACGACGACGACGACGACGACAACGACAACGACAAAAAGAATAACAGTAACAAGAATAACAGTAACAAGAATAACAGTAACAATAATAACAATAACAGTAACAATAATAACAATAACAGTAACAATAATAACAATAACAGTAACAATGATAATAATAATAATGTAGTTTCACATGAGAGAACCTTGGGATGATTATGAGGTACGCCGTAATGGAGAGCCCCGCAAATTGTGACCAGCTGGCGGTCTTCAACGTACACTGACATCATGTTATTCAGCATACCACTTCCACCGAATTGCGACTGCAGCCTCCGGGATCCAACCCGTAACCTTCTGCCAGCAGTAATGCACCGTAAATACTTTACCACCATGACAGGTTACAAAAAGGTGCGCAGCTGGGAAAGGGTATAAGCGGCCTTCACAGCTATTGACTGTTCTACGCCGTTACAAGGTGACAAGCAATTGTGACCTGCGCGTTCACCCGTGTTACAACACTGTATTTTGTACTATAATGTGTATGAAAAGAAGATTTTTTTAAAAATGCTAGACGCTGAGTTAATACCAAAGCCCGTGACCCGTAGAGACAGAGAGGTGCACAGCTACGGCGACTGTTATGAGCGGCCCTTACATATATATACGGTGGTTCTACGTTATAAGGCGGCATGTAATGGTGACCAACGTGTCACAGCACGATTGTCTCTGCTATATGCGAAAGCGCCTCTTCATGAATAACGTGACGCGCTGAGCTTATACAAAAACCAGTGACTCGTACAGATGAAGAGATGTGTAGCTACGGTCCTGGTTATAAGCGGCCTTTACAGCATGGCTGTTCTACCTTATAAGGTGACGGGTAACGGCGACGTATGCTATCATCCGCGTTACAAGACGGTCGTCTGCACTCTGAAAAGGGTGTTCGGAATTGATGGAGGTGCACCCTAGAGGAGCGTAGGTACGTTCCCGGTGTGTTAACCGCTCCCCGTGGGACGGACAATCTATCAACGGCCTTTATCCGTCACGTCATTCCTTTCGCTTTGTTGACGCGGCCCGTTGCCCCAGGAACCGTTGAATCTTCTGCGCCCGAGCGTTCCTTTCAATACTTGCCCCCCCTCGTTCGTCCATTCTGTCCTCTTTATATATCGCGCCCTGTTCATTGTATTTTTTCCTTTCCTAATCGAACGTCTGGTGTGCAGTCGCTGCCTGAGATAAGAAGAGCAATATTCCATCGTCGGGCTCTCGTGTCTAGTCGCGTACGCGGAATCGATTGAGACGTTTCAATCGGAACAAGTGCAGGTGGTTATGGCGCACATCGTGCTCCATGAAGTCCAGTGCTCATGGATTGAAACGCGACATTACTTGCTCTAGTGTAACAACAGCTATGAGCAATAGTTCGTGACAACCGCACAATGTCACTTCGAATCTGGTCGCTATAGGTAATTTTGGCTCGTATTACGGCGATATGGCGCAAATGTAACGCTAAAAAAAGTACGTGCATTATTCGGCCCTAAATTTTCGCATTTCGATCCGTGAACGGCCATTGGCGTGTCGTATATCACGGTATAAATGGTGCTTTATAACAAGCCTTGGTTAGACGAGTTAAGCATGGCATCGATATGAACTTTACTTTACCTAGGCTGCCGGTGCAATGTTAAGGAGTAGTAACTAGCCGCAGTGTCAACTACTGATCCGGAGGTTGCTGCATCGAATCATGAGCACGGCGGAAGGAAGGAAGGAAGGAAGAAAGAAAGGAAGAAAGAAAGGAAGAAGAAGGAAGAAGGAAGGAAGGAAGGAAGGAAGGAAGGAAGGAAGGAAGGAAGGAAGGAAGGAAGGAAGGAAGGAAGGAAGGAAGGAACCCCCTCCGGGGGAAAAGGCAAAGAAGAAATAGAAGGAAGGAAGGAAGGAAGGAAGGAAGGAAGGAAGGAAGGAAGGAAGGAAGGAAGGAAGGAAGGAAGGAAGGAAGGAAGGAAGAATGGAAGGAAGGAACCCCCCTCCGGGGGAAAAGGCTACCCTACTCCGGGGGAAAAGGCAAAGA
Source organism: Rhipicephalus annulatus (assembly GCA_013436015.1). Taxonomy (NCBI): domain Eukaryota; kingdom Metazoa; phylum Arthropoda; class Arachnida; order Ixodida; family Ixodidae; genus Rhipicephalus; species Rhipicephalus annulatus. The sequence goes on from WOVY01001574.1 coordinate 407,834, forward strand.
AGAAATAGAAGGAAGGAAGGAAGGAAGGTAGGAAGGAAGGAAGGAAGGAAGGAAGGAAGGAAGGAAGGAACCCCCTCCGGGGGAAAAGGCTACCCTACTCCGGGGGAAAAGGCAAAGAAGAAATAGAAGGATGAGAGAAAGAGGAGCATACCTATTGAATTTTATAAGAGGCAATCGTACGCTTGTGAACAAGTTTGGCATTGAAACCCTCCTTAATGATCTTCATATCCATTTCACTTCGTCTTGTGTGAAAATGAGGACGTTAATAATGCATTCACTTTCCCTGCCTTCTTATAGTCTATAATGTATTTAGCCTGCCTACTTAACTTAAATTTATGCCAGGAAATCATATAATGCAGCAGTGGCTGTCACTTAAAATGAGCTTCTCGATTGATACATTAATGGAGACGTCAATATTAGAACCTACAGATATCTGATCGTCTCTGCGTTCTTTTTTCGCCGACGGAGAAATAGTGGAGAATAATTGATTCGTTGCACTGGTTCAACTGATGATAATTCTTGCCTCAAGAGTCGTGCACGCAGAGCATAGGCGAGACATAATAGCGCAGTTTTTTGTTATCTGATGTTATTAACGTTCTTTTTTTTTCGTCGCCCGAATGGAAATGAGGATGTACGTGTGCGGTCCACAAAGGGCTTTTTTTCTAGGGTGAAAGTGGTAATCAATAACTCGTTCCGCTGTCAGCTAATCAATCAGCGCCCATGCGAAAGGAGGAAAGCTCGCTCTAATAGCACGCAGTGGCGGTAACCGGACGAGTACTACGAATTCGTCATAATGTATCTTCAAGTAAAGGTCGGTGAATGGAAAGCCGTCCTCGATCGGTAAGACGTTGGCACGTCAGACAGGAAGCGGGCAATACCAAGGCCTGTTTTTATTTTTTTAATTTTCAGACGAGGTACCTAGTAGTCAAGGACAAATTAGGGCTTTAGGACCTTTGCAGTGCATTCTAAAACTATCCGTGAGAATGGCGTAGGCAGAAACGTTTTTTTGGAGGAGGAGTGGGGGGTGGGCACTCCTTCTTTGAAATGGTCATTTCTCGCTCTGTACGTCATGACAAAAATATTTCGAGGGAGGGGGGGGGGCACGGGCCTTGTGTGCCACCCCCGGGCTACGCCACTTATTGATGGTCACTTAAATCGTCATTTATGATGGTCATTTAGACACGTAACTGATGGTCATTTAGGCCAATGGTGTGCACGGCAGGGCACATATGTTCACTGCCATATCCTCCTCAGGCGTGCACAGTGTCCTCGTATGGGATTCGGTGTTTGCCGGTTATGTCAATTGGCAAAAAAAGAAATAAAAATAGAAGGAACCATCGAGCATTGGAAAAACTGGACACGCTGTATTTTCAAAGTGTCTTCATTTGACATCATTGTGCTTCGTATGGCCGCAAAACGAACACTTTCGCGAAGAAAAAGTGACCACTGGGGTCAGTTGCTGCGTCGTGATTGCTAGTCATGATGATGCTATTGGCGCTCGCCTTCGTGTGTCTCTTTGTTCTAAGACCGAAGTTCATAGTTATCACTTTTGCAAAGGCAATACAACGTATGGTGGGTCATTCCTTGCGCTGCGATCCAGTAGCAACGTCAAAACTACAATTTATGTTTCTACAAAATCAATACGATAAAATATTGCGCGTGTATTTCCAGTCAAAGAATTGACTATCTTTATCCAACACTTGAACATGACTGACTTTGTGACAAAGAAATTTTAATGAAATGTCGATTGCGAATGATTAGTGACACTTGCACGAAACATTCTCAACCTTTTTTGTTTCTTGAAATAAAATATGGAATGCTCTCAAATAATCCCGTGGGAATTTAACAAATTGGTAAATAATTCTACCTTCATAATTTACACCTGAAGGGGCTATGGAGAAAAGTTAATTTCACCCCAGAAAAGAGGCCACCACGAGGAAATTAGTTTTGCACTTTTATTCGCGATAATTTTTGTTGAATGCGGCTACCAAACATTTTCCAAGATGTGTGTGCAGCGTAGAGGTAAATAGAAAGAAAGAAAAGCTTTGAGGGAGACCTGCTCTTTCGAGTCATAGAGTTTTTCACAAAATTACCTACAGGGAAATCTGGCGCTAGTGAGCCGATGGATGCAAAGCAATGCCGGGTTATGTGAGCTTCGAGCTTGACTCAGATTTGTATACATAGAACACATCACGAAAGCTTGTATTTGATCACCTATGAACTCTGTCGCGTACCCACTTCAGGCATTATTCCTCATCGTCGACAGCCACTGCATGACCAATTGGCACAAAATTCCTTGTAAGTATTTAGCGGATACCATGGTTGTCAGAAGAATAACGAAGAATGGCATAGCGAATGTCAACCTACTGTAATAGTGGGCACCCAGCTAGTGTGTTTGCAGCAGTTACCCAATGAGTGTTTAGAAATGCTCTGAAAGGCCACTCTTCTAGAGTTCGTTGTGACTGTGCTGCGCCTTCCATGCAGACCTGGCGTTTTTGTCTTCTTTTTTTCGCCGGTCCTTGTTGCTCGACGCAAATGTTTACAGAAAAGTGATTTTTCCGCCTTCAGGTATATTCCCGAAAGATTGCCGGGAGTATCGAAAACTCCGCACATTTAGCAATGGGCGTTAACGTGGGAAAAATATTTATGTGACTCTAAAGCGTAAGCTTGGGATGGCTCATCAAGCAGAAAAAAGGGACCGTCAGCGTTGCCGCCAACATGTGTGGTAAGAAAAGTCATCGTGAAGTAACGCGAACTCGTGACATCCTTGCTTGGTCCGAAGTAGACAGATAACGGAGGCAACACATAGCCAGCTATAGGCGCAGAAAGTTCGCAATGGTGCCGATCGTGGAGGCAGTGAAAAAAATAAATCGCCAGGCTTTCTAGAAACGCGCAGCACAGTCACATTAAAATCTAGAAGAGCGACCTTTCTAGATTCTTTCTAAACACTCTTCGGGTAACGGCTACAAGCAAACTTTCAGGGTACCCACTACATCAATAATCATCATAATTTTGTGTAGTAAGGAGTCATTCACTCAGACATCCTTCATCATTCCTCGGAGAAGCGAGATAACCGCTACACACTGACAAGAAATTTTGTGCAATTTTTTGGCGCTGTGGCTTACGAAGATGAAGAATTATGCCCGAAGTTTTTGTATGTGGGGGGGGGGAGAATTGGAACAATTGATAACCCACTCGTTACGCAATTCGTTTTGTGTAACACCTGATTGTTGCTTTGCTGTTCTAGAACACTATTACTCATTTTATTGCAATTCCTTACCCAACAAGAAGCCTGCCTAAGGCCAGTTTGCAACGGAATTTCAAGCACCGGCATGGGTCTGTGGTAGAATACTGGACAGGCACGCAGCAAACCCGGGTTCAAATCCCGTTGCGTCTTTGGTTATTTTCATTTACTTGGTATTTTTGTAATTTCGAGTTAAGGACACCGGCGGTGGACAGCTAACGGGGCACGTGACTCTTGTTGTGATCTCATAACAGCTTTAGCTGTAAAAAACAACCAGGACAGCTCTGGCCTTTCAGTCATCGTACGAGTGAATGCATAAGCAACCCTACCTTTCTTTTGTTTTTTTCCTTAGCTAAAGCAACCTCAAGCAAAAGGTTCGAATAAAAATCAGCCACGTATCATGGTTTGGTATGGAAAAACTTTATTTCGATCCTCCGGTGCGTGAGCTAGCACGTAGCGAGCCGCTCTTACGTAGGGACAGATAGGCCTAATCTCTCTGCCATGTCGTGGGCCTGTAGGACTCCATAGCCACGTCCCTTAATCTGTTCTGTGTAGCGCAGCATCCCACGTTTACGATGTAACGTTTTCAACCCGTAACGCAAGGCACCGTCAGAGCATATGATCTAAGCTATGCTACATATAAATAAATGCCACATTCAGCTTTAGGAATTGAATGCTGGATGTTCAACCTGTTAGAAGATTCACATTCTAGTTGCAATGCAGGTTTAAGAGACCTTGGTGAAATGAGCGCACTGACGAAAATTGTTAGGTTAAGCTCTGCCATACTGTGTGCTGTAGACAGTTGTCTTTTATTTTGTCTTCAATTCCACTTAGAGTGACAACGCGTTGAAACATTTACGTTCAACGACGTCACATGATAGAAAAAGAATCGCTTAGTCTCGAAACCGAAAAAAGTAATGTAGCATATTTAAATAAGTGATTTTCTACGTGAATGTGGAAAACAACACTTGATTGTGGAGTCCAGTTTCTGTTGTTGCTGTTCATTGTTGCGACATTGTTTTAAACACCGTTAGAAAAGGAAGTAGAACGCAGCCCCGCCACCGTGGTCAAGTGGCTAAGGTATTCTGCAGCTGACCCGCAGGTCGTGGAATCGAATCCCGGCTGCGGCGGCTGCATTTCCGATAGAAGCGGAAATGTTGTAGGCCCGTGTACTCAGATTTGGGTGCACCTTAAAGAACCCAGGAGGTAGAAGTTTCCGGAGCCCTCTACTACGGCGTCCCTCATAATCACATAGTGGTTGTGGGACGTTAAACCCAACATATCAATCAATCAAAATGAAGCAGAACTGAAAGTGTTGCCATACACTACATCATAAAACAAAGTTTGGATATTTTTCCATTACATAAAGTAAGATGCGACCACAAAATTTCTGGTAATTGTAAGGGGGTTACAACTCAGTTACTGTAGATTGACCACTATAACAGCCGACGCAGTTAAAAAATACCCAAGTAGAAAGTGAATTATAAAAAAGTTTACTAATAAACCTTTTTCCGGGGATCTTGCAAACGATTTGACCCACTTCTAAACAAATACAACACGAAAAAAAAGATAAAAAGATAGCGAATTAGAGCTCTGAGCTTATCGTATTCTGTCAGCTCGGAAAACGAAGAGCCACGCTCATGAATCTATTACATAGTAGAGTTTCGGAGCACGAACAACAGCTCTAGGTAGCATACCTGGTTAATAAAAAGCAAGCACGAACTCATTACTGCTGATCTTTGCACTCAAACGCAAACTGCGAAGCAGTGTGGAGTCGAATGGCGCCTGCACTCGGCGTTAATGTAGCCTCTGAAGCTCGGCGAATCAAATAACAACTAACCGACAGCCGATACGTCAGCAATTCAAAAGCAATGAAGTAAAGAACAAAAAAAAAAGAACGCATAACTGGAAATGAAGTGTTCTCTGTATTCTCTCGGCTCTCTGATAATACCACCTCGCAAGTTGCGATCAGCGCTGACATGATTAACGGAAGACGGCCGGCTCGAATTTACGCAGAAAGGTTTAACGTCCCATCGCGTTGCCCCCTTTGATGACAAAATGACCCCGAATAAGATTGCCTGCGACGGCCGCGTGAAGGGCTTGGCTCGGCTTGGCTCGAATGGGCTTGCCAGAAGATGCCTGCAGCACAAACGACGCGCGTGCAAACATGACACTGTAAACAACGACTGAACGAAGCCTTTTCACAGTGTCAGGCGCCGAGACGCCGGCTATGGGCAGGAAAAAGAAAAGAGCTTTTTGCAAAAATGATCTTCTGTAAGAAGATGCTTTGCTTAAGCTCGGGTAATTAGTCATCGCATTGATTAACATTGAGATGAACAGCGAATGACCGTATGTATGATATCAAATGCCTGGAAAATGCTGGAATTATTCATTTTATTTATTTGGTTTGCATACTCAGATACACGAGGACACAGAGGAAAGAAGGAGAGAGCAAGCTAGCAACTGCCACCTGGAGGGGCACAATGCCTGCTCCCTCTTTCGGGAGGAGGGAAGAAACAGAGGTAACAAAGATTAGAAGAAAGAAAGAGGAAAGAAGATGAGGAAGGAAAAAGAAATGACAAAGACTTCGACGACTATGAGTAAAAAACATGAATAAATTAATAATATTAATAAAAACAGACCGTCTACAAACGGGTGGCCATGTCCGTTTGGTTCATAAGTGTAAGGAGAGCTCGGTGGGCCTGGTTGCGTCGGGAAGCACTACCACTCGGAAAGAGGTAGTCGTCTAGGGTCGCGCACTTGAGTCCTAGGAATTTATATTCCTTAATCAGCAAAGACTAGTGCCTAGCAAATGTCGGACAGTGCACTACGAGATGCTCAAGTGTTTCGCAGGAGCCACAAGCTGCGCACAACGGACTGTCCACACGCCCTTGACGGTGCAATCGTTCACGCACCAGCACAGAGCCCACTCTTAGTCTGTATAACAGCGCTCGTGAACTACGAGGCAAGCGACGGCCACGAACACGGGTAGGGAACGATCCATTCGCCACACGCTGGTCTGGGTGCTGCTTTAGGAGGTGTCGGCGTATAAGCAGACGAGCGTTGTACATCGTACGTAGAATTCCCGGACAATGTGGAGAATAAACATTCAAATGAAATAAGAGCTATATGTACAATATCCAAACAAACGTGTTAACCAGAGCCTGTATTGAAACAATATATGAACGTAAGGAATGTGGTTTAATGCGTTTAGCAATGCTTTAGGCTTTCTGGGACAAATTACTGCTCTCCCATAGTAAAGTACATTGTACTCTAAATTGTCGAACATTTGTTCTAAATATACGCCTTGTCCAAGGGGTCATGACACGGTCACGCAACAAATCGTGGTTTTCGGTGAGATATAGAAGTAGGAGGTCTCTTGTGCCTGTATATGTGGGGAAAATGCACTGTACAAAATTATTTCATTGCAAAACGAGCCCCAGAATTCGCTGGCTACAAGCCCCGGCCACTGCCAGTGACCGCCACTTCGCCATAGCGTGTGTGACGTCATTTGCTTTGTGGAGCAAAGCCGTAGTCTAAGTTTCGGTCATCGCAAACCTTTCGATTGTCGATGTCTAACTTAAATGAGTTTTAATTGCACGGGTAGATGATCACGAAACAATATTGTTGGCCGAGCACTTGCAAAACAAGCGGCTTTTTACGTCACGGCAGCCAAGTACAGTGCAGTCAGAATCGCAAGCCACTCGCGTGTTTATAAAAATGCTCCTTATGAATTAAGTTCTCGTCCAAATGCGCCGAGATCTCACCAGCTTGTTTGTGAACACCTAAAAATTATCCCGCATAACGCAGATAATTAGCGAAAATTGGGTGGCATGGCCCCTCTAAACGCGAACATTGACCGACAGCGTTGGCGTCAGTATGAGGGGTGCAAAAAAAAAAAAAAACATTCAGTGACGAATTCATGATGACGTCACATGGCAGTAAAATTTGTGACGTTGCGGACATCCTTTAAGCTGACGTCACATCTTGAAGTCATCATGTAGCATTGTCGCTTGACCAAATGTGGGCCGATCGCGGGGACAATTCCAAACTACGTTAGATCCAGAAAAGCTTTCCGAGGGGGACGATCAATATGTAGACCAAACTGAATAAATAAAATGAACTTTTGCCTTCCACTCGACTTAAGCCAATGCACTAAAAGATCCTTGTGAGTATTTTGTATACCCTTTTAGCTGCTATTTCTCGGAAACCAACGGTTGCAGGCAGGAGCACCAAAAAGGTGATGTGTGTATCGATTAATATTACTAGCACTTGCAAGGATATGTCACAGCTTCCTTATTGCATATCCTACGAAAGGAGCGCGTGAATGAATAAAAGAAAAAAAAACTAATTCTGGAAGCGGAAAGGGAAGGCGTAGCGAATTCCCGTTAGGGAATGCGCAGCATCCACGTGATCGATGAAAACTAATGCAGTGAAAACATGTGCGATTCGTTCCGGAGCTGGCTTGGGGATCTCGCAATCCCCAAACCCCCCCCCCCCCCCATCCCTGATCACGGCTCGCGTATGATACTGATATCCGTGCCAAGACTCGCGAGGCCGAGCAAGCTTGTGCTGCGGTGCATTTGGGGCACGTGTTTGCACTGTTCGCGTTCGATGCGTGCATAGACGCGCCTACCCATCATAGACATGAATGCGTGCGTGCGTCTATACTGGCGGTAAAATGATGTCCCTGGGTACAGCGCTTTCAGTGCATCTGAGATCAGTTGTCTGGCTGCCGCCCACAAAACCGGGAACTCACTTGGTTCCAGGAAATCGAGTGCCGTGTATAGGATGATCGCCGCTGCTTTCTTCATACCGCTATAACGTCTCTCTTCGCCTCTCCTCTTGCCAAGCTCCCGCCCTACACACAGCGTCCCGTTCTCGCATCTCCTTCTCCCTCCTCTCGCTTCCGAATGGCGATCGACAACAGCGCACTTGCGGGTAAATGGAATTGCTGCTCCAAATGATCAGATGAGGTTGTTTCCCGACTGCTATATATATATATATATATATATATATATATATATATATATATATATATATATATATATATATATATATATATATATATATATACGCATCATCATTTCGTACATACAACGCACCAATCTCCGGCGCTGCACTATGGTTTGTTCCGCTTCTCTTGTTTAGCGCGAAATATAAGTATTAGGCCACGCATAAGGTGCGGGCTCCTAGTTTCTTCCGATGCACGCTGTGTCGTATTTGACGGCGGTGTTATGCAGATCTCCGGAAGGACAGTCACGAAAAAAGACGGGTAATGGCGGTGGTCTCTTTATTACGCCAAGAAAGAAGAGGCCAGTCTGAAGACTGGTTGCGCTGGCTCAGAGGTGGTTGGCGCGGAAATTCCTACCGTACAGTCGGATAGCCGGACGGGCAATAGAACGAAGCGGTAGGTTTTTCCACGTCACGGAGAGAATCATTAACAGAATGGCGCGGAGAAAGAAGCGGGAGGGCAGCACTTAACAGTGTTGTTTAATAAATAAAGGCATTAGAACCTGTTTACACCACTAAGTTATGAAAAAAACATAAAAAATAGACAATGCCTCTCAAGCATCTCAAAATGATCGAATGTTAAAGGCATCCTCTTGTTTTCATTCTCGCTCGATTGAAACACACACTAATTGCGCAATCAGCATCTTTCGACACCTGACGCGATTCCACGTTTCTGCCAAGCATTATTAAATGGCGCTGTAGAAAACGCCTATTCATTTCGGACACCATTTTTTTTTCGAACGCTACAGAGTGCTGGCTATTTTGCACCAGAAAGGGTATAGAGCATTGAAGTCGCAAGTGCCGCCGCCAGAACCACTAAAGAGCGGCGTCGGAACTTACTTCGTGTGGTCGAAGTGAAGCTATCGTATGCGCGGACACTTGAAAAATTGCGATCGGAATGGTACGGCTCTCAAGCGACTTCGGCGTCTTAGTTTCGAACTGTGGGAAATTGGATTGGGGCGTGGCTCCACGAGAACAGATTGAATTCGGCAAGAGCTGTAAATCATTGTTGCCTCAGTGGTATTGTTCTTTGTTACGTATTATGAAAAAAAGAAAAGTATACAAAACCACAAACTTGTCTTGACCAGCTTCTTGTGCTTCGCAGCAGACGTAATCTTTCCATCGATCCCCCATCCCCCTCCCATGCGCAGGGTAGCAAACCGGCTGCCTATAGGCTGGTTAACTTCCCTGCCGTTATTTTCCTCCTATTTTCCTTCCTTTTTTTCCGTCGATGGAAACTTCGTTCTTTGTGACTCGTTGCTATATAGCTTTACGGGCCGTGTCGTAAAATTTCGTCCTGCAAGCGCTGAAAGCTATAACGATTTGAGGAAATCCTGTTGCTAGTGCCTATTACAAGAAGTACGCATCCGAGACAATCGTTAAAGTGCATTGGTGTTCCCTCCTGGGATATGTTTTCTTGAACTTCCTCCTGTGACGAACGTGGGCCTTGCTTTATAGCATTATTTACTTTGTTTTTCCTCTCTCTCAATCCAGTAGCTGCCCACAGCACAGTGATCTGTGTTTTGGAGGACCGAATAAAAGTTTATCCAATCCAATCCATTAAAAGTGTGGCCAAATATTTCAACAATAATTGCGTAGTAAACGGTATGCTCGCCCTGCAGCGCGGTAGTGTGCTCACGCTGTAAAGTAAATTACTAGAAAGTACTCTATTTATGGAAGTGCTTTATGTGTAGTAGATGTTGTACACGTTTAGTGTGGTTCCCCAACATCGCGGAGGTTTCTAATTCGACTGTACGCCATCGTAGTTTCATTCCTGTCCCACATATTAATTTCAGGACAGTTACCTGAGATCACTATGTCATTAAGAGACACACCGCAATTCGGGATTCGGGAATAATTTTGAGCATTCGTAATCTACACTCTTAGAAGTGTGGCTGCCATGGTTGAACGTGAACTGCAACGCTATGCCATGGTCCTTCATATCTGAAAGGCTTCAAGTTTTACGATAAGGACCGCTTACCATATAAAATAATGATGGTGGAATATTTTTACTGCCTTCGTGTGAGCGGGCATATTGATTCTGAGAAGACCATAACATTAGGAATAACTTGTGGGGTCTTACGATTCAAAACCACGTTACGATCTTGACGCACGTCATAGCGGAGGACTGGGGTGTAATTTGGCATGTACTGGCATCACGAGTAGGAGATCTTTTATCAATTCGCATCCATCAAAGTACGACCAGCATTGCTGGGATGAAACCAGCCAATTTCGGGTCATCGGTCGAGAACCATAACCTCACATCGTGGAAGGTTCATCATTTGAGGTAGCGCGAAGCTAAACTTAGGTTTATCAGAACACATTACCAAGAATGGGGGTCGCTTGAATAATTTCTGACGTAGTACGTGGGCTTGCTTATTTTCCTTTTGATTATTTGTACCTCCATATCGTGAAATATCGCATTAAACTTTGGTCGATGTAAGCGCTTGGGCTTTTTTCACTCTGTACTCGTCCCGTGTGGAAATTCGCGCTACCTACAATTAAGAATGGTGGCGTGCTTTTCTTGCCTACCTACTTGAGGCCTTGCCGATTCTAAAAATACGAAGCCACTTTAGTGAAGAAGAGTTTTTCCGACAGCGATTGCTGTAACGCGTTTATCCTGAAAAACCGGGGGTCTTTTTACACGCGGATTGTCTAACAGGGTCGGTTACCTCGCCTTGATTCTACTGAACCATGTCTATTACACCTTGCTTTTATTTCTTCTTCGGCTATTCATTTTCGGCTACTATAAAGCTTGCAAAACTCCCGAAAGGGAGTCGCACGTCAAAAAAAAAAAAAGACGCTTGCGAAAGCAAAGCGCCGCCGCCAAACTTTGTGGCCGCCTGTTGCCTAAAGATTGGGGCAATCAGGGAAAGCCCGGTTGTTGGTCGTCACTGAAAGTGGCAGGAGAGGGAAAGGGTGACGGTCCTCTTAGAAGAGATCGTGATGGCGAGTTGATCGAAGCAGCAGCAGCAGCAGGGGGCGTTTTGTATTAGGACGCTCCGCTTTTGCGAGCACCTGCTTCTTAGTTTGGCGCGCCTCATGACTTATTAAAGCGTGGGAGCTTCCCCTAATGCAGCTTCCCCTAAGGCGGTTCCGATAGAACTTGTTGGTGCGTTTCTTTCGAGAAGGGGGATTTCATTTATTTCGTCGTGGTATGAGATATTCTGTCAGGGATTTTTTTTTTTCGGCTGCTGCCCTTTCCTTTTTTGTGCCAAACTAAATTTGATAATGAACGAATGCCCCACGCGTCTGTCGCTTTGTGCAAGGCTTTAGAGCACCGCGGAGAAGAAATCTTGCGAGTTGTCTTGCTTGAAAGAGGTTGTCGGGATTGAGTTCGAGGCGGCGTTTTTGGCAGAAGCGGCCGTTCAGTGGTATTATTTGAGTTTAACTTTGAATCAATGTCAATCTGATGCTTTTTAGTTGAAATTGTAACGCGCGTGGCACTCGAAACTGCGTTAGCGGTCTCGACGAACCAATACGACGAACTTGAGTGCTTACAATGGTCGCGGCACAACACCGAGGTCTGTTACAGCAGCCGTCGCGGTAGACTAGTGGACTGCTGACACAAATGCGACGGGATCAGACACCAGGCGAAGCGACCGAATTTCGGTGAAGGGAAAGTGCTTGAGGCCCGTGTACCACTTTTGGTGCACTTTAAAGAGCTTTAGGTGGTCGACGTTTCCGGAGCACTCCACTACGGCCTCCCCAAATCACATATCGTGGTTTGGAGACGTCAAACCCCAATTAATATTGTTATTTTATTATTAACATCAGTGTCAATCGACGCCATTGTCATGGCGACAGACAAACATATATCTATGCAGCGTTATTCATAGAAATATTTCATCGCAAGAAATGAAAAAAAAAGATAAAAATGAAGTACAGATAAAGATGAAAAATGCCGGAAGGGCTCTTGTTAACATTATAGTTTCTGTCTCTGTCTATTTGCACTCCATGTTTTACATGAATATGCAAAATATCAACTCTCTAACGCGTAGGCGTGATGTAGGTATGATCACTTTCATTCACCCGCTATGACTACCATTTTTACAGCCTTGTTTCATTGAACCAATAAATCTGTAAAACCATGTTTCTTTCTTTCTTTCTTTGTATATTTTTGGTGTGTTTGTACATACTGCGGATCAGTATCATGATCTAAGCAGGAGCGGTAAAAAAACATCACGCCAACGGTAGCAGCTACCACAACGAGAGTGCACTACATTTAAAGGCTACTAATCACTGATGAAATAACTTCTATGTTCTGCAGCAGAATACATACTCTGAATACTTAATTATATGTGTCTTGAAAAACCCTAACAGGCGGCAAGCAATTAGGGTCTTTTTCCTTATCGGCAATATGATGGCAAGCGAAGGGCGCGCCCAACTGATTACTTCTGCTTTCCATCTTTTTGGCGCAATCCGCAATGGTTCCTTTATAATGTTACCTTCCTTAATGCGGGGCACAGTTGTACGTAATGCATTGCAAGTAATCAATTACATTGAATCACTTACATTTTCTTGTGATTTTGTAACGTCATTGATAATTCATGCATTATAAGTTCTTTAATGAATAAAGTACGTACATAGTGCTTTTGATGAGCCTTTTCTATTTATTCTTAATTTTTCTGGTTGTGTGTTTATCCTGTATATTACTGTGATGATGTTGGAATAGCCGGCTCTAGCGTAGCATACCTTCCCACATTCTGCCAAATATAAATAAAAAAAACTTTTTGGAGGCTAATATAATAGGTTATTCAATTACATTTTCTTGTAAAATGTAACCGGTAATCAGTCACTTTCTATTTTTTTGTCAAAACTAGGCCTTGATGAGCTATCCACGACAGCTTTAATTCTGAAAAATATGCGACTGCTCTGTAGGAACTCCCTGACCTCCCAGACGCAGAGCACCTACAAATACCTTTTTGTATTCACCTTTTCCGTCGCCCTACCTGCGATGCCTTACCTGAGTGCCAGCAACCAGTGAATCGCGACGCTTCATAGAGGATATGAGTACTTCAGCGTCGAACAACTGCGTCGCTATACGAGCCAGTGATCAAAGTATTCCTACGGACATCGCTCTCTGGATTTCGTGCCGACCGGTTGTGCCCCCACGATCTCCGACGACAGCGCAGCTTTGGCCGACTGGGCTCGTCCTACGCCATCTCCTGACGCCGACGAGACCTCTCGCCGAGTGGTGCCCTGTCCTTAGACAATTGCAACCGTGTTCATCACTCATATCTCCTCCTCACTTCCGTTGTTTTCTGTCGTTCGCCGCCCCTGCGCCTCGCTCTCTCCTTCGTCTCTCTATCTATACAGCTCTTAAACCTATCCTTTTAATCCTTCCTTACCCTCGTCTCTCGTGAGCTCCTGTTGAGGTATCGCACTCTCATGCAGACAGTTACGGGGTTCACTTCTCTCTTCGTTTCTCTTTAATAATCACATAAGAATCACATAAGATAGTGTTCCTACGTAATTATTCTCTCTCCCCTTCAGAGCATGCATTGAGAGAGTGTTCAGTGCAGCCACTGATCTCTTAAAGAAGAAATATAAAAGTTCAGCGATCAGAACTTTGAAAAACTGTTCAAAATTCACTACAAGTAACACTATCTCCCGAAAGCAGCAGTAAGCCACAGAACCTTCCACGCCCTACCAGAAAAGCCACCATAGTTCGTTGTAGTATGAGCAAATTTGTTTATAGCATTACGGTAACAAAACTTTAAAGTGAAGTAACGCGAGAGTAATCGATTAAATTTTGTACTTGCTCAGTTACTTTTAGGTTGATGTAATTGACCGCTTCAGGGAGTTAAAGTTTAGCGAGAGTAGTTGTAATTGTAGGCGGTTACTTTTTTTGTGAAACGTGTACAAGTCTAATGCAGAAAATGGAACAATCATACATATTAGCAGGGCAACACTTCAGTTGCCACCGGCAGGAACTGCGGTCATGTATTTATATCCTTGCAGCAATAAAATATGGTGACGGAGATCGACAGATGACCTGAATAAAAGACCAGATTGCCATATTAGAGACGGATGATCAGCGACAAGTCCACAATTCAAGGAGTATCAATTAGTGCAATGCGGTGCATAAAACTAATCATGTAGCCTGCGTACCATTGAGGGCCACATATTTATACACCTCCCAGCGCGACGGGTCTTTCACGTAAAACTCGGGTGCCAAATCTGTAATTTACAAAAGTGTCAACGAAAGCAAACGTTTTTGCGTGAATAGTGACGACCACGGGATGGCTTGATATAATATGGTAGCGCAGAAAAAGGACACAGACAAGATAAGGCACTTTCAAGACAACACAGCACTAACTTTCAACAACAGTTTATTACACGCCGATCCCCATAGTGTATGTGCTCCACCATGCCATACGTCAGATGTGCATAGCTCTCACAACATGTGACGTATGGCGTGGTGCAGTACATACACCATAGGGATCTGCGCGCAATAATCTGTTGCAGAAAGATAGCGCCGTGTCGTCTTGAATGTGCCTTCTATTGTCCGTGTCTTTTGTGTGCACTACCATATATTATCAAGCTACTATACTGTCACGGGGTCGTGACGTGGCCGAAGACAGGAGACTTTGTGTTGGAATTTAACTGTTTATTTGGGCGAACCTGTGCCCGGTAAAAGGAAACTCCGATTACAGTAGCAGTCTTGGAGTGATAGCGGCGAACTGAGCGTCGGCCGTCGATCAACTACTGACACGCGGCGAAGTGCGTCGGCATTTATACTCTTGCCGTCGAATGTTCTATCGTTATCGCTGGCGATGGCTTACGTTCCAGAATAATCTGTACAGTTGATTGATTGATATGTGGGGTTTAACGTCCCAAAACCACCATATGATTATGAGAAACGCCATACTGGAGGGCACCGGAGATTTCTAACACCTGGGATTCTCTAACGTGCACCCAAATCTGAGCACACGGGCCTACAACATTTCCGCCTCCATCGGAAATGCAGCCGCCGCAGCCCGGATTCGAACCCGCGAAATAATCTGTACAGTTCGCAGAGTATTGGGGCGATAACAAAACTTGAGAAATGGAACGTGGCAATACCAACAAGCCCAAATTGTCACCCTCATTGACCACTGGATGGCTTTGCGTTCTCCCATATTAAAGTACGAAGTACCTAAATCGCTAACAATTTTTTTCCTAACACAAGCCTACCGCGACCTCAGGGCGTATTGGCTGTGATACTGGCCTTCATCGAACCGTCTTTTATTCTTAGAAACCTTAACTACGAAAACATATTTTTGGGTTACACCTTGGTGTTTACTTCCTTCCACTAATGAAGCACGTCCATTCGTCTGCTTTGTACATTTAAGTGCACTGGGCAGCGTTCGCGTCGTGAGAGGGAACGAGCGAGTGGGCCACGGCCACGGCCCAGTTGTCGGCTCACAAAGGCCGGTCATCAAAATGATGCAAAAATAAATAAAAATATGAAAAAGTACAATAAAAAAGAAAGTAGAACGCCCTCCCCGCTCCCTTCATAGAAGAAGTTCGCAGTGCAGGTCGCGACACGTCTGGTCGTGAAAAGGGCACGGCACCGGCGGTGACGAGGTGGCGTGACCGTCGTTCCTGGTCACGCAATGGCCGCTCGCTAGAAATACGACGATTTGCTTTTTAAGGGACGCGAACCCTGGCCCGTCCTCGTCCGCCTCGCCTTCCTAAACGATGGCCTCCACTTCGGACACTGTCAGCTGGAATATGTACTGTATGCGAGTGCGCTGCATTCGCGCCCCATGCGCGGACTCAGTGGGATAGGAGGGTGGCCGTCGGGGCTTAGAAATGCGAGGCGTTCACGCCGAGTATACCATTAAACTGCGTGCTCCTGGGGCTGACGTTACGGAGATCCGCAACAACATAATAAAAAAGGGCCGACCGCTGCGACACACTTTTTCGAGAAGAGCGAGAAGATTGTAGGCGTTCTGGCTTTGTTCACTAATGGTACTATACGGGGCTATACCCTTCTCGAAGTCATCGTATCTGCGAATTCAACAAACTAACTGGTGTGGTCAGTAACGTTGCCTTTTCAAAGGTTGCTGAGCACAAGATCGTCGTCACGTTTCGCGGACGGAGCGACCACATTTCGCTGATGTAATAATATTGTCACGGGGTGAGAGAACGAATGAAATAAATATATTTACAAAATATACAGGGAGAGTCAGAGGCAGCTGCAGCCAAGATGGAGGAGCAGCATCAACAACAACAAGAGCACGGTCACTTTCATCGTCTTCGTCGTCTATGATGCTCTTTCGTTACCGATGTCGTGTACCATATAACCCCCCGCCGATGGCAGCGCCGTCTCGACGCCTAAGGAAGCGTAGGATCATATGCGGAGATGTATGGTTTCAGGCGGGTCACGTGGACGACGTCAGTGGCGGGTGCGGACGACGACTACTGACTGTCCAATGGAGCAATCTCGTATGTGACCTCGGTAAGCCGGCGTAAAACCTTCTAAGCGCCCAAGTAGCAAGACAGGAGCTTCGTAGAGAGGACAACGTGGCGGCATGATGTCCAGAGGAGAACCAATGAACCTGGAGAGTAGGAAACAATAGTTTGAACCATTCTCTGATAAAATGAGCGTCCGTATACGTACGCAAGATGGCCCGACTCCCACGCGTTACCCAAGGCTGATGGAGTGGCGCGAGTTTGTCATGCGTTCTTGTAATCGAAGACAAATACGTCCGTTGTTTCAAAACAGTAGAGGCCTTGGAAAAACACTCCACGTACACGTTGGTCTATGGTCAGCGTCTTTGAAATATACCCATTTCTCTTTATCTCTGCCTGTTGACGTTGAGTCGTCGTTGATGCTGTTGCCAAAACAGACCCCTTTTTTTCGCGTTAGAGGGCTGATGCGGAAGGAGGAGAAGTTGTGTTTTTTTTGAAAGTGTGTGTGTAAGTGTTTCAGCGTTTGCATGCGTTCGTGCGTGCGTGTGTGCGACACGAGTGTGCTTCCTTAGTCGTTTCGCTACCGTCATGCGAAAGACAGCTCGCGGCTTCTGTTTTCGCTGAGCAAACTTGGAAATGGCACTTGAAAATGTTTTAGACGCACTTTAAGAAGCTGTATGTAGAGATTTCTAAGTGCTTTTGATGCTCCGAAAAAAATACGACGTGTATCTAGGCCGATCGTTTTCTTCACAACATTTTAAAGACGTTTTTCAGCATAGAAACTGTATTGCTTGGGAAATAAGGTGAAATCAATTCGAAAATAGCAAATTGTTGGTTGTTTCAGGAAATTTTTCTTTGTCTGTTCTTTGTATGATACGGACATTCTCTGCATCCTAAAATGTATGGCTGCTTCTAGTAATGTTGACCTATTTCCTTTATTAACTTATTCCCGATGCCACAGAAGGAAAAAAAAGAAAATGAAGGAGAGGCAGGAAGGTCAACCACACACACGTCCGGATCGCTATCCTACCCTGGGGTAAGGGGAAAGATGAAATAAACAATTGGGAGTTAGAAAAAAAAGGAGCATACAAAATACGCCAGTGCGTTCCATAGTAGTGAACGCAGGATCTCGGGGGCATCATGTTGCACTTCAGGTAGACGAGTAATGGTGCCTACTGAATGCTTGCAAGTACTGAACGTAGGCGATCCAGCACGTGTTGTACGGAATGAGCGTATGGTGATATGAGCTTGCCGACGAATATGAGAAGTGTGTAAGAGTTACTGAAGACATATGAAGAAGTTCAGGTGAATCTGCCGCAGAACTTGTGCGCTCATGCGAATAGAAGCGAGATTTTAACTAAAAAAAGGTCACTTCGTTTTGTAATTGCGTTAGTAATAAGGAAGAGAGCAACGATGAAGTGTCGGGTAAGAATATCTGAAAAAGAGCGTCATATTTATTGGTCTTAGCTATTGAGAGATATATGGTCGAATATTATTCCCGCCCTGATATGGTTACCCCATGGTGGTCAAATGGTATGGCTCTCGACTGGGAACCTGAAGGTCGCAGGATCGAATTCCGGGTGCAGTGGCTACATTTTGGTGAAGACATAGCCCATGTACTCGGCTTTAGCTGCCCAGGCAGTCGAAATTTTCGGATCCCTCTGCTATGGCGTCCCCTTTTAATCATATCGGGTTTTAGAAACTTGATACCCGAATAGTTAATGTAATACTTATACAGTGTGATCGTTTGCGCTATCAGGTCCGAATTGAACCTTACCATTGAAGAACCTCACCTCGTCCGCATACACTCACACCATTTGTGAAATGACAAAAGCTCAGAAAGATACAAGCTGCAACAGCATGGGTATAGTACTACTTTCGTCAGGCAGCCTGTGCATTGAACTATCTTGCGAATCGAGATTCTCGAGAACCTATACTGCACTGTAGGTTCTAGCCTCCCAAATGCAGTTGTCACAGGGTCCCGATCGGACATGAAAGCTGTACGTGGTCAGCAGTTGACCTTTCCTATTGACATTTTAATATTGACAGCATGTGGTTAGAAAAGTTCCAGCCAGTATAGTTACTGACATAGGTAATTTTTGTGCAACTAACACGAAAATTCGTAAAGCAGAATTCTGGTATATTTAAGAAAGAGACGAGTGATATCACCCAGGTTACGATAGATGTAGAAATGCTCGTTTAGCGATGGCATAGAAATGATACCGTGCCTCGCTGTGTAACAGGTAACACCGTTCGATATAATCAATAAATATCAGACCCCCCCCCACCCAAAAACAAAATATATAGAGAGAAAAAACTGTAGTAGATTGTTTCACTCGAGCCGATGTTTAAACAGGCAGACTTGTCTTTGTCAAGGCGGCAGTCATCTTGACAAGCCGCTCTAAGGTTCCATCTCTCTCTGAACTTTTGCCCTATGAGAATAAGCTCATTGAGTGGGATTCCACGAAAAATAAAATTTGACATACATCTCTCAAGAGGTCGGCAATTCTCATCCCTCTTCCTTTCGGCTTCAAGTGCAGAAATTTAATGATTTCAATTTTGAAAGAATTGTTTACCAACGCGGCGAAATCGATGAGAGTGACTCGAATTCGTCATACTGCGCAAGACGTTTCATGAGGCACTCTATCTGTCGAACTGAATGAGGGAAAAAAAAGAACTGATATAAGTGCCCATCGCGACACCGATTTTCCGTATAGCAGTACAAAAACGTCCCGAACCACGTTTCCATTCCCGTCCCAAAGTCGTCACGACAGTTGCATTGACGGGAAAGGTACTGTGCAGGATGGAAGGGGAAAGCTCATATTGGCCCAGCTAGATAGCTAGCTCGCTAGGCCACTATCTTACGGCCTAATGGCGAAACGCCGAACGTCATCCATCGCAACGAGTCAGCAGGAATTATCTCCTGTAAGGAAAGTACTTACAGCGACACGAAACGTGCGTGGGAGCACTGGTAGCAAAGCAAAAAAAAAACAAAAACAAAAGCCTGAGGGAAAAAGACCTGTCAAGGGCACGAAGGGTGCAAAAGGGCTCCCCTTTTCCCTCTTCCGACTGATGGAAAGAGAGAGAGAGAGAGTGAAAAGGAAGAGCGTAGGGGACGCTTGAGGCGACGCCCAGGTTGGCAGTGAATCGATGCGACCTTGGGAGTGTTTACTGTACTCATCCTGTTTTACTTTGCCTTCCCGAGATTCCTCCTTCCTTCTCTCTTTCACACACTCTCTCCCTCTACATGTTCGTACCTATGACGTAAAGAGTGTCTATTGGGCCAGTCTTCTTATACGGCGCCCCCTTTCCACGTGCAGCAATCGTAAAACTTGGTTACGCTGAAGAGCCGAGTAGCGGGGCTGGGAATCTCATTTTCGGCATGCTCCCCCGCGTGGAAGACGACACGGCTTAAGCACTCCTTGCTGAACGAGGGACATCGTCTGTGCACGCTCTCCCTACGTTGAATATAATCATTTCCCCCTACTCTGCCTGTTTTCACTTGCGTACCTTTTATGTCCTTTGCTCAACCTTGTTTTTCAGCAGGAGTGTGACCTGAGGACGTATACACCATGACCTTCGTGCGTACCGTGGCTTTTTGGGGTTATTTTTTCTTTCTTACGTAAATCTGGTGCCCTAATTAACACACTGGATCTTTACTGTCTTATTCTAAATTAGACATTTTCTTCAATTTCCCCGCCGTGGTGGCCTAGTGGCTAAGGTGCTCGACTGCTGACCCGCAGGCCTCGAGATCGAGTCCCGGTTGTGGCGGCTGCATTTTCGATGGAGGCGAAAGTGATGTAAGCCCATGTGCTCAGATTTGGGGGACCGATAAAGAACCCTAGGTGGTCGAAATTTCCGGAGCCCTCCTCTACGCCATCTCTCATAATTTTATGGTGGTTTTGGGACGTTAAGCCCCGCATATCAATCATCAAACACCAATCAGCATTTTCTTAAATTGTTGCCCTACCTTTCACTCGAGACCCAAGAGTTCGGCTCCCAGCTATCTTGTGAGTTAAAAAAGAAAATATTGATAATTGTACTAAGCACTAGCTCTAGACGAGGAACAAGAGAAGCGCCACGTCTTCATTTTCTCGTCCCATAGTCAAGTTAATAAACCACTTCTTTCGTAAGTTGCTTATAGTGCTGTCAGAAGGAGCGTGAAGCAAGGAGCTCTCACAACTGTTCCAAAAGTTCCGACGGTAATGTCCACAGCAATTTGTAGTACTACTGAGCGCAAAACACTATACTAATAGTTCTCAGCCATGGATGTTTCAGGGACCCCTTGTACACCGGTGGAACCGATGAGGAACTGACCATATCAGTTCGAGAAAACGTGGTCATCAACTAACTGAACCTGCAGTGCATTTTATTTCTACCTGGCAAAAAAATGCTCAAACGAAAGTGGCCGCGTCAATTTGATCTCAACAGCTTGTCCATAAATTGTGCGATTTGCAGCCATATCAAACCTGTTTCTAAATATGTTTAATATTCAAGCCTGAAGAAAGCATGCATGATCGCATGCATGTGTCGCAGAAAACTGCAACAAAAACGTGACAGCCATCTCATGGAAGAGGGCAAACACAACTCAGTTCTGCCTCAGTGCCAAAGTAGTATGCAATCAAGCATATTATAAAGCATCCAGGGTTATTATCACGGGAGATAGTGTGCCTTGAAACATTTTAGAGGCGAAGCTCCTTAAGGCGTGGGTCTGTACATCCCTTGTATGTATGTATGTATGTATGTATGTATGTATGTATGTATGTATGTATGTATGTATGTATGTATGTATGTATGTATGTATGTATGTATGTATGTATGTATGTATGTATGTATGTATGTATGTATGTATGTATGTATGTATGTATGTATGTATGTATGTATGTATGTATGTATGTATGTATGTAGTACGTAGCCACCAGTGGCACATACCCTCTCTAGAGGAGGTATGTGCCACCGGGGAAACGAGATGGGAGATGACGGTACTTGGAGTGTTCACTAGATGGACGCACGGACGGACGGACGAATAGACAAACTAGCAGACAGATGGACAGATGGATAGACACGCAGACAGATGAACGCACGAACAGAGAGACAGGCAGATGGATGGACAGACTCACGGACGGACTCACGGACGGACACATGGACAGACGGACGGACGCACAGGTGGTCGCGCGGACGGACGGAAGCAAAAACGAACGGATGGAAGGAAGCACGGACGGACTGACGGATGCTTCGCCCTACTCATCATCATTCACTCCGTGGATACGCTGTGATTTTGTTTTTTTTTTGTTCTTTTTAAGGGTTTCGCAGACACTCGAAAATGATCGCGCAAACCCCTGGAGGTTTATGGTCCCTCATTTGAGAACCACCGCAGAAGATGAAGCAGAGGACGAAGAAATCGCATGCCGTGAAGCACACCTCCGCGGTTTTCTGCGGACATCAGATTTTACATCCGCCCTAAACATCTCGCTGTGACAACACAGTCCGACAAACCCACATGTGGACCAGTATGAATCGAACCAGTTAGTTTTTTTTAATAAAACTAAACTGCTCACGGGGGTGATGTCAGATGGCAGTTTATTCCAGTGGATGACCGCTAGCGGCAGTAAAGACAGCAAGAAAGGTACTTGATGAGAACACAAGGCTTCAGGTCCTTCCCATTTACATCGAAGACTGTAAGGCAATTTGTACTTAGATTACGAGGATACTAGCAGAGAACGACTGCCATAGAAAGGAATTTGGCGACTCATGCTCATGTCTTATGCACACGCATGGGGACCGATATATGAATAATTCCGTCCAGCAGGGTATATAGTGTCGCCGATTTTCTCGATGACACAATTCCAAAATACTCCTTCTTCCGTGGACTTGTTGAATAAAGTAGCGCGTAAAGCGATGACGACCCAAAGCGAAAAGACGTTAGCGAACAACAAAAAGTGTGTACTCGTTTTTCCGCCATCGGGAACGGCCGTAACGTATGCGCTCAAGTTTATACACTTATTTATTTATTTGATTTACGTACACAGATACACAAGGGCACAGAAGAAAGAGGGTGAGAGCGAGCTGAAAACTGCCACCCGGAGGGGAACAACGCTTGCTCACTCTTTCTGGAGGAGGGAAGAAACAGAGGAAACAAAGATTAGAGGGAAGACAGAGGATAGAAGATGAGGAAAGAACTTCGCAGTACGTGAACATAATACATAAGTAATGCCACTACCGAGGAAAAAGTACGAACTGGTTTTGTTGGTAAGTGAAATAAAGAAAAAGAAAAAAAAAGATTGATGTCCGGACGTCCGAGTTTCGCATACTGAAGGCGCAATTCTGTTGCATTAGGCAGAAGGGCCCGTGCTGGGAACGGCAAGATTGGAAGCGCTTGCCTGCAGGGAAAATGCAATTTTCTGACGCCCCTCCCTCTAACTCTCCCCCCCCCCTTTTTTTTGCTTCTTCCTCGCCTTCGAACGAATCACACGAAACAATAAAACTGGTCTCGTTACATTCCCCGCGCCCCCACCTTATCTCATCCGTGAGCTGAACGACGCTACCAAAACGAGAAGATGTAAAAGATGTACGTATTGTGGGACAGATGGATCGTTGTGTTAAAACACGCGGCTCAGGTAACACATCAGTCCTTTGAAAAGGAACGTCCACTTCACATTCGTATGCGCACTGTTGTCAATGCGCATGTGTGCCACTTCTTATTAAAACCACCGTTTTTCATAAAAACGAACAGTGAGCTTTACCAAGATATAGTAGAGGCGTACAACATTGATAAGTTGGGAGAAGAATGCTTCAGCTTAAACTCCGCGTCTCTTCATGACGAAGAGCTTACGATTCCTGAGAAATTGCAATATGCAACAAAATACGCGTGTGCGTAACATTTCAATCTCATAACGCTATTGTTAAGGACACATTAATGTAAATGCGCATGAGCAGCTGTCAGTGATTTTCATGTGTAAGCATGTTACTTGTTCCAACATACTTTTATATCGACTGGATGCTATGCTGAGTGGCTACTGTACATATGCACCACCTCTTCGTGTCATCATTATCATCCTTCATCCCTGTTTCTTTACCCCTTCCCTTTTCTCCTGTGTACAGTAGCAGGCTAGAGTGAACTAGCTCAGGCCGACCTCTCTGCCTTTTAATACATACTCACTTTTTCTCTCTAGTTCATCAACAGCAATCATATTGTGTTTCTCCCCTTCGTTTTGTCATTATATAAAATTATGCACTGTTCTTGATAAAATGACTGATCAACAACTTGTCCAAACGCACATCCTAATGTAAAAGGACATCTCACAAACTTAACACGTAAGGAAGGAGCACTGTCGATACACGAACGTCAGCATGAGATAAACGAGACAGTACTCAACTTTGAGCGTAGGTAATCGAAGGGACGTGAAGATTTACAACTGCGACCAGTAAGGATGATCAAAACCGCGATACGTCCACGGAATAACGACAGCTCTCTGACCTCGCCAGAGACGCCACATCTAGGCCACACTTCATTGTAGACTCCGCTGCCTAGCAACCAACGGAGACAGAAGACGTCCACATTATCAGACTACCCGACTCTTCCATTATATAGGTGAGAATGCCAATGAAAAAACTTCTTGTCACTTTCGTTATTGGCTGGCTATAGAACAAATGTGATCATACTTGCTCGTTGCTGTAAAAAAAATTTCGTTGCTTCTATAAACGTTTGGTAAAAGTTCAGCGCCTTTCCTGCGTTCTTCTCGTTCGTACCTCCGTTCTTCCTGGCGCTCCTTTGTTTCGTATAATGTATGAACCAAAAACGTGTGTTACAAAATCTCCCGAACGGGTGACAAAATTTACGACGAGAATTCTCTAAGCCGTAGTGAATAAAGAGGGCTGACGCATAATTTGGCTCTGTGAAAACAGGCTTGCCATTATAAAGCCGAGCTTGGTATTTTCGCGAAAAAGTTGCAGGAGTCTCATCTCGGCTAAGCATAAGCACTGCCTACAGTGGACGATGTGCATCGGCAAATACGCTGAACGCACTTGTGCGGTATTGAATATGTATTTAGGTTGCTTCGGTGTAGTTCTTTCTGAATGCCTAATGAGTGACTAGTATCTAGTTAGGGGCTTACAGGAAACCTTCGTCAAATTTGCATTTGACTCACCTACACTTAACTAGAATTCCGCTACTTTGCTCCCAGAACAAGGCGAGACGACATGCAAAAAGAGCGAGTAAGAAAGGGAGAATTAGAGTGAGCGAGATAGAGGATAAATAAAGAAAAGAAGAGAAAATCCCAGATGAATAAAGTGTATCTCGATCTGAGATTCGAAGTCGCACACCTTTTATGTCAGGGCACGCGTTTTACCCACGGCTATTTAAGCACGTGAGCACAGCATAGAATAGCCTTGTATAGTATACTCTGGAAAAAAGGTAGTGAAGAGAAGTGAACAAGGTATGAGAGTGAGAGGAAGATGAAAAGGAGTACCAGGGAGAGTAAAGCATAGCATAAAGAAAGAGGAAACATAGATAACGAAAGGTAAAAAGCAAAAGGAGAGAAATGGAATAAAAAAGAAAGACAAAGGAATAGATAGTAAGAAGAAACGGTAGAAAGAGACAGGAAGGAAGAAATGCAGAAAGGAAGAGAGAGGGAAGATAGAAAAAGATAGAAATGCCGAGAAAGAAACAGTGGAAAAGGACACACAAGTAACAAAGACATCAAACACCAAGAGAGCATCGGCCAGGACTCGATGGCTCGCTCGCTCGCTCGCTCGCTCACTCACTCACTCACTCACTCACTCACTCACTCACTCACTCACTCACTCACTCACTCACTCACTCACTCACTCACTTGCCAATCATTCGGGGAATAAAGATCCAAGTGCTTTGATTTCCTGATCGAAATAACGCTTTTATTCCTATTTGTTTACAACTTTCCTTACTACAACCATGCCGACGCCACCCAGCAACAACGTTCCAGGGACGACTGTCGTGTTCTAGTTTCCTTCGATAAAGTACAACCCTAACGCCCAACTTATACAAGTGGAAAAATACATTCCGCGCAGTTTTTTTTTCATCGTTAGTCCTTGTCGACTAAACTAACAGCCTGTCCTCATATAACTCACGTCGTTATTTTGATAAGAATTCCCCTGTCTCGCCTTACCCTCACATGCCTTATATCGCGTTCGGTGAAAGTTTTCTTTCATGATCACTTCGTAACTCATTCATCTCGTGCAGAAACTGCGCTCTTAGAACGCGAATCTGTCACTCTGCATATACGTTGCATGTTTATTAGATTTTCCAGGTTTTTGTTGTTTTTGTTGCATTGGCTTTCATTGCCGTTTTCAAATTCAGAGGAAAGTATGCATGAGAGATGACTTTTATTTTTGCTTTTTGGTGAAAAAAATTCTGGGTTCACGGAAGCGCTTTGAGCAAGTTTCCAGCAGCTAACCCATTTCAGTTTCACATAAGAGTAAGAAAACATCATCCTTCATTCTTAGACGAGATAGGAGCTCCCCCTTAATGATGCGGCGTCTATCATATCCTTCTTGCTCTCGCCTCTTTTCTTCGGCATTTATGGGTGATCAAACAGTTTTGTAAAGTGACTTATTGCTCAGCACGTGTCAGACAGGAAAATGAACAACGCGTGTAACCTTAACGCCCGCAATTCCTGGAGGAACGACTTCGTAGTCCATCATTACGGGACGTTTGAAATTACCGTCTTAGTTCGTGTCTTCTGCTTACGTTTCAGGCACGACCTTTATATATCGCACACCTGAGAAAGATAATATTCGATTAGGGGGAATTTGCCCCGCCGCGGTGGTCTAGTGGCTAAGGTACTCGGCTGCTGATCCGCAGGTCGCGGGTTCGATTCCCGGCTGCGGCGGCTGCATTTCCGATGGGGGCGGAAATGTTGTAGGCCCGTGTACTCAGATTTGGGTGCACGTTAAAGAACCCCAGGTGGTCAAAATTTCCGGAGCCCTCCACTACGGCGTCTCTCATAATCAGAAGTGGTTTTGGGACGTTAAACCCCACAAATCAATCAATTAGTGGGAATACAACACTACGCGTCGTCTGAAAAGCCGTGTCAAAGGAGGAAACGATTTAGAGCAGGAATCGACCGGCTTCTATTATCATGGTCGATGCGCGAGGCATCACGGCCACCTGACGACGTTGTTGCGGAAATGCGTCAAGTTTCTCATGGTGATTACGTACGCGGAGAAAAATTTCGAACAAACCATCAACTTCGGGAAAAAGCTGCCATACGTCTAGCTGAACAAACTTGCTTTCAGATGATGATGATTATGATGATTACGCGTATACGGCCAATTGTCTTATATATGTTCATTGCTTATCAACCCTTTCTTGTTTTTTTTCCTTTACCATATGTTGTGTTTTTAAAGAGGTAGTTTAGGCTAAGTTGGTGCTTTATTAACTGAAGCTACTCCTTCTCATAAAATATTCAGAGATGTACACACCGAAGACATGGTAGAGAACCACATAGGCTCCACTTGAGCCATCTGACGTACGGCTATTTGTCAATATGTGAAGGAAAGCCACATAATCGCGAAAGTCTAGTCACATAGCAGAGCTGGAGTTGACATAAAGTGCAGTCGTACTGGTGCGGAATTCCTTGACACTTAACGTTGTGTAGTAAAGTTAGTGCACCCAGTGTGGCATTACTTAGTGCGACGTTAGTGTGACATTACTGAAGACGACGCAGCACACTCACGTACTCTGAATATCATGACAAACAAAGCAAGAAGGTGGGCTCACATTAAAATCGTATAGTAGGGTCTCAACATACAAAAAAATATTGACGCTCTATTCCACAACTTCGAAGGTTATCGCTTTGCAGAATCAACTTCGGTCGAGTGTTGCAACGCCACAGCGACATGTACATGTTGCGGCCATGGTTATATATGCGCGCGAGATCATCATGATTTCGTATTCTCCTTCAATGTGGGTGTCGTTTTCGAACTGTAGCAACAGCAGTCACACTGCATGTTACACGCAACCTGGATCTGTGTATCCTGCATGAGAGGGTTCCACTTCTCTCGACTGGAATCCAGTGTGCCCCCACTCAACACAATATTTATTGAACACGGTTGCGCTCTCTGCCACTATAGTCACTGTCCTATCTCTGTTTATACTTCGGAATCGTGCCAGGCGTGACTCAATTTCATCGCTTTCCGGGAGTTCGCGTCGAAATGATTCCGATAGGCATTCTAGTATATGTTATGTGCAGCACCATGTACACTTCGCCGTTTGCCAGCTGTTGCTTACTCTGCAATGCGAAACATTCAGACGATCGCTTTCTTTTTGTGCACGATGCTACAAAAGATAGCTGGACTTTATGCCACAATCTATGCGCTCTTCCCATAGCAAAAAACAACAACAACAAACGAAACGCCTATTATCTTGGAGGCTTTCGTTCTGGTTATCACCCGAACGGCAGAGGGCAGCAAAGGAAAATGTAGAAGCCGCATTGCGGTGGTCCTTCATTGTGGGCTTTGTTTTGACGGTGGCACAGCTGTAATCAGAATCGCGACGGCAGGGTGTTGCGCAAGGTAGCCGTTGAGTGCTATGCCGGAAAAAGCAAGATCGAGAGGAATAAAGAAGAGATTGATATGTGGGGTTTAACGTCCCAAAACCACTCTATGATTATGAGAGACGCGAATAAAGAAGAGAGAGGGAGGGTAAATTGAGAGAAAGGCAGAAAGGTAAATCAGAATTGTAGCATTCGATTCGCTACCTTGCACTAATGGAGGAGGAAAGAAAGAGAAAGAAAGTAAAGATAAAAGTAGAATGCTCTAGAACATAATGAAGGCTATCTGCTGCAGCTAGAACATTCGTAATATTTTCCGACATTATAAAAGGTAGGAGGGTAATAATAATAATAATAATAATAATAATAATAATAATAATAATAATAATAATAATAATAATAATAATAATAAACTGGTCTGTTTAGAAAAGTGCCATTCGGTAAATTCGCAAGCACCAGAAATAGAAAGCTATTTCGAAAAACTAGTTTGCTATTGGTAGGAGGGGGAAAGGGGTAAGCGAAGGCTGTCGTCATATATTTGCCGCACTCTCACTTATATAACAGCTGGTATCTTGCCGGTACTTAGCTACGGAGCAGAAACCTGGAGACTCACAAAGAGGGTTCAACTTAAATTGAGGACGACGCAGCGAGCAATGGAAAGAAAAATGGTAGGTGTAACCTTAAGAGACAAGAAGAGAGCAGAGTGGATCAGGGGAGTTAAGGATATCATAGCTGCAATAACGAAGAGGAAATGGACATGGGCCGGGCATGTAGCACGTAGACAGGATAACCGCTGGTCATTAAGGGTCACCAACTGGATTCCCAGAGAAGGGAAGCGGGGTAGGGGGAGACAGAAGGTTAGGTGGGCAGATGAGATTAAGAAGTTTGCGGGTATAAATTGGCAACAGCAAGCACAGGACCGGGTTAACTGGCGGAACATGGGAGAGGCCTTTGTCCTGCAGTGGACGTAGACAGGCTGATAATGATGATGATGATGATGACTTAGTGGATAAAAAATGCGCTACGAGAGGAAGCACGGACGAAAGTGCATCGTCACATTTTAGTGCGTGTTGGCTGATATTTTGTGAAAGGTCGTTTCGCAACATGAGAAGAAAAAACAAAAAAAAAACAAGCATGATAGCGAAAATAGGTGAAGGTCAAAGAGCTTCAAAACATTTTGGCGAAGTTATTGTCGGCTTCTCTTTGTTCCATTTTGTTTTCCGAACTTTGGTTTTATATCACCGAGCGTTACGTAAATAGGAACGCCAAATTTGCATGATATTGTTTCCGACAACTGGCTAGTTTGCCCTCATATTTTGCATGATAAGGGGCAGGAATTGAGTGGATGTGTTTTGCCGGTGCGCAAGTGTGCCTCAATTACTTGCATTGCTAAAAATTATACAAACTACAAAGATATCTTTAGCACAATAAAGATAACTTACCGGGAACTAATACACATGCTCTCTGTATTTGTACTGGCGAAGCATGTAGCGTACCGGGGTTTAGCTCAATAAACAGTTTTAGAATAAGGTTCGTGAAGTCAGCGTTTTTCTGACGCCTCGTTTTTTTTTCTCCAGCTTGCGTAGCAAGTCAGGTTTCCGGCGTTTACGTTTGTTGGCCACGACGTGATAGTTTCGCAACTTGATGTTTACGCAAAACTTTGAATAACCTATTCTAAAACTGCGTAACAAAGAGTATTATAATGAGTGCCACAGACGGCATGGTATGCGTGAGAAGCAAGTGGAGTTCACTTTTCTTCGAGTTAACCCCCCCTTTCTTTTTCAACTTTTGAAACTGAGTTTGGAGCTCGAAAGCTTGCACCTAATTGATTGTGTTGAAGCTCACAGCCAAACGAGGACGCACGAGAACCGCTTTTTCATGTCCTCGTCTGGTTGTGTACCTAAAAGTGTCCTGCAACACTTTTTCAGCATGGTCAAAAAATACTGACGATTCACAGTCAAGGCTCCTGAGAACACGTGGGCCAAACATTATGGCGCAGCGCGCTGCATGGAATTTGCAAGCATTCTCAGAGTCTGCTAGAAATCACTTCCTCTCCGCTTTTCAAATGGTGCCATAAACCTACATGATTACGTCATAAACCCACAGCACGGCCATTGGCTTATTTGAGAATCGTGAGCAGCATAGTTTCCACGGCTCCCGCCAGATGCCGCCACGTGGCTGCGCGATGTTCGCATTCACAATGACAGCTCGTGAGCCACTCGTTTGAAGGAAAGAAAAAAAAAGATAAATAAAAGTGCTCAAGATCATGAGCTGTGCTGACTTTGTTCTAGCCCTCTTGCCACCCCCTGTGCCCTGTGTAGCTTTCAGCGTGCTAGCTTGTACGGAAATAGAGAGAAAGCACTTGAAGCGTGCGTGAAATCCCTGTAACTGTACTCGTACTTGGCAGAATATTAAACTCGTTGCGGCATGTTGTGTGAAAAGAGTCGTGATCTGATATTGAGACTGCTCTATTATAATTTAGAATGGCGTCGCGAATCTACTTTGATGGAGCTTCAGGTGTTAAAAATTATTCCGGAGCTCTCCACTCGATGGCGTTCCTAATAACTGCAGCGTGGTCTAGGCACCAAAAGCCTCAGGGTTCAATTTAAATCTTTTTATCACTCCTCGCGTCGAGAAGTTTATATGACGCCAGTAACGGTGGTGCCAGCAGGACGATTTGGACAATTTTTTAGACAGAAATATAAGAAAAGTTTGTGTGGGAATATATCACATACTGAAATACGGATGGCTCACGATAAGTCACCCAGGCGTACCCCCCCCCCCCCCCCAAAAGAAAAAAAAGCCATGATGAGACACAGGTCGATACTAAGTGTCTTCCTCTTGGAGGCTATACTCCAGAGATACCACGGACTCTCATTCAGCACTGATATATGTGTACCTTAAAGAAAAGAAAACGAAAGCAAACCGCAAGCACAATTACTCAGACGCTGAGCAGCGAGACTGCGTCATGACTTTGCACGCAGCGAGGATAAACTGCTGGCGTTTATTGTAAACTTGAAAAAATTGCAAGGAAATAAAGTGTCAACTTTGCGCAGCGCGTGTCAGGAGCTTTCCTCGCGTTAAACGGGCCGTGACGGCGAACAAGAAAGAAAAAAACAGAAACGCGGAAAGTCCTGCACAGGCTGTCACGTTGCTGTGTCAAGGCGTCGATGCTTTCAGGTCCAAACTCTAAGTACCGTAATGAAAGCAAAAAGTCGAGCGAAAATCTAGAGTGCCGTCGGGGAAAAATATTAAGGGGGACCAAATGAGGAACAACGCGGATGCTTGAAAACAGGCGAAGAGGACAAATGATTCCTTGGTAGCCGTCGTGTACTCTCTCGCTTCTATTTTAGTTTTTTTTCTTGCCCGTGGACTCTGAAAGAAGTGCTGTCAACGATAAGCTTTAGCGTCCCAGCTGTTGCACTGGTAATGGCTAGCTCGAGCATCAGCAAAATGACTTTTCGTCGAGTGCAGGGTTGCCCTGCAGTCAGCGACTGGACACTTCTGTACGGGTCGTTAGAAAGCGTAAGGCCGAGCCAATCGCGCCATGCTTTGAGAAAGATTGTCGAAGTGTTCGTGTTGTACGACAGTAAGGTTTTTGGAGGCTGTGCAGATGGAGTAATTAGTTTTGAGTTTTATTGGAGTAACGAGCTTCCAAGTGATCAGAGCGAATAAAAGCACGAAAACATACTAATTTGATAATTACCGTATTCAATAACTCACTCACTCACTCACTCTCTCGCCCACACGTTCACTAAGACGTAACACCCTATACATACGCAATTATAAATTCACATGCAAACACACAAAACATACTCATGCGGCGAAAAAACTATGCCAACTTTTTAACCCGCCGTATACTTGAATATCGGTTAAAGTCAAGAAAAGATCCTTCCGCCTTCGGAAGTGGACAAAATAAATCAGGAGATACGACGCCCTGTCATACATACCGGAATAGAAAGCGGCGTAATGTATCTCACGTATAATTTTCTTTGGAATTAACGAGTGCTACGGAAATAGCGAAGGGAATGAAGGGGTGGTAGCTATGGTGGGATGCGTCACTTGCGCAATTCACGCTTTTTTTATTATATTGAATCTGTTGGCCGGTACTTTTCGTCCAAGTTTGAACATCGTTATTTCATATGGCGGCCACGGTACGTAGATGAGATGGTACATGGCCTGCGATGTGGGGCACTTCCAGGCGAACTGTTCATAAAAGGAACCAATTGCTTGCCCGGCTAACTAGCTTGCTGCCAAGACAGGCGTGCCTGTTGCGGAGCTAGTAACGACAGGGATGAGAAGTGGTCGCAAACGATATTCAGCTGTTTTGTGCACAAACCTAAAATTACCATGTCTTATGCTGCGCAGTATTACTTATTAGCTTTAGCTAAAGGTCGGCAGCGTTGCTCTTCTTCAAGGGCTTGCTGAGCCTTATTAAAAACAATCAATACAGCAATATCTGTTGGTGCAACACAACCGAGAAATCATACCAACAAGCTCATCATACCAACTAGCTCGTCTTGCAATATTACACCGACGAGAAAACGAAACTGAATAAGACTGGCACTCAATGACGCGCTTTCCACGAACAAGAAGCCCTTTAGTGCGTTGCAAAGCGACACAAATGTCTTAGCACGTCATATTCTTCACACGTCGAATTTCAATTCGGGTGTGGGCTCCCTCTGTAGATAAATGAACTCGCTTGAGTGGTGTCTTTTTTTTTAGTTCTGTCACTCTTATCGCCCACGAAAGCTAAATAAGCAAGCTATTAGGGAACGAGGAAACCGTTTGCGCATCGAGAGCTTATTTGCAGCCGGTACCAACTCACCCATGCTACCGTTACGGTGAAGTGAAATGAACTTTATTTGGTCCTGGAGAACAGGTCAGACGCGCCCCTAAGAAGGGTCCGCCGCAGTTGCTGGCCGCGTCCAAGCCGGGACTGGAAGACCGTGACCCTCCGCCCGTTCGCAGGCCTCCTGGACTGTCGAGCATTGGACCGAGAGTTCGGTGGCGTATCTTTCATTCCAGTCATGAAGAAAGCTCGTTGCTGTTCGGCTGCATAACTGCGTGGCCCCACGTTCGACGGCACGGTATAGGCACTTGCCCAGCGTCACTATTATGCGTGTTACTCCGCTTCTTTACGCGTCGCCTGCAGATGGCTCGCTCCCTCCTTTCCTCCTCTTTCTTACCTTGCACTCTCGAGCGCTATTGAATAACGTAATTCAGGATGCCTGGTAAGGTTAACCATAGAGTTTCCTACCTTATCTACTGCACAAAACTGCGGCGCTGCGGCCATTCAGTAACCATGGTGATAATGGGTAAGGCGTTGATCCACCAAGTCTTCGTGCTTGCGGCTTCCAACGCACTTGTAGGTTTGTTTATCGTAGCAATTTAGTTTTTATGTTGGCTAAAAGAACGTTTATATGGCAACCTCATGAGCGAAATGTGAGCCTTAGCGGGTCTAGGTGGTGAAGCGGTACTGCTCAACTTTTGCTAAACTTGGTCTTGCAAAAAAGTGGCTGCTATCAGCACGCAGAGTCTAAGAAAACATTGCATGATCACCCGCTAAAGAGAACCATGAGGCAATGCGAAGCATTGCGGGGGAGGAGGGGGGTGGTGCACACTGCGTTTTCATTGATTTGACTAGATGTTTGCATTAATGTTGCGGATTTTATGTTATCGTTTGTGCTGAGTTTAGTTCTTATGTTGTTAACGTAAACACCTAATCAAACACATGCAAAAGCGGTTTGCAACTTCTGTTTCGCTTCGCAATGAGGCTATACTTTCCGTCGCCTCATGGTGGCATTTTAGCGAGAAATGGTGTAATTACATAGGAGTTTGCTTTGCCGAAGCCATGCTTTGAAGTTGTTTCGGGAGGCGTTCTGCACGGACGTTGGACTCGCGTTGTCTCTCTGCAGCCGACGCACTGTCTCGACGCTCACGTTTGGCTTGGACGTCGGCGTTGCGTACGGCGGGGTTCGCTTGACCACGCTGCCGTGTGGTCTGCGGCACGGAGGCAGCGCCAACCTCATACTCTCCACCTCTCATCCTCGCACCGCTTATGCGAGGAGAGGGTCCTCCCACCTACTCACGCTCACGCGAGAGGGGTAGAGAGATGGCGCATGCGCAGTAAGAGTGGTTACGCCGCACGCACATCGGATTGAACTCCGCCATCAGTTGCTTCGCATCCAAAAACGTAGCTTACGTAGATCCATGTTTTATATGTGAATACCATGCTGGCTGAAACGTCATGCGTGGTAGCTCACATAGATTCTAGCATCAGATCTCCCTCCATGGTTCTATATTAAAGTCTGGGGAGCTATCTCTCTTCCTTTCTACCTATGTCTTCCAAACTTTCCTATTCGTCGCTTCAGTTTAGAGCTGCGCACTAGTTTTTCTAGACTGGTTGAAACCCCTGCCATCCTATCATACGTGTAAATCCACATGGTGCTAAACTTTTGCTGAATGCACGGTGTTTGTTTGTTTGTTACGCTCTACCATTGCGGCACGTGCGCCTGCGAGAGCAAGCTATAAAACAAAAGCTTCACAGTTTGGACCCTCTTGGCTGATTGCTGGTAGCGTGCCCGAGGCCTATTTGGCACCAAGCTGGAGGGTTGCTCCGAAAAGCGGAAGAGCGGTGTTTCGCCCGCAGCCCAATCAGTGGAATGGCTTCTGGCACGGCGTCAAGGAGCCCGACGGAGGCGGTACGCTGGAGCCACCACGCATGCTTCATTTCACTCTGTGAGGTTGCAAGTGGTGGCGCCACAAGTAGACTTCAATCAAGTAATTTATCAGAAAGATAACTTAATTTTGGCTTATATATATATATATATATATATATATATATATATATATATATATATGTTACGTTATGTATAAAGGCCTAATAGAAAATAAATCAGAAGAAAAATTCATTAACCCATCAGAGATTCAACCAGTGCAGTGACCCCTCGCTACTGTGTGCACCGCAATAAAACAACTAGGCCACACCGCTCATACTGTCCTCCACACTAATGGCGAGCTATGTATACACACCTTTGCCACTGGCCTACTGTAAATGAACTTGAAGTAAACATTTCAAAACAAAACCTGTACTTTGGACAGGACATATATGGTTCCCCGAAACATTGACGTGTCTGATGGCTTGGTCAATGTAGGAGTGGGCTCACTCCAGCCCAAATATGTATGAAAGGGGCATTTCCAAATGTCTCGCGCTCAACGTTTACTATGAAGCAACACAAAAAATCGCTCGTGTCAAGTCCAGTACTATTCGCGAAGTTGCTGGTCCTGTCGTGCATGTAGGTTCTATTTTCATTGAAATACACACAACCACTATCGGTTTAGACGGACAAACTCATCTCGCTGTCGCAGATGAGTTGTGGTGGCGGGTGCGCTATTAAAACATCGCACGACTTCTTCATCGCGACAGTGTACATCTCCCAAGAAACCCTGTGGACTTACATCATCAACTTCTCTCTGCACAAATTTCGTGTGGTGTGCCTACAGGATGGGCCGGTCATATATCAGTGGAGCCCTCAACACGTACTTCGGCGTGAAAACAAGCGGCTTGTCACGTTTCTAGATGCCTAATATGAACTTTGCCTTCTGTCGGACGTCATGCAGTCAAATACTAACAACAACATCATTTAGATACCATGGTTACTGCATTACTGTCTATTCAGCTACAATCGACCATGTTCAGTACATTTCGTATTGTTCCTAAATCTCCTAGCCTTGCTTCGTATAGCATCCCAGTGTGTTGCTATCGCAATCATTGATTCTGCCTCGTGCTGAAAGTGTGACTTTTTTTCTAAAATTGGCTTTGTCATGCAGGCTCGTTCACAGTGTTGACAAAAACCTGAGTGAGTTAGTGCATGCAGTTTGCTACACATGACAAATATAAATTCAAGTTTTCGGCTTCGCAAGCTAGAAAACACACACAAACAAAGAGATCGTCTTTGAAGTTGATCGCGGATGGTCAATGTCGACAGCCGATCTTCTGCCTTCGTCGGGCGCGAATATATACCTCCGTGGCCCTAGGATAATAAAAATGCAGAATAAATATTGACTTTATAGCTGAGTACTGGACGCATGGAAGTATGGTGCTTTTATATGGGCTCTCGTTTTTATGCCCAACATAGGAACAGTCGTCTTACTCTGACAACAAACTTTGTGCTGAATATATATACGGCATGTATTGTCTCCGCAATGCACGCGCCGTGGCTTCCTAACCGTGGATATTGTTCTTGCCGTTTATCCTCCTTCGACAGGGTTGTTTGCACTCGTACTGCTTTTGAGAATAACAACATGCTCACCACCGAGAAGAATTGAAGAAAAACATATGTGTATTCGCCCCGAGGATACAGTACGCTTGCTCGGGGATAGGTCTCGTACAAAAACTTGGCAGCTACATGGTATTTTTCGTTCATCGTGGTAGCAAGAAGATGAGTTATTTGTGTTCCGTTTTTCGTGTTCTAACGGACTTGCTGTAGAGAGATTGTGGGTACCATCGGCTACCCCATTTCTGCTACAGGTGCTGCAGCTGAAAATAATAAATAAAAAACGTAGCTCCCCCTTCTCCCCCCCAGACACGCACACGAGGAAAACATCGAGCCACTTCCACGCCTTCAAGACTGTAGGATGGCGAAAGTCTAAGTACTCACGATAATGCGTGTTTTTGGCCGGCGGAATCACATGGTGACATAAATCCAACGCTAGATTTACGACATGCGCGCTCACACATTGCGAATCTCATCATCGTCATCACGATCAACCTTCCCATAATTATTTCGAGCATCACTGTTAGTTTGCTTTAATTTTCTTTTCACTCTCCCATCACGTCACGTTTTCTGTGTGACTTCTGCTACAAATGCGCCGACGAACAACAACAGCGGTACAGGGTAGATTCAAACAGTTTTTGTGCGTCGTTTGTCTTGTGGGTGTTTGTTTGCAGTGGTACGTCCTTGTTCTGTAATGAATCGAATCACCCAAAAAGAAGTTCATTTTGCAGCAAAGCTGTCTTATGACAAGTAAAGAAAACGGGCTACAAAATTAAACAAAGAAGGAGGGTGGTCAGATCCACATCGCGAATGCTGTCGAAATTTAACAGCGAAATTGACGCTTGCTTCGCCCGGCTCTCTCTCACCTATATTAGGCCACCTCCCATTGGATCACCCTTTCCACTTAGCCTTTTCTTCACCCATCTGGGCGTGTTGCAGCCCTTTCTCACTCACTGAGTACTCCTCTCTTAACGTGGCTAGACCCTGGTACCAGCGCAACGCCAACAGAGGCAGAATTTTCGGCTTTGGCATTAAAATAACATGACAATGAATAGGATAGCTAGAAGGGACTCGTTTGATGGATTCCGTGCCGACCGGTTGTGCCCTCGCGATCTCGGACGACAGCGTAGCTCTGGCCGACTGAGTTGCTCCTACGCCACCTCCTGCCGCCGGTCCCCTACGACGACGACAGCGTAGCTCTGGCAGACTGGATCAGCCCTACTCTATCTCCTGTCGCCGAGAAGAGCTCTCGCCAGTGGTGTCCCGTCCTCAGGCTCCTGCAACCGTGTCCTTCTTTCCTGTCTTCTCCTTACTTCCGTCGCTCCCTGTCCCACCACCTCGCTCTCTCCTTCATCTCTCTCTATCTCTCTGCCTTCTAACCATATCCTTTTATTCCCTTGTCTACCCCCATCCCTCGTGAGCTACTGTTGAGGTGTCCTCCCCCTGAGAGACAGTTACGGGGCTCACTTTTCTCTTCTTTTCTTTCAAAATCCACCCCTCCCTACAGAAGACGTGCTTTGGACAGGCTCCGACGTTTCGATAGGAGCACCTATCTCTGTCAAAGGCGCCTTGTCACTCTTGGCGTGTTAGATGTAAGGAAGGAAGTTAGTATTAACGTAACGTCATCTCCAGTGGTAGGGGTGTCCCTGCTGGTAATCACTATCTAAAAAAAAAGCAAGGCAGAAGAGTTCAGCCCTTGCCTCATTTCAATGAAGGGTGCAATGACTCTAATTATTCTGTTCTCGGACTCTAATGAAGCTGCGAAAAATGGGAGGGGAAGAGAATAAGGAAATAAATGAGCAAAAATAGGAAAGCAGAAAAGTAGCGACGGCGCAACAAAGCGGGAGCCGCCACTACAAGAACGAAGGAAAGAGAAGGCACGAAACTTCTAACTTCAAGACGGGTGTCACGTCCAGCTACCGCGTAGGGTTGCCGACGATAGTAGCGTACGCCGATTCCCAAACAACCACCGATAAGTGGGAACCACAAAAGAAAAGCAATAACGAAAAGGGGAGAAGGAGGCAGCTTACTTTTAAAAGTCAGGATTTCGACGGTATGCGATACCTGAAGTTGTGTCTGACAAGCACGTGTTTAATGTGGGAAGTCATTGGCAAACGTATGCTTCAAGTGTCGCTGTAAGTAGCCCGCTCATGGTAATTGCCTCAACTAAGTTCCACCGAATGATAGTTGGCGCTGTGCTTCTGGAGTTGCTACAGTAACTGTATCTACGGGGCCGTATACAGTTACTCTAGGAGTGGCGCCAGCGGTGCCACTTGGCGGGAACGAGAATACGCAGTTCATCCTCTTTTTGGAGGTTTGGCGCAGCCGGGAACAGTTTAGTTTCGTTTCCACTGTTGGTTGAGCTCTGTGGGTACGATACTGCAGCTAGTACTGGTAGACTCACGTGCTTAGTCGAACATCGTGGATACCACATGCGCGAAACATGGTATGTGTTGGGCTATTTGCTTGTTGCATTGACATTCTATGTTGTTTTTTTGCATCACTTTAGTTCTTTAAGATACGGCTGGCGAGTTCGCCGTTAAACAAAGGTTTTTAATGAATGACTACGTATCTGTTGCATTACATGGGGGACTGCTCATGTGCGACTCTGCTTAGACGCCGCAGATCATACCTCACAAATTGGTGGCACTCTAGTCCGTATAGGTAATTGACTTTGGCTAAACAACGCAACAAAATAGATACATGACGGCTTGTGCGTTGGGAATCACTCCTGGTGTTGCTCACAGTGTACACTGTCGTTCTTTGTGAGAGGGAACAGACGCACACGTGGCCTGCGCTCTTCAGCGGCTGCCTACAGCACCATCAACCGACAAGTGAAGAAAGCACGCTCGATTTTAGTGTCATCTATGGCCAAGCAAGATAACGAGTCATGGCCGGTAGACAAGCGCTACTAGACTACGTTCCCTCACCACTCGCGCGGCGAGCAATATTGGGCGATTACTGCAGCCTGCACCGCGGTCGCACACAGCGTTTGATATGTTCGCAGTAGACTACGCACTGCAGACCTGAGCAGAGAGAAAATGATATCTAGCAGCGCTTTTCTACCAGCCATAACTCGTTATTATTATTTATTTGGCAACAGATGACGCTGAAAGTGAACGTGTTTCATTTTGCTGTCGGTTGGTGGTGCTGTAGGCAGCCGCCGCAGAGCGCAGGCCACGCGTTTGCGTGTTCCCTTTCATAAAGGACGACAGTGTACATGTCCCGGCTACCTGCTGCTGTCTAACACAGTTTTTTTTTCGTGTATTCACTTGCGTTCTTTAGTCCACAGCCCACTTTTACTTCTAATCTCTCGAAATATTTCTGGTTTCAACTTAAGTTTTAACCCGTCAATTTCGGTTTTGACACTGTTTCTGGTTATAGCAATGCAAGGTCTCTTGGTGAGCCAGAAATAGCATTGACTAGATGCCTAGATGGCTTAAGGACTCGAGTTTCTCTCCTCGTAGAATATAATATTGGTGCCTTGAATACGCTGTTTTTTTAGGCAATGACATTACTGCGCTGCGCGTGGGGCTCACTTCCGAAACGCAGGTGATGTCCAAAAGATCGCAATCATAATCTGCTTCGGGCACCACAATTCTCTGGCGCACGTAGCTTCGAAAAGCGCAGCCTCCGAGATTCGTCTTTCTTTCTTTCTTTCTTTCTTCTTCTTTCTTTCTTTCTTCTTTCTTTCTTTCTTTCTTTCTTTCTTTCTTTCTTTTTTTCTTTCTTTCTTTCTTTCTTCTTTCTTTTTTTCTTTCTTTCTTTCTTTCTTTTCCTTTCTTTTTTTCTTTCTTTCTTTTCCAGTGGGTGCGCATCTGTTCCTGGGCCATAGATTGAAACACCATCCTTAAGGTAAAATGTGCACCGAAAGCAGATATTTGCAACAGCTAGCAGCGTACTTTGCGAACATAGAGACTGATTCAACAGGATTAAATTGATATTTTCTTATATGCACCCTGGGCAAAGAAGGGGAAAAAGCATGAAGTACTCGTACATCATCAACTTTATTTAAATAAAATAATTAAGGCTGCTAATCGACCCCATTCTCTGGGCTATCTATATTTCCCTAATTCAGTTACACTCAATTTCTTCATCGGACAAGGATATACCATTGGAGTAATCGTATAAGATGTTGTTGCTTTTTGGACAATAGCCAGAAAAAGTTCTTCGTCGCTACTTTCAGTTAGGTTGTCTGCCACACATTTTTGAAGGTTCACATGTGCGCAAAAGTTAAAGACGCAGATGGCGCTGCTTAAGAAGGACCTAGTTCATTACTCCTTTTGTTCAAACATACATGTGTGTATAACCAGGGCCCACAGATAATTCAATCTACGCACTTTTTTGCTCACCCTAATTGCGCTCTTCAAAACTAATCCTCTTTGCGAGAAGAGCATTTCTTCTATGCCAGAAAAACATAAAAAATGAACACACCTGTAAGAACTGAGATCGGATTTATTACAAATGCCACAATTATATGGGCGTGCCACATAAATTTCTTCATTTCTTTCCTCTTCCTTATTTCGCGTCTCTTGCAAACGCAGATTTAAACATATCGAAGTGGAACTGTGTTATATAGATGCCTCTGATGTATTTCCTAAGCACAGGCCGCGCACGTAAAGAGGCGGCGTGAAAAACAAAAGGAAAAAAAATAGTTATATTACTTGGGCACGAGCAGACCATTCTACTCGAAATCTAATCCGGGAAACCAGCTGGGCACGCATATGGAAAAACCTCGTTCACTTTGCTGAACTCAGCATGGCTGTACTCAGAAGAGGGTGAGAAAGATAAATCATTTCCCCGGTCGTCCCTTATTCATTCGAATCTCCCGCTTCGAATGAAGAGCTCTCGTGGGAGCTCGTCGCTAACGAGGGTGCACGAGAAGGAGACTTCAACATTTTTCGGGGGGTTTGAAAGAAGGGACGTGGTGTATGCCGAGCAGGGTTAGAGATAGTGTAAAAGTAATACTAACGACGAAAAACCAACAGAAAGAGCAATAGAGGATCAATCGAAATGGATAGCCAAATTTTGAAATGCATGTAGGTAGCTGATGAAACCGGTACTCTTTCTTTCTTTCTTTCTTTCTTTCTTTCTTTCTTTCTTTCTTCTTTCTTTCTTTCTTTCTTTCTTTCTTTCTTTCTTTCTTTCTTTCTTCCTTTCTTTCTTCCTTTCCTTCTTTCTTTCTTTCTTCCTTTTTTTCTTTCTTTCTCTCTCTCTCTTTCTTTCTTTCTTTTCTTCTTCCTTACATTCTTTCTTTCTTTTTTTATAATCACTCTTCATCTGCTTTGCATAATTTCACATCCTCACCGACGAGCTAAACCCTGCCTAGAAATAAATTCAGCACATGAATGCCTTTCCGTGCTTTATTACTGGCTGCTTTCCTTCTCAATGATATGTTCAGCCTGAAGAGATTAAAAGGTGACTGGCTCCGTATGTTTACGTTTATCTTTACCTCTTTTTCTGCACACATCATCTTCTTCTTCTTTGTTTTGCTCAGTTGCGCTGGGGATCGGGATGCGTAAACCAATAAGATTTGCGCAAGAAAAAAACGGGGGGGGGGGAGGGGGGCTGAGCTACCTATATTTTAAATCTATCCTTTCGGGGCTTAGTAAATTTCTGACTCCCATGATCAGGACACGGACTAACGGTAACTCTCAAATGCTGTAATTTTGGATGGGTTAGGAATAATGGGCGTGAGGTGTTTGCACAGATGCGTATAAACCACCGAATAGGTCTTAAGGCAACGCTAGGTTTCGAGATATTAGATGCCGACTTTGCTTTAAGGAACCCCAGGTGTTTAAAATTTCTGGAGCCCTGCATTACGGGCGTCTCTCATCTTACCATGATTTTGCGAAGTTAAACCCTAGCAATTCAACAATTTATTATCAACAGATATTCGATTTTATGCAAGGTGAGCGTTGCAGATTATGTAAAGCGACAATGCTGCTTCGAAAGAAGTAATGTAGCTCGAACTTTTGAGCCGGGCTGCTGAAACCACTTGACATTTATTATTAGGAAGAAATAACGTAATCTTAGCACGTTTTCGGGCTAAGTATGTCTTCGTTCTGTGGACCTAAAATATATCTGTAGCAAAAAAAAAATAGCAGCTCCAGTTGTGACGCAACCGTGTTGTACGTTGTGAATATGTGCCGTGCTCCCCCCCCCCCCCCCCCAGAAAAACAAGCTGACTTCACAGTTTAGAAAGAAAAGGTGGTCAAGTGGGGTCGAGAGGGGAGGGCTGTGTAACAGGGGTTGTAAAAGTATCACAAGTTAGCTGCGTTTTGAAAGCTAAAAGGTAGCTCGACCTTGTTCAGTTTAGCATTATCGATCCTGTAAACTCGGAGGAAAATTATTCAGGGAGGGAAGGGGTGAATAAATGTAGTACTTAAGTAGAACAGCTCATCGGAGTGGAAAGAAACTCTACACAAAACGTTGCCGCGTCAATGCACACTTAACACCAATAGGCAGCATGTGAGTGTTTATATTGGTCGGCTACTTGTTAGTTGAAAAAGGCCACCCACGACATCACAACAGCTGGCAAAAAGAACGTTCGACACTTGACGTCATGGTTACGGGAAGTGCTGACTAATGATTCCATGATTACACACAGATTACGCAGAGATTACACGCAGTTAAATTCCCAGTAATCTATTGCCCTTGTAGCTCGCTTGGCAGAGCATCGGAAGCATTATCCGAATGTTTTAGGTTCGGTCCCCATC
Source organism: Rhipicephalus annulatus (assembly GCA_013436015.1). Classification (NCBI taxonomy): domain Eukaryota; kingdom Metazoa; phylum Arthropoda; class Arachnida; order Ixodida; family Ixodidae; genus Rhipicephalus; species Rhipicephalus annulatus. The sequence continues at coordinate 451,020 of WOVY01001574.1, forward strand.
CAGCGGCAATGTGTTGCATTTTATTCATTTTCATTTCTTTCCATTTATGTGGTAACTCCTACACTGAAATTTAAAACAACAAATAATGTCCCCTATACCTCCGTATGTTTCGTTGTCTGTGAGCTTAACAGTAAAAATACTCGGAGTTTTACATCCCAAAAGTACGAGGTAATTGTAAGGACGCGGCCATGCAGGGCTTTGGAAACTTTGAACATCTGGCGTCCTATAACGTACCAATAATTCTAAGCACACGGCTATCTAGCATTTTGTCTTTATCGAAGTTCGGCTGGCATTCGATTCCGAGACCTTCGTGTCAGCAGCTGAGCAGCATAACAGTTGGACCACTGTGGTCGGTTGTCTGTTACTTTCAATATGCAAGGCAACAGTAGCACATGTTGTGACGGCCACACTGAATCTGTCTGCCGTGAGCAACTACAATCACAGTCTCGATGGTGGCGAGCACCGGCGTACTGCTGATCCTTCAGGTGACGCACCACTGATTTGCGATAGAAAAAATCAAAGGCTGGCGGTCAATCGGAACGTATTTCACGCACGGTGGACACCCCGGACGCCCAGTATAGGACAACACGCATTCAGCCGCTGTTTATTATTTCCATTCTCTTTCTTCATCGCAGTAAGCGAAGCTACAACGCTGTTGCGCATGGCGTCCCAACCAAAGCCTGTAATATTGCACCGGGGCCTGTGAGAGCTTTTGAAATCGTCTGATGCTATTTAGCTCGACTCTTCGATACGTTTCAAATGCGCATGCACAGCACAAAGATGTTGACTTCTATATACCAACGTAACATCCTTAGAAATATTACAAGTTATTCTTTCGGCGAAGGCCTCACCAACACCTCCTCTACTTTATCAACGCCAGCCAGATGCGCCCGATCCAGCTATACACCACCCTCTCCCCTAGCCCTTTCCTTTTCTCTCCAATCGCCTATCCTCTGTGTGTGCTTTGTGGTCCTGAGGGAGAGTAACTCCTCATGCAGTGCCTCATGACAAAATTATATGAAGTAATTTTTTGTTCAGTTGTGTACAGATCCCTGGGGTGACGTCTGGCATTTCTAGTGTTCACAATATTGACAGTCATGCTGGCTTTGTGAAAGATACAGTGATAGCGTGTCGCTGTTCATGGCGCTATGCGGGCAATCAAAGAAAGGGGAAGTGTCACTTCTGCTCTTTTCAATTTCGTGCTGCTACGAGCAGCACGAAAGAAAAAATCTGACAGGCGTATGATATTGGAGTGGGAAACACGCCTATCGCATCTTCGGGAGAAAGCGCTCTGACCCACGTGTGCCACAGACATTGGTGACGCGAGCAGCGCGACCCACCATGTAGCATCACATGGCGACCACCCTCTGAACTAAGGCGGGCCGACGTCTTTTGTTGAGAAGCGCGCCTTAGCACTCGGATTGAAAGAAATAAAGGAGGCGCTGGCCTTACATACCTCTCCAAACGCGAAAGTGGACCGTCGGCGTCGACAGTGGCCGCGCGCACGCGAGTGGTGATAGAAATCGTCATCACGTGATGACGCAGCCGTGTGACGTCATCTCGACATCGCAGATCTCTAAAGTCTGTGACGCCATAACGACGTACGTGAGGACGTAATAACATGCCATCCCATTTTGATCAGAGGTGGACTGATCTTGGAGGCAGTGCAAAACCAGCTTAAGTGCAGAAAGCTGGGAGGATAAAAACTGACGAGAGAAAGAAGTATACTTCGCCCTTCAGCCGTCTTACGCTATTAATAATTGTTAGCGTTTAACGTGCCACAACCACGATGTGATCGTAAGAGACGCCTTAGGGAAGGACTCGGCAAGTTTGGCTACCTGGCGTTCTGTAACGTGCGCCTAAATGTAAGCACACAGGTGGTCTTACGAAATTACGGGAATGATTAAAATGTCCTATCATGGTGTTTTTTTTTCCTTTTTTTCTTTCTGTTTCTGCACCAGGCAGGAGCTGTAACTGGGCTACTATCAGTTGACAATTTTTTATATTGTTTCTCCTCTCTTAAAAAATTAAAAAGTGTAAGATCATGTCTATTTAGGAAAAACAGAATATCCTGCATTACATCACATGTTTCAACAGCTTTCATTTCATTTCATTTCATTTTATTACCTTAAAAGCCCAACAGGGGCATTACATAAGGGGTGGGTTTACATATGTTCATTATACATTGTTAGAAATGACATTTGAATAAGCATTATTAAACATGACGTGGAAATATGGTTTACATGATTTTGTGGTATATACAATCAGTTGGAAAGATGAAAAATGACATCCAGTAATTGTTATTCTGAAAAATGATGAGATATCTCTTGCATGAATGCGGGTGCGCTGGTTAGGGCGGCAATTTGGTGAGGCAGGCTGTTCCAATCCATGGCTGTGCGAAAGAAAAAAGAACCTGAAAAGGTAGTAGTAGTACGAGTGCGGGGGCGGCCCACATGGTTGATGTGCCCAGTTCGATGCGACGTTCTGCCAGGGGGAATAATGTACGGCGTTTGATTGAGCGAACAATGATAAAACTTATGAAAAAGAGATAGTGATAAAACACGGCGACGAGAAGCAAGGGTCGGCAGACCTAAGTCCTTTCGCAATAAAGACACGCTGACATGATATGAATATTGAGAGTGTATGAACCTTACAGCACGGTTTTGCACGGTTTCGAGAGCGTTGCTTAAATATGTTTGGTGGGGGCTCCATACTGCGCATGCGTATTCGAGTTTAGGGCGGATTATGGTTTGATAGGCTAGTAATCTAACATGCTTTGGGGCTTGTTTTAGGTGGCGTTTAAGGAAACCAAGTGATTTATTAGAAGATGAGATGACGTTAGTGATATGTGCGTTCCAAGATAAATCTTTAGTTAGGGTAACACCGAGGTATTTGTATGAGGGCGAAGCTTCTAATGATATGTTATTGATTGAATATGAATAGAACAGAGGGTTACGTCGACGGGAGAATGTCACAACTTTACACTTAGCGGGGTTTAGTGTCATTAGCCAATGGTCACACCATTGTTGCAGACGATTAATATTTGCCTGAAGAGAAATTTGGTGAGATGTATTAGTAATGGTTTTGTAAATGACGCAATCATCCGCAAACATGCGAATATTACAGGTTACATGACCAGGAAGATCGTTAATATATATTAAAAAGAGGAGAGGCCCGAGAACAGATCCTTGAGGAACACCGGAAGTTACACGCAGGGAGTCAGAGGTGCTGTTGTTAATAAGGACAAACTGTGAGCGGTTATTAAGGAATGCTTCAATCCATCGTAAGACGTCGGGGTGTACATTTGCCAAAGATAGTTTTAGTAGCAATCGTTGATGTGGTACCTTATCGAACGCTTTCGCAAAGTCTAAAAATATCGCGTCTGTCTGTAGGTTAGTATCGAGATTTGTGTGAAGATCATGCAGAAACGCTGCCAATTGGGTTTCGCAAGAAAACCCTTTGCGAAATCCGTGCTGTGAAGGATGAAAATATTTATTCGAGTCTAAAAATTTCATGATTTCTGTATAAATGACATGTTCCATGATTTTGCAAGGTACGCTTGTAAGTGAAATGGGGCGATAGTTAAGTGGGGAATTCTTGTTCCCTGATTTATAGATTGGAACAACCCTTCCCACCGTCCAGTCATGAGGTATGGTGCCTGTGGAAAGTGACTGAGAAAACAATAGACATAAATAAGCAGCACTGATATCTTTAGTATTTTTTAACACTTTTGAGTTTATGTTATCTACTCCGGCTGAAGATGATAGTTTGAGATTGTCAATTAAAGAGGAAATACCATCAACATGGAAAGTTATACCTGGCATGGTATTAGGTGTGCTTGTCGCTGTAGAAGGAAATGGTAAGCTAACTTCTTTGGTGAATACTGACGCGAAAGCTGCATTGAAAATGTTAGCGCACTCCACGTCGTCGACCGTTTCACCGTCTTCGTTAATTAGCGTGTTGCTGTTTATATCTCGAGGATTAATCACCTGCCAAAATTTCCTTGGATTGTTGACCAGCATCTTGGGCAGGTCTTCGTGAAAGTACGTTTTTTTTTGCTTCCCGGACAGCTGATAAGTATGCGCGTTCCGCTGTGTAATATTTATCCCATGCGCATACATTTGTGGTACCTTTTGCTGCTCGGTATAACCGTTTCTTTTTGTTATCCAACCTTTTTAAAGAATTGCTGAACCATGGTTTTTCTGGTTGCGTTCCTATCGCTATCTTTGGGATGTATCTGTCTGCTAGGCTGTTTATTTTTTCTTTAAATATTTGCCAATTTGTATGGATAGTGCGTTCATTGAAAGACGTTTCAAATGAAGCTAAAAACTCACACAGGTTATCGTACATAGCTTTGTAGTTTGCTTTCTTGTAAAGATGTATAGTTTTTTGTACTTTCAAGCGCGGAACTGCCCCAAAGTTAAAGGACGCGTGAATGACCTTATGATCACTGATTTCTTTTAGGTAGGCGATCGATGATAATTTGTCTGGTTGGTTTGTTAGTATTAAATCTAATACGTTAGCTGTGTTTTCCGTGATACGCGTTGGTTGAGACACTAGTTGACTAAGATTAAAATCAAGACAAACGTCAAGAAAGTTTTTTACCTCCGTCTCGTTTACTAAGTGGGGGGATAAGTTGTGCCAATTAATGTCTGGAAAATTGAAGTCTCCGAAAAGGAGAAGGCTAGCCTTGGTGTGCTTCGATGTTATTTCGAAGAGTGCATTGTTTAGCTCAATGGCAAAAGCAGGGCTACTGTGGGGGGGTCTATAGCAAACGCCCACAAGTACTGATTGTGGAGCGGCGTGACAATGAATGAAAAGTAGTTCTAAGTTCGACCTGATACTAAGAACAGAACACGATAGTTCCTGGCTGGCAGCTATGAGGACACCTCCGCCTCGTGCATTCAGACGGTCAGCACGAAACAGACTGAAATTAGGCAAATCTGTCAGTACTTCCGAGTCTGAAATGTGGTCGCTAAGCCAAGTTTCGGTAAGAATTAACATGTTGCTTTTAGATGTCAGCACAAGGTTGGACACATGTTCACGTTTTGAAATGAAGCTGCGTATATTAGTGAAGATTACTGAGATGGGAAGACGTGACTTGCCTGTTGGTTTCGGACGACGGATTAATTTTGTCTCGATTTGTGGTTGCTATGCTTCTTTGACTGTTTGAGAAGCTTCATCGTATACGTACCGCTTTGGGCCCATGAACAGCGTTTTGAAACGCAAGGAATAGGGTGCAGATTTATCTTTAGCGAAGGCGACAAGGTGTTTACGGGCGTTCCTAACAGCTGGTGAAAAATCTTCTGCGACGCTAAAGTCAGTGCCTTTGAAGTTACGCCCTTTTGAAAGAACAGCTTCCTTCGTTTTATAAGACACAAATTTTACTATAATTGGGCGTTTGCGGTTACAGGAATGCCGACCAATTCGGTGTGCTCGCTCCATATCCTTGGGCTCAAGCTGTACCTTTAGGTAATCTGAGCAATGACGTAAAATAATTTTTCAGAATCTGATGATGGCTCTGATGCAGACGGATCTGGAAGGCCGTAGAAAACCAAATTATTTCGCCTAGATCTGTTTTCAGCATCGTCTACACGCGCTTCCAGTTTATGGATCAGCTGTGCCGTACGTTCGCTGTCTGCCTGTATAGATTGCATGTCTCCTTGCAAGGCTATCACACTTTGGTAATTACCCTCGAGGTCCGTCAGCCTTTTACTTAACGTGTCCAGTAACGCGGTCGTAGCCATAGATTGGTTCTTTAGTTCCTGCATTTCAGCGATCATCTTAGCCTGACCAGCGGAAATCTTCTTCATTTCGGCAAGCAGCGCGGCATTATCTGGACCAGGATTGCTTTCAATATCACCGGAGAGCAATAATAGGGATCTAATCACGGAAAGACACTGAAAAACAATGGAAAAGCAGCACTGCGGGCTCGGTAGCTGCACAAGACAATAATTACTTGTTTTTTTAGCGAAAAGAGGATGAGATTTACAGACCTGCATGATGAACAGAAGCGGATTAGTGGACCGCATCATGGCAGTGCCACCGAGCCCACAGCGCGCGGGGGGTATTCGCTGCTCCTTTATAGGCCGCTGGCTGGCTGTTGACGATGGCGGTAGGGCGAATGGCATCTTGTCGAGGATCCATGCTTGGACTGGTGGCGCCATTGAACGGGACGATTGGTTGCCGATTCCGATTTGCAAATTGATGACACAGCTGGTGCACGGGTTCGCCTTGGCCAACGAAGCGCTCGTTGATTCCGCGGGAAAGGGCAGCAACATTCGCATGACGAAGGACGTCATAATCTGCATGATGAACAGAAGCGGATTAGTGGACCGCATCATGGCAGTGCCACCGAGCCCACAGCGCGCGGGGGGTATTCGCTGCTCCTTTATAGGCCGCTGGCTGGCTGTTGACGATGGCGGTAGGGCGAATGGCATCTTGTCGAGGATCCATGCTTGGACTGGTGGCGCCATTGAACGGGACGATTGGTTGCCGATTCCGATTTGCAAATTGATGACACAGCTGGTGCACGGGTTCGCCTTGGCCAACGAAGCGCTCGTTGATTCCGCGGGAAAGGGCAGCAACATTCGCATGACGAAGGACGTCATAATCTGCATGATGAACAGAAGCGGATTAGTGGACCGCATCATGGCAGTGCCACCGAGCCCACCCTCTTTGAACCCATATAAAGAACTTTCAGAATACACACAAAAAACGGGTTCACTTAATCGAAAGGGGAAATAATTGGGCTAGAATCAAACATGTATCTTTATTTTGGCTACACTTTCTCCTGAAAACCGCCTGGTACAAGCAGGTCTCTCCAAAAATACGCCTAATTAGGCTTTCTTTACGGGGTAATTAGACGGCGCGAGCACTTTTGGTAACGAACTTGCAGGCGTGGCACTTTTCATTTGTTCGGCACGCGGTATTCTTTTTGCGGCCACCTTTCTTCTTCGGTTCATAATATTGCCGAAAGGCGGCGTTGGTTTCAGAGTGAGGCGCAGCAAAACTCGCCTAAAACAATGGAGGAAAATAACTCTCCAGGGACTTCGGGAGGGTTCTTAACTCGGCAACCCGCCCAGTCTGTATTTTATTTTCTTATTTTCTTTGTATTTTAGATGCGGAGCATCTTATACTCGCGCCTTGTAGTGCGCCGTCCGCGCCGTCCGCGCCGTCCACACCGCTTCTCAAACATTCGACAGCTGACGCGCGCGCATGCGCCGTCGCGCCGTCGCCCACTCTTCCACCATCTGTGCATCCCTTCCTCCTCTACACACCGCGCGCGCTTCACTCCTCCACCATCTGTGCACCCTTCCTCCTCTACACACCGCGTTCGACATTTACAATTCTCCTGATTCTCCAGTGGACGCGCATGTGGCGTCGCGCTTCGAGAACATTCAACAGCTGACAGTGCATGCGCCGTCGTGCTGTATATATACTCAAGGTCGGCGCTCGCTCGCTCAGTTGCCGCTCGTCGGTTGGTTTGTACGGCGCGTCGACGTCCAAGGTCGTGGTGAAACGAATTCCAACGAATCCACAAACACAATGATCGACGTCCCTTCGACCAGCGCCGCCCTTTCGCATAAGTGTGTACGTGTTCACTCATTTAACACCCCCTCCTACAACCACGTTAACCAATTTAGCCATCGACCCAAGTAAGTCGCAATTTAACACCCCATTTCACAACCACGTTAACCAATTTAGCCATCGACCCAAGTAAGTCGCACTTTAACACCCCGTTAACCAATTATATGCTCCGCATCCTCCTCAGTGTTCCCCCGAGGGAAGCTGCGGGCAATTCTTTTTTTACTATCGGCTAGGGTGCCAAAGTGTGCCCGCCCGTTACAAAGGGAATGGCCGCATTACCATCACCATCACCATCATCAGTTGGGATATATTTTTTTCACCTTTATTATTATTGGATCAGTCACGCTGATCGTGTTACATAGTCCAAAGGTGGTAACAATATTACCAACAAGCCTAGTTGAAGCTTCGTTTGCAAAAAGAGCGGCTTCCTTTTCTCCACTCCATGTTTCTCTTTTTTCTTCTTCTTGACTGTCTTCGGAACAAGTGCTTTGAACCAGAATATTTCAGTATTAGCGCGGACAGATTATTTTACGCAAGACATGAGGGTGCTGTCATTTCGGGCTGTTGCAAGAATATTCGATTTCCTTTCGTACATAGCGACCTGAACTGGTAAGGTCACGAAACGTCAAATGCACCAACGCAATCGTTTTCACGCGTAGGCGTCTGCAATAGCGCTGTTGGCGTACTTGTTCGAGATACAAAACTGCAAGTTTAACCATCCAAGATGGCGCACAGAACCCCATCTGTAAAATAGTCTTGAATATATGGGGACTTTTTTTTTCTTTGGTGCCGTTTGTGCGTAAGCGCGAATTCCTACTAAAAAAACTAACAAAAAATACAAATGTCACGTTGGAAGAACCCATGTTTTGTAATTGCCAAATCAAGAAATTATTATGGCAGCTTGGCACTAGTGGTGACAAGCCTGAAGGAAGTCCGGAGCTGAGCATGCTTTGTTTCTGTTTATTTTTTATTTCTTCTATTTTTTTTTCTTTCTCTCTGTTATTGCATCTATTTTTTTAACTGTTGCTTTCGATATCTATCTCTCTTCACTTCTTTTTTGTTTCCTGCTCTTTTTATCTCCATTTATTTTTGCCTTTTTTCTCCTTCTCGGTCTTCGCTTCTTTATTACTTTTTTTTCTCTTTACTTCTTTGTTTCTCTTTCGGTCTCTTTCTCTGTTTTAGGGGCGAAGCTCCTAAAGCCGTGATTCTGTCACTCCTAGCACGTACGTGACCAGGTGGTCACCTAAGTGCTACAAGTTCGATGACTCACACAGCAGGTGTGGACGGACGGATGGATGGATGGACGGACAGACAGACGGACAGACAGACAGATACGGACAGACGTACGCATGGACGGATGGACGGACTGTCTGTCTATCCGTACATCCATTCATCCGTCCGCATCTGCTGAGTGAGTCATTGAACTAGGTGGTCACTAGACAGACAGACAGACAGACAGACAGACAGACAGACAGACAGACAGACAGACAGACAGACAGACAGACAGACAGACAGACAGACAGACAGACAGACAGGCAGGCAGACAGACAGACAGACAGACAGACAGACAGACAGACAGACAGACAGACAGACAGACAGACAGACAGACAGACAGACAGACAGACAGACAGACTATCCGTCCATCCGTTCATCCATGTCTGTCGGTTGTATGTCTGTCTTTTTATTCATTCATCCATCTATCCATTCATCCGGGTCTCGTATAAGTTGGCTCTCACTTCGTGGAGGAATGTTGGCGCTGGGTGATAGACACATTTCCCTTTTACTTTCCTAGGTGGTGGCTGCAAGCCTACGTCACGTGTTTTGCTAAGCATAATGAAATAGAGCCTCTCTGACCCTCTTTTCCTTTGTTCCATCATGGACAACGGGCGGTGACTGCGATTGGGGGTTTTCCATTTTGCTTCCTCCATTTGCGAGGACAGACAATACCGGGTGCAGTGCGAGGCAGGCGCGCGCCACGACTGATCGAAGACGGTGTTTGCATACTGTCCGCAAACCGCAGCTTCGTGCGTCACGCCATGAGCGTGCTTGCCGTGTAGTGGTTGGGCTTCCTTTCATGGCAGATCGTTTCGGAAGTCGAGGTAGAGGGCCGGAGTGGAACAAAAGGAGAAAAGAGTTCGCGAAATGAAAGTACAAGCAATCGCAATTTCACGGACACTTCCTTTCCGGGATATATTTATCTACGGGGTTTCTGTTCTTCCTTTTTCTGTACTTTGAAAAGTCACAATATTTCGAGAAAGTGAGACCACGCTTCTCATGCGACAAGGTCAAAAGCGATAAAAAATCTGACATGCTCTCCTTATGCACTCGCCATAGAGGACTCGCCAAGAACTATTGGAAGACGTAAGCCACGTACTGATCCTGTTTCGCCCCTTTGCGAAGGCTTGCTGCACTTAACGCAGCTCTGGCACTGCTTCCAGAGTCAACCCTCGGGGAGGGGGGGGGGCGGGGGAGGGGGGCAGTAGGGAACCTTCTTGAGATAGTCATTTTTCGCTCTGTATGCCATGGCAAAAAAAAAATTGGAGCATGGCACCTCCTTGAAATGACCATTTGTCACCCCGCATACGTCGTGGCGAAAAAAAATTGTGTGTGGCCAGGAGGGGCACGGGATCGATGTGACACCCTTGGCTATGCCGCTGACTGGCATCCTAACATCGCTTTCCTCATCCGTAACGCGCGCTGGCCCCTCGATCAGAACACAATCGCATACAGGGCTGGCAGCTTCACTGCGACTGGTCTCGCTTGTCCGAACGGGGCTGTCGGCGTTTCTCTTGATTTGCGAGGCCTTATGTGCACAAAGAAGTGTGTATAGCACTCGAGCACTGGCAATTTCTGTGGCAATGTGAAACGAATGTTACCTTGCTACAATGGTGGATAGCGAGATCTTGACAGTTGCCGTTGACGCAACTTGAGGTTGTGCTCACAATTAGCATTTAGCAGTACTATTCGTCAGCTATTTTTTTAACATGTATTTACATATATTTTGAATTATCGCTCACTGACAACACCGATTTTTTGCTCACAGCCAACTGACACCAATGCCGACAGCAGAATTTCTTCGAAACAAGCTCATTAGCCCTATTCCTCAACGCCGTGCTTCGTGATCTTTTGGGTAGCACGCGTGCTATGGTAATCAGCGTTGTGGCCCTGTAACTGGCTTTCTTTCTATTGAAATAAACTTTAGGTTTGTCTAATAACACTGAGAACGTTCGCTTTTGAGCGCACACGCACTGGTAAAACCGTGTTGTTTACATATAATGACAAAAGTTCATATAAAGACGCAACCGAATAGATCTAGCGGCCAAGGAAAGAACAGCCGACTGTAATTGTCTTCAACCGCACTGTAGTAATTCCATCGTAGTGTAATCTGCTAACCTTAGTGTAGCAAATAATTCAAAATTTCTGGGCTCAGGTTCCACCACCAGAAAGGTCTATTTTTAACCCACTCTGATTTTTATTGTCGGCATAATTGCTCCAATGATCGTTTCCTGTGATTTTTCTAGCCTAACTTTGTCAGATTCATTCCGTTGTATTTAACAAAGAACCGAACATCTTCGAAAACGCTCTTTTTTAATATTTATAACAAAAGCCACCGAACGCGTTTAGGCTTTAGCAATGATAAAGGCTGTCTGTTCCCACTTAATGTCGTTGATTTCAGCAGAGAACTCTGGCCCTGTTTCTTGTTGCACAAGTGAGCTGTCATCAAGATTTTTGAGCGTAAGGGAGAAGGGAGTGCGCTCTCTTTGCCCTCTTAACGGGCTAGAAAAAAAGGAGAGGAATGGTATCAGTGCTTTTACCAATTTCTCAGAATGGCGTAGCCTAAGCGTGCCATCAGAGGGCCTGGCTCGCACCACTACACTTCTCTCTCTCTCTTCCTCGCTTACTGCGCTACACGAGGTCGTTTCTTCTGCAGCCACTCGCTGAAGTAAGTTCTCAATCCGGGCTAGGCTTTCTCGGCATGCCGCTTTTCATCAAAGCACTGAAGCAGAGCGTAGCAAGCCATGCACTTTCGCAAGCGCTCGGTAGACTGGCTACGTTAAACCCGGAGCTTGCTAAGCGAACCCCTCTCCGGTGGAATAAATGCGAAGACGCTGAGCGCGCAAGAAAAACAGGATCGACCCGGTTGGCAAGGCCATCGACTGCGCATGCGCCGACGCTAAATACACCTCGATAAACGTTTGCGGAGCGTTGTTGCCAGGTCGATGAGGCGACTGTAATGCCCTCCCCGTTCCGCCGATAGTCATAAATAGTCGTGCTATGTATAACAAATTTAACAATATTATTATAGGGAGTTCGTGACAACCATTGTCACAATAGGCAGCTTTTGAATAGCGTTCGCTAAGCTTTGCGTACGCTATTCATCACGGTCACTGCCACCGCGCATGCGTCATAACGATAACCACCGTTATCGTTTGCGGTACACCAGTAAAAAATTCGAAATAGCGTGCGGCCCGGAAGGCCCACAAGACCCCTTTGCGGTGAGCGAACCTGTAGCGAGCGTGTGGCAACGCATCATCATCATCAGCCTTACTACGCCCACTGCTGGGCAAAGGCCTCTCACATGATCCGCCAATCAACCTGGTCTTGTGCTTTCCGTTGCCTCGTTATATTCGCCAACTTTTTAATCTCATCGGCCCACCTAACTTTCTGTCTCCACTACGTGCGTTTGCCTTCTCGGGGAATCCAGTCAGTTACCCTTAATGACCACCCGTTATCCTGCCTACGTGCTATGTGTACGACCTGCTACGTGTACGGCCCATGTCCATTTCTTTTTGTCGATTTCAACCATGATATCCTCAACCCCGGTTTGTTCCCTTATCAACTTTGCTCTCTTGTTGTCTCTTAAGGTTACACCTATCATTTTCCTTTCCATCGCTCACTGCGTCGTCCACAATTTGAGCTGAACCTTCTTTGTAAGCCTCCAGGTTTCTGCTCCGTAAGTAGGTACAAGCAAGATGCAGCTGTTATGTACCTCCATTTTGAGGGATAGATGCAGTGTACCCGTCATCATTTGATAGTGCTTGCCAAATGTGCTCCAGCCCATTCTTATTCTTCTAGTCACTTCAATCTCGTGGTTCGGCTCCACGGTTATTACCTGCCATAAGTTCACATATACCTTTAAAACTTCCAGCGTCTTTCTACGTATCACAAAGTGTTGTTTTCTTCCGAGATTTGCTGCACATTAGTTTAGTTTTGTACATATTAACTTTCAGACCTACTTTTCTGCTTTCCCTGTTCATTTTAGTAGTGATGAACTGTAATTAGTCTCCTGAGTTACTAATCAAGGCAATGTCATCAGCGAATCGCAGGTTACTAAGGTATTCTCCATTAACTCTTATCCCTAGCTTTTCCCAGTCTAGGGTCCTGAATACCTTCTGTAAACACGCGGTGAATAGCATTGGAGAAATCATGTCTCTCCGCCTTACACCCTTCTTTATTGGGATTCTTCCGATTTCTTTATGGAGAACTATGGTGGCTGTGGATTCTCTGTAGATTTCTTCCAGTATGTTTATGTAGGATTCTTCGATGCCATGATTCCGTAGTGCCTGCATTATTGCTGATATCTCGACTGAGTCAAATGTTTTCTCGTAATCTATAAAAGCTATGTAAAGCGGTTGGTTGTATTCAGCGCATTTCTTCATTACCTGATGATGGTATGATAATGGTCTATGTGGAGTAGCCGGTATGAAATCCTGCTTGGTTCTTTGGCTGATTGAACTCTAATATCGTCTTAATTCTATTAGCTATTTTTTGGAAATAGTTTGTAGAGAAAAGAGAGTAAGCTGATTGGCCTGTAATTTTCAAGTCTTTGGCATCTCCTTTCTTATAAATTAAGACGATGTTGGCGTTCTTGCAAGACTCTGGTACCCTTCTCGTCAAGAGCTTTTTGTATATAAGGGGACTAATTTTTGTAACACAATTTTTCCGCCATCTTTGAGGAGGCGTGTTGTTACTTTATCCTCACCAGTGGAGTTGCCTCTTTGTATTCCTTCTAGGGTTTTTTTACTTCCCCTGTCATTACTGGTAAGATGTCAAATTCTCATTTCTCACAATATCATAGTTTCTCATAATATCATCCTGTTTTTTTTACTTCTGTGCAGCTCTCTGTATAACTCCTCCGCCATCTCGAATATCCTATCCATATTGGTTATGAAATTGCCTACTTTGTTTCCCAATGCATACATCAGATTTTTGCCTAAATACAAGTGTGCCTTCTCAGATTTTAAGCTTCTGTCGCTTTTTACAGCCTGCTCAATTCTTTTGATAGTATAACTCCTGATGTCGGCTACTTTGCCTCTATTGATTAACTTCGAAAGCTCCACTAGCTCTATTTTGTCGGTTGTATTTGAGGCGTTCATCATCTGTCGTCTCTTAACAAGATTTTTCGTCTCCTTAGATAGTTCGCCAGTTTCTTGTCTTTTGACTGAACCTCCAACTTCAATTGCACACTCCTTGATTATATTTGTAAGATTATCATTCACTGTGTCAACGCCAACGTCGCTTATCTCATTTAGTGCCTCGAATCAATTCTGAAGCAAAACTTTGAATTCATTTATTTTTACTCTCACCACCAGTTCAATGATTGGCTTTTTGAGTATCAGTTTTTGTCTTTGCTTTTTTAAATCTAGGTGAATACGAGCTCTTACCATTCTATGGCCACTACACCTAATCTTGCCAACTACTTCTACATCCTGCACAATGTCTGAGTGTGCACATAGAATAAAGTCAATCTTACTTTTAGTTTCGCCATTAGGACTTTGCCGCGTCCACTTACGGTTAGCCCGTTTTCTGAAGGAAGTATTCCCAATCCGTAAATTATTTCGTTCGGCAAACTCAACGAATAACTCCCCTCTGGCATTTCTAGAGCCGATGCCATATTCTCCCACTGTATGGTTTCCGACCTGTTTATTGCCTACTTTGGCATTAGACTTGCGCATAAATAGATTATACTGTGTCTCTACTTTATTAATGGCTGAATGCACGTTTTAGTAAAAGCGCTTAACCCAATGATTATCATAGCTAGATGTAGGCGCGTAAGCCTGTACCACCTTCATCTTGAACCTTTTGGTAAACATAAGTATGATACTTGTCACCCTCTCACTGATGCTATAGTCTTCAATGTTGCCAGCGATATTCTTGTGTATGAGAAACCCCCTCCTAGTTCTTTTCTGTCAAGTTATCCACGATAGCATAGAACGCGTCCAATATTCAGCACTGTATACCCTCACGTGCCTTCCTAACTTCGCTGAGCCCTATTTCATCCCATTTAACACCATGTAATTCCTCGAATAGCACAGCTGTATTTACTTCACTAGATAGCGTTCTAGTGTAGAAGATAGCCATGTTCGGATTCCAATGGTGGCCTGTTCGTACCCAGGGATTCTTAGCACTTTGCACTGCGTCACAGGTCTGACCACCACCTTGGACAGTTGCTTCGCACCTGCTGGAAACTGAGGGCCAAAGGTTAATTGCTAACTTAGCATACGCTATTCAAAAAATTCCTAATATGTCGCGCGGGCACGTGACGAGGAGCTCAAACCGTGTAGTGAGGTCAGTGTACACTGGGAACCGAAACCATTCTTTAAAAACTTACTGTAATTACTTCTTCCGTGTGCAGACACGCTTACCAGTACATTTTGTAGACTCTAAAAGGGTTGACTGCTGAGCTGACACAAAAGAAGAAAGAAAACAAAAATTTTCGTTCCTCTACCATTTAAGGGCAAGGTGTGCGTATCTCACACTAAAGTTGTCGTAAAGGGTTCGACATTGCCTGAACATCTTGTTTTAGGCTGTCCACTGGCATTCGAACAACAACAACAACAACAAATCTTGCTTAACATACTAGTAACTGAAGTGCGCATTCAGAAAGTGAAAGCAAAAAAAAGAACGAACAACTTTTCTCCTGATATGCGACATTCTTCCAATAAACGCACGAATGTTTATTCTTTGGCTTTTCCTTGAGGCATAACGATTGACTTATATTGATGTTCCTGCTAAAGCTCGCGCGCTTATTGGAAATCGTCTCAGGTTCACAAACGGGGGAGGCGTCACGTTTGAGTTTCGCGATCGGTAACAAATAACGTCACGCAGCGGAAAGCTTGGCAGGCGCAGCGTCTGAACCACTGCCTCTCCTGACACCGTGAATGTTCGCAGTTGTAAATAAAGGGCGACAGTCATTTAATACCAGCACGCTGACGTCTTGACATCCCGCTACCTTACGGTTGCTTGAGAGGGAGAAAGAGATAACCAAAAAACTACAAGATGAACTGCAAGGGTAATGCTCGTTTACTTGCTGTGGATTGGAAACTCAGGCGCGTGAGAGTTGATCGTTCGTCACAACATTAATCTGTCTTCCCTCGCCTTCGACAACGAAAGAAGCTTCGCAAGGATTTACTGGGAACCTTGAACGGTGTTATTGTTTCCAAACTACGTATGAGCTAGTGCTTCGAACGCAGTTATTGATCATGATCATCATCATCATCGTCATCATCATCATCAATGACGACAACAACAACAATAATATATATATATATATATATATATATATATATTGTTAAGAGGTTTATTGGTGGTTTATTGGTTATATATATATATATATATATATATATATATATATATATATATATATATATATATATATATATATATATATATATATATATATAATATAAATATATATGTTATATGAAGTAAAACTAGTCGCTAGTTTTTTTGAATCTGACCTCGCGTAAGTGGCAAAAACGATCGTGTTAAGAAATATGGCCGCACCGGGAAGCAAATAGTTTTTAATTGCGAGTGCATTGAAGCGTGCGTGTTGTACGTATTTTCTGTGTCCCCGCCACACCTCCTCCCCCGCCCCCTTGCTTAGCTCCCGAGAGAAGAGAGAATGCGGTTGCAGTGAGCGACAAATATTTGTAACTCCGCTCGTACTGGAAGTATTCTTGAACTTTTGCGGTGTTGAGTTTGTGAGGCAATGAACTCGTTCAGTGAATCAACTTCACGGTTACTTGAAAAGTGTTTCAAAACCCCCTCAAATGTTTTTGTAGCTCCTGTAGAGCGTGCACCAACTCAGCACTAAGTTTAGTGAAGAGAAACTTATAGTTGCAACAGCAGGGTCTAAAGAATGAATGCAATAAACGCAGTACCATCGGCTTCGTTCAGCGTTTCTGGAGTCATGTTTCGTTTTATTACTTAAATTGCTATGTTGTCGCTGTCGTATACGAGATTTACGTGATATTTTCGATGACGTTGCAAGAACTTTCCAGTCACGCAAGTTTCCGTACGAAAAACACCGTGACTTCGATCATGACGGCAACATTTGACATAAGTGTAGTCGAAGAATACTGCATCAAGAAGAAATGCATTTCGAACTTTTCAATTCTCTGAAAACAAGTTTGTTTCTCAAACATATCAGAACCAACTGAATCCCCCCATTCAGTGGCATGAACGATGGAGATGAGGTGGTGCAATAAATAAACAAATAAACAAATAAATAAATAAATTTATATATATATATATATATATATATATATATATATATATATATATATATATATATATATATATATATATATATATATATATATATATATATATATATAGCCGTCAAACTTATGTCTACGCCATTATTTAACATCACTATGAACGACTAAGCGAGATTACGGAAAGGTGCCCTTTATTCAACAGACACTTAGGTCGCGTGGTAGTCTCTCCACGATCGATTTGCTTACCCTGCTTGAGAACATTAATATTAAAACACAAACACATTATGACTCTTTAACTTTGATCACATCGCTAGTTCAGGGTGGTTTTTCGTCCCCAAAAAAACTAAATAGGTGGGTAGGTGAGAGGTTGCATTGGTTTTAGAAATCAAGGACTAAAGGAAAAGTAAAAGCTTGACCTACGTTGTGTCGTGCCCTTGCCGCGCATCTTCAGGGTGGTCAGCCTTTTCCAATACATATGTGTCAATATCACCGACAAGCTACGGTAATGACTGAAATTGCGTCAGTCGGCTAAAGCACTGAAACAGCGAAAATTGTTTAGCATCTTACTTGCTTCCGAAACATCTCTGTAAAATGTGCCAACGTCATGCAAGCATAAACCTTCGCCGTGAAATTAGGGATACTTCAAACAGCCCGTATATTGATTAATTTCTAAATAAAGAAGTCAAATAATAGTAAAAGCATCAAAAACCTCGAGTTAGTGTGGAGAGGAGAAATGGTTCACGAAGGAGAGAGTAAAAAAAGAATGGGTGAGAGGTGGAAGTGGTTGAAAGAGGGAAAAGGAAAACAGAAATATTGATTTGGGGTTTCGCCGCTAGATGGATAGATGGCGGGACGAGCTCAGATTTTGCGAGTGATGGTGTGGTCAAGAAGCAGACGAGCAGAGCGCTGTGGCTTCACGCTTTCTTATTCACTGACGTCATTTATACGAATAACTTCTCAGTTTTTGCAAATCAAAGCCGCGATATGACTATGAGAGGCACCGTAGTGAAGGGCTCCGGAAATTTCGACTACCTGTGTTTCTTTGCTGCGCTGAACACATGTGCCTCTATAAAAGCGGCCGTAACGGCCGGGATTCGATCGTGTGACCGTTAGGCCGGCGATTGAGCATAATAACCTTATTATCACCCACTTCGATAGAGTGACGTCATTGCTTATTTGTTCAGTGACGACTTCACGTGCCTGTGTCTATTGGTTAGACATACTTTTTCGAGGACATGTTGGCGCCAACCAACAGTTTCCACTAATATTCAGTGTTAAGCGCAGAGTCTGTATTCCGAGACAGGAAAAATGTACCACACGCACCAACGAAGCGCACCAACAAGGCCATAAATTTAGGCAAACAAGCCACGTGGACGAACAGGTGGACGGACGGACATGATATAATATTTCAGTGGCTGCCGAGCGTCAGCAACGATCGCCCCATTGAGGCTGTGTGATCAACTCATAAAGAAAGACCTGCGGTTCCTGCAGATTCCCACACCACTCTCTAAAATTACGGGGCAAAACAAGTGCAATCTATTGATCTCGCGTCACACATTTACAATGGAATATGCAAGGTTTCTTCAACCTGTGCTTATATTTTTCTGACCCTATCTTACGACATCACGCCATTTGGACTTTCCTGGGGACATGCAATTTTTTGGTGCCGCAGCTGGTTGGGCGTGACATTCAAGAATGCGTACTCTCATTTCATAGGAATGGCCGACAATGCGGCATGTAACTCATGTGGCTTTGGGGAGACCATTGAACCCCTCCTTTGTCACTGCCCATCCTATCAGGCTCAACGATGTGTTATAGTAGCCAAACCCGGACGTGTTATTGCAAGAGAGCTGACCGAAAATAAGATCCTAGGCTCACGATTTTGTGCATGCATAAAATCACGGAAGCCCTTCTGGGTTACTTGAAGGCGACTGAATTTCACGAGCGTGTGTGAACTACCAGCGAGAGTTAGTGTTGTGCGTGCCCTCACTAACTGTTCATTTCCTTTTTTCTTTGTGGTGTTTTTAATGTTTCTCTATATTATCTATTATTTAATCCCCTCCCTTATAGAGTCGCCAACCAAGCCAAGCTTCGTTAACTTCCCTGCGTATCTCCTTAGCATTATCCCTCTCCCTGCGTAACTTTTTCTGGCGTACTCCTGGCTTTCATGCACTAGTCACCTCTGCAAGGACAAACCAAAATGTCCCATGCTTGGGCAGCTGCACGATCAATCACTCTTTCTCTCTCTCCTATTCCTCTTTAGAAATTTGTCTCTGGAGCCAATTTTTTTTGTCTCAACTTAGCTGGACTACTCACGTTGCCACCGTATTTCCCTGGGGCACAGTAATTCGAGGCTAGGAGCTTTCACCCCTTCCTCGTCAAGTATACTGCAAAACGGTCGTCTTCGTTTATTATACTAGTACGTTGATTATAAGCCGCATTTTATAGATCGTAGACAAAGATTTATGTGTTCCGCGCAACGACTCCCGAAAGTCGTAAATTCATCTGCTCCTGCCCTGAGCTTTTTTTCGTATTTGAGGCGATACACAGGTATAGAGGGCTACAAGCTCGCATAGTTTAAGTGGGTGGTATGGTCTTGAACGAGCGTAATTCCTTAACGAACAAGTTTCAGATGAACACACACGCCCATGCACGCACGCACATCCACGTGCACACACACGCACTCACGCACATGCACGCACATACACGTGCGCGCGCACACACACACACACGGATAAATTATGTTTGCGTTCAATTCGTAATTAACACAGCAGTACAGAGACCGCAACATCCATCTGTGGTTGCATTCAAAAGGAAGGCGGAAGAGGAGAGAAATTAAAGGCAGGGATGTTGATCAGTCTAGAACTATTCGTATGCTAGCCTACACTTGGGATAGGGATGAGGGTGTTTGAAAGATGGAGAGAGAGGGAGAGATAGAGGGAGAGAAAGGACAGCACGCGCATTTGAAGTCGCACGTCCCAGTAATCCTAACACTATTAGTCTATAACGGATGGTCCAAGTCCGTTGCCTTCAAAAAGCTGTGGTCTGCTTTCATCCCTTTCACTCGCGATGGCCTCTCTGGGTGACATTCCAGAATTGTGTCCGCCGTCATCGGTGTGCGATCTGTGCTAGCTATCGCAGCTGCAAGAGGTTTTTCCTGTGCATTGTATCGATGACTATCGCAGAAGATGTACTGTAATCTCCTCGCTACCACAGTTGTCCCAGAAGGGGTTGTCAGCCGTTTCGCTATCCGAAATGGAAATGATTTGGTGAAATTCATTCTCGGCCATAAACGGCAAAGTAAAGGGGCATCATTTTGGCGTAGTTCAGTAGGCGTCTGTAGTCATTAAGTGTTCGGGCTGTAGTGAAGTAGATTGCGCAATCTGCTTGTATTTCAAGTGGAAAGAGTGATTTCCCGTGCTGCAGGTCGCGGGACCCTCAGGTCACGGGATAAAATCTCGGCTGCGGCGGCTGCACTTTAGATGGAGGCGAAAATGCCGTAGGCTCTGATTTGTGACGTTTAACGTCCTAAAACCACCATATGATTATGAGAGACGCCTTAGTGGAGGGCTCCGGAAATTTCGACCACCTGGTGTTCTTCAACGTGCACCCAAATCTTAGCACACGGGCCTACAACATTTCCACTTCCATCCGAAATGCAGCCGCCGCAGCCGGGATTCGATCCCGTGACGTGCGGGTCAGCAGCCGAGTACCTTAGTCTCTAGACCACCACGACGGGGCAATGCTGTAGGCCCGTGTGCTCAGATTTGGGTGCACGTTAAAGACACCAGTTGGTCGAAATTTCCGGAGTCCTCCACTACGGCGTCTCTCATATTCGTATGGTGGTTTTGGGACGTTAAACTACACACATCAATCGAGATGATGACTGGCTGCGTCAGTGAACCCCTGAGACATTATCAAACTTAGCCACAACACTGCCTCCCCCTTCTTCCACCCGCCGCTCTTTCACACTACTGATTTAACATCACTCACCTTCAACGGTAGCCCCGAATCACAGAATACTTTATCACTAATTCCTCCCCACCTTACAATGGCGTGCTAAACTGCACACAAAGAGCGAAGATTCGAACTAAACAGCGATAAGGTACATAAAAATCAAGTACGAAGGAGTTTCTCGCTAATCAGTTTACAACGACTGTATCGCTGAAAAGGAATATAAATAGCTTTAGAGGGAGCTTATATATAACATGGGCGCCGAAACTTCGTAATCTGCTCTTCGCTAACGCCAGGAAGAAAAATTGGCTCTACAGACGTTGTTGTCGTATCCAATCCGTCATCCGTAACTCCGCGCCTGGTTTTCGACATTGCAATATGCTCAGGACTCATATACCAAAGCCTCAGCAACTCGTTTGCTACGTTTTATTGACGGGAACCCTAATACAAATAAACTTAAGTAAATGTCATTCCATATATTTCCTCGTTCGGGGTGCTCACTTCCTGTACGAAAGACAACAGCAAGTTCACTTGCGCGCACTTTTCTGCTTTAAACGAGGGAAGTACAGCGAACGAATGGCTTTAGACATAACTGATCACTTTGCGAGGGCTCGGATTTTGCCAGCGGGTCTCGTGTAGGGACAGCTCGTAAAGACTTGTATTACAATATCTAGCGCGCGCAGGCACCGATGTGGACGCAGTGCAAGTTGCGATTAAGTGCAAGTAAAAAACACACGGAAACACTAACTGTACAAAAGCTCGTGGTCCTACCTCTGAAAAATGCATAGATTTTTGTCCGGCACGCGGCCAGTTTCGCGATAAATTGACAAGAGGACAATGACCTCTCCGAGTGGATTACTCCGCCAATCCCTGGCCTGCTCTCGCATGGTTGACACGTGCAGAAGTCCGCACAAACACTTCCACATACATTGAATTTAAAACTAGTCTTTCTTTGCTTCGTTCATACACGTAGCGTAGGCGTACAGACCAAGCTCGGCACACGCCCATGAGGGGGCTTATAGGTGTCACCAAGCATACCAGATGGCCTGTGAGGATCTATATGAATATATAAAACAGGTATGAAAAAAAGCAACTGCATTGAACACTACTACATACGGAGTACTTAGGTCGAAGCACTACGTGAAACTTGTAACATCAAATAAAATTAACGCCGAGTCACTACACAAGACGAGTTTGATAAATTAAAAGTTAAAATAGAAAAACCTTATCATAAAAATGGAGAAGTGATGCTACCATTTGAGGCAATGATAATAATAAATCGTCGCCCAGGCGATGGCGTTCCTTGATTTTCTCATTCTGCTATTACAAGTGCATCTGCTTTCACATAGCAAGTGAAAAGTACAAGCAATGACGCACACCAGCAGAAAGAGGAAGTGAAAGGGGTGTGGAAGGTGCTCGGCAGCGGAAAATCATTTATCACCGGCTCCGATGAGCGCCCTCGCCGCGCGTTGTTGAACCCCACTGCTGCTTTGCAGCTCGACTAGACTCATATCACCTCGTCCTGCGCTTCGAGCTATCGTTGATGCCTTGGCGTGTTTAGGCCTGAAGGGTTTGCGCGTGACTCCTTTACTAGAACAGCTCGAAGGCATGAACTGGTTGCAAAGCAGTCTCGCACAAAACCTAAACAAATACGTCGCTCCTTTTTTTTCAATTCAGTCATTTAGCCTATGCGTTGCATTAAGGGAACCACTGCTATCGTGCACTGCTAACTTTCCTGCATTGAACCAACCTAGCCTTCTGGTATGGGATATTTTACGTTGTTCAGGATATGTTAGCGCTTTTGTATACTGATTTTCACCGATGATAGCTTATACGTGAAAAGCACAACAGTGATAGAAAAATAGATAGAAGAACACTTAGAAAGAGTTCATGTAGGTTTTTTTTTACATAGCCTCCTAATTTTTAAATCGTTTATTAGGACGGAAACCTTGGATGTCTCATCAAGCTCAAAATTTCGCCGTCAGCGTCCTTCGAAGTCAAGGGCGAGTTGTGAAAACGGTCATCATCGCGAGATTACGCCGCTTATGAAGTCACGAAAACGTGACATATTGCCAACATTTGTGCAGTCATTATGGCGGCATCTTGACGTTATCGTGACGTAGTGTCATGCGACGAAATAATCACATCGCGTCGTAGCTCGGTCAAAGGTGTCCAATCACGGAGGCGATGCTAAAACCAGAGGAGATGCCGCGAATCTTGGAGGCTGTCTCAAACCATGTTCAGTGCAGAAAGATTTCGAAGAGTGCTGGGGCAGAAGCTATGCATTGACTGGGAGAAAAAAAAAAGATTTCGTCTTCGAGTCATCATATGTGAATGCATAAAGAGACTTTGTGAGCTGTTTTCACACCGTAAACCACTGAGAGGAACAGTGCAAAAACTGTCAAACAGTTTGTAAACCAGAACTGTAAACAAGTACCCTAAACCAGCTTGAATCCTCAGGGGTGCTAGGCAGTATCTATAACCAACATCGTTATCGTACGGTGTTACTTATAGATAAAAAAAGAACCGTTAAGGATGATAACTAGTTACCTGTCTACTTCAGCCTTACCATATCTTCGTGACATGTTTATTCTATCTTCCCGTAACACTTTAGTGCAAATATGTTAAATGAAAATATATATAGTTTTGCAAACTCGCATGTGGCAAGATTTTTTTTGCTTCATATAAGCTTGTGCCCTATCAAACAATATACCTCTGCCTGTACCGAGAACTAAGTTCCTAAATTACTCAATTTTACATCTTTCTTTTCTTTTTTTGTATGTGGGAAGGGCTCGTTTTATTTAGTGTGCTTGACGGCTTTTCGTCGAAAGCACAATAACGCGGAAAAACGAAGTAGCCCAGGTGTGCACATTATCGAAGTATTTTTTTGAAGCAACTGACGTAGCACAAAAACAAAAAAGAAGCACGCGTTTTTGAAGTGTGATCAAGCTAGCCCTACTCTACTTCATGCATACGATGCTTTTTTTCCTAATATTTATTTGAGTGCGTTCGTTTTGCCTACAACACGTCTTCGTGCGCCACGGTGCTCAGCTGCTGACCAGAAAGGGGCGGGTCTGAAACAGAACGTGGCGGTTGCATTTCGACGAGTGCAAAATGCCAGGTACCCATGTACCGTCCGATGGCAGTGCATGTTAATGGGACACTAAAGAGAAACAATGCATCGTCTTAGACTCATAAGCTGTTCTTTGAGATTCATAACGCTATAAGTTTTGCTGTTATAAGTTTATTGTTAGCAGAGAAAATCAAGGTAGAAGATTTATTTTTTTAATCCCACTGAAATCTCCGCGCGTGACGTAATCAATTTCAAAATGTATCTTGCGTATTTTTACAACACTGGCTCGATGAAAGTTTCTAAAACATCGCACGCTAAGTTTACGACACCAAGAAATGATAATTTGCTTAAATTTTGTTGATTAAAAGGTGCGTAAGACTCAGTAGAAGCCTTCAAAAATTGATGACGTCAGTGTTTGGTGCGAGCATCTCAACGTGGCGTCTCTACGCGCAGTGTCTTTTCACGCGTTTTCTTGCTTACCAAGCGTCGGGTCGCGGTATGAGTGGTGTTTTTGCCTTTGTGAAATTTTATGCTAATACGCGGAAAAGCGTTTTAGTCTTCAGTGTCCCTTCAACGAGCACCAGATGGTTGAAATTCGCGGGGCTGTCCACTACAGCATGCCTCATAATGATGTGAAAATTTTGGCACATTATACCCTATATATTGTCATTATTATTAACATGCATTTTTATCAGGGTAGTAGGTGGACACCTCTGTGTAGATTCAACGCCAAAGTTTCTTCCATGACCGTTACTTCCAAGAAAGAGCCATTCAGACCCAACAGAATAACAGTAGGTACGTAGAAAAACGTTTAAAATTCTGTAGTTAAACCAAACGAGTATACGTAAAAAAGCAATGAAGTGGGCTGTTTAGTGAACGACAATAACTGTATTGCGGGTAATATTATTCTGAAATAATCACAAATGAGAGCGCACAAAACTACAAAAATTAGGCTTGCGTCGCGACACTGGTAGACACACTTTTAATGAGCTATTTCGAACTCACACTGCCGCTTCGTAGCACACTGTGTTGTTAATAGACATAAGTCATTGTGATGATGTATGTAAGGGCTTAAAAAAGCTACCTTTATTCGCGTAAAACTGAAAACCGACCACAAACTAAGTCTTTTACAGCCGCTCTGTTAAGCGACCACTGTGTATTTACTCGCCAGCAAGCGATATTTCTGAACAAGGTTATGGCCAATGCAGCGTACACACCACATGTACTTGCACAAAGGGTTTGAAGCCAGATTGGAAACACTTCTTCTTGATACCCAAATTGTCGAGCGTTATGCCGAGCAGATTTATACCACCTCCTTTGGGTTCGCTCTGCTTTCTCGCGAGGATGAACACACTTCAAACACCTGCCACGCGACAACACAAGAAACTTCGTCGTTGTGCTACAGTGTGACGATGAAGCTCAAAAAACACTAGCGACCTATTCTAGCACAAGTGGCCTGTTTCGAGTGGTGTAGAAGTGTTCGACCAACTCGGGCGATAGCGACTCTTAGAACGTCTACTGCAGCGAGTGAACGCGAACTAGTGTTATGTTAATATGCTCATGCTGTGCTCCTAAAAATTCATTCCTCCCATATTCCCAAACTGCGGCCCAGAGTCGTCCTTTTCTTTGAATTAAAGGTTCCTTGCAGTCATTCACTCTTTTACGGACGCCATCAGCCGTGGTAACCTATGTAATTACTTTGTATGTATTAAAGTGTGCCCTCAAATTTCGCTCCGTTTTTATACGTCGCACGCGTATATATGTACAAGGAGGAAGGGGGGGAAGGGACAGAGAGAGAGAGAGAGAGATTGACTTTATTTAAACATATTCTGAGGAGGCTGAGAAAGGGCCATTCCGTCTCATAAATCAACCTGGAGGCTCCACCCAGGATGGCGCCGGCAGCCGAAGGATTGTAGCGATGTCTCGGGCCCTCTGGTCCGCTTGTAGTTGCTGCTTGTATTCGTTGCTCTTGAGGGCTTCCTGCCAAGCCTCTTGGGTATTCAGTTGTGCTGCGCTGTGAATAGTGCACAGCTAAAGCATGTGTTCGAAATTGCAACAGGTATGGTTGCAAAGGGAGCATGCGGGTGGTGTGTCGGGGTCGACTCTGTGTAAGTGGACAAGTGTTCCCACTTCACTATCCCATGTATTGCTAAGGCAGAGTGGCCTGAGATGGGATTTTTCAACATTCGCTGGACATAGCCCTGCTGTTATTTTTTATTTTTTTATTCTTTTATACTTTCTACCTGTTATAATGTTTGTCTATTTTTTCAGTAATAATATCGCGTTAATTAGACAACTGGCTCTAACTGTGCCATGTTTTATTGTGTTTAAAAACACCCACGGACATTTTTTTTGTTCTTTTTGCAGCCTTCTTTCTTTCGCCTTCGTCGCAGTATTAAGCGCAGTAAAATCATGAGCACGAAGAGACGTCGTCACGCCACTCGAGGGTTTTTGCTCACACACCAGCGTACGGAAACTTCTTGTAGCTAGCTTCGTCTCGAGCGAAGCCTAAATGAACCGAGAACGCGAAATGAGGCGAAAAAAGCGAAAAAGCGCGATAACGCACCGAGCCAAAGGAAGAGAGGAGGTTGTTGAGCCTGGAGAAGCGAGTGATTCTTGCCGGCGGCTACATAAATTAGGACTCGCGAAGCAACTAGAGAAGGCACACTGTGCATTTTAACTTAAAAATTCAAGCCTATTTCATTTTTAAACGAGCAATGAGCAATAGAATTGCCGAGAAAATACGCAAATTTATTTATTTATTTATTTATTTATTTATTTATTTCTCGATAATGTGAGCCTTTGAGCAGGCTCATAGAAGATGTGGACAGTTAAGTGTGAGAGAAATAGATAAAAAGAAATGTTAGGGAGGTTGGTGGACAGTAAAAATACACATTATTAGCACGAGGGTAATAGAATTCAGTCCAAAAAAATGGGATACAAAGCAAAAACACGCCACAGAAATTGCTGAAAAAATCATTCTGACATATCGGGCTGATTAGGTCTGTTTTTCTTAAAGAGCATATGCGCAAAGATAAAAGAAAAATGAATACTTTGTATAAACAATTGCATGAACAAAAAAAACACTTGTATAAAAATTGGCGGTAAAACACTCTGCCATATACTGTTTGTATCTTAAACATAGAATTCATAGAGATACGAAGCTTGAAACGCACGAGAGTCTGGTAGGCGCGTGTGCTCGGATTTAGGAGCACGTTAAAGAACCCCAGGTGGTCGAAATTATCGGAGCCCTCCGCCACGGCGTCTCGCATAATCATACGGTGGTTTTGGGGACGATAAACCCCATTCAACACCGTTCACTTTCAGCTTAAAATGCACGCTCGTCAAAAATACAAGACGAACGAACAAGGGAATGAATGACTGGTACAAGCGCATCCTTATATATATAGCAAATATTGCAATTAAGTAAGTATTTAAATCTTCCGAGGCATGATACACTTATCGCACTTAAGCGAGTTGATATAATATGCCGAGACATGATACGGCTTTCGAATTCCATAATTCGTTACGAAATATTGAACATACATGGTTTGACTCTGACGTGTTCTGAAAGTGTTCGAATAAATGCAAAGTTGAACAGGCACCTGACGGATATGTGATCTTGGGGTTCCCTGCACACGAATGTATACGCGAATGAATGGTCTTTTTTTTTCTTTCCCGAGGCACCTCAGTGTCTCGCACCGGGAATACGCCTACACGTATGTGATGATTCGCTCTTCTTAGGCACGTGCGGCTTTTTAAGTGCGAATGCACTTTATGAGCGACCCTGAATCCGCCGTCCGCGGTGCGCCTCCTCTTCTTCCCTAGCAACGGCGCGAGGAGCGGAGAGGAGCGTCTGTAGCAACGGCGCAGCGACGTCACACACCACGTGATTGCGCACGATCCGCCCTCCACTCCGTGGCTGCGCCACGACTCGCTCGAGATTGGCAAGTCGTCATAGGTATGGATCCATCGCAGGCATCAACCTCGACTGCGAAACCTCCAACAACGATTACAACGCAATCGAATGCGATCATTGCACGCGTCATTGAAGATGTCGCGCCGGTTGAAAACAAGGCAGCGCGGCGAAGGGCCCGTGATGCCGAGCGCAAGCGGGTGAAGCGGGCCGCGGACATAAACATCACTATAGTGCGAATTTACTCTCACATATACGCGTAAACTCACCAAGATTTCTCGAGAGGGTCTAATGGTTCCTGGGAATCGCAATGTGATCACACGGGGGAGTTTACGTTAACTCACTGGCGATTGCCATCGGATTTTAATTTTACTCCCCCACATAGCATCACCCGTGCATTCGCACTTAACTATGTTCACCCTCGGGGAAATGCTTGGGAGTTTTTGGCCTCGCCGGTGGTAAATTGCGTTCGCTGGAAGATGGATAGGCACGGCCCAAAGTTCTGCAAGCCGCCTGCACTTCCTTTGCTCATCGAACGTCGGTACCTGAACGGGGCAAAAGCTAAGAATAAAGAAAGCGTAGAAATTTAGTGGGAGAACCGTTATAAGAACCAAGCGTTGGCGCGCGAAAAAGACAGAACAAAGGGATAATATTGAATAACGCGAGAAAATGTCACGCTGACGTGCACGGTGCTTTGAGGGATGCTCTGGGAACGAAGGCGCTTGACTTGGAGTTGTCTGAAAATTTGAAGATTCTATGCCGGAAGTGAGTGATCGTTGTTTTTGTGCAGGTGACAGAGGACGCGATAGGGCTCACAGGAAATGTTCTCATAAACGCTTCTTGAGGCGCGGTTCATGGAAAAGGGATAGATAGAACAAAATATAAGTGAAAAACCAGGTGCCCGATAACCAAAGACACGCGCGCCCACCTGGCTACCCTATAAGGGTGCGGAAAGAGCGCATAGAGGAAGGAGGAAGGAAAAAACAACAAGAAAGGAGGTAGGGAGTTTAACCAGGCACATGCCCGGTTGGCTACCCTACACTGGGGGAATGGAAAAATGGAGTAGAACGATGAGAGACAGAGAGAGGAGAGAAAGAATGGAAGTACAAAATAGTAAATGTGCCGATGCGTATGTACAGCGGTGGCACGATCCAAGAATGAACGGCGTCTAAATGAGCCAGTAGTCCTCAAAATGCAAAAACCGGCTTTGACTGCCCTGTGAGCCGAAGAAAAATGAGGATGGTGTTCCGGCAGCATCTGTACAGAGAGCGGCCGATCGTCCGTTTGTCGCAACACGTCAGTACTGTTTTGTCTCTCAGAGGCGAATCAAGGGCAACGTCGTAGGAAATGATCGATGTCTTCTCTCGATGCCACAAAACGCACAGAAAGTACAGTAAGGTTAACCATTTAGAAACGGTACTGGATGGCGACCATGCAGGTGGGAAAAGAATGGCGGGATTATAAACAAAGCGAAATAGGAAAAGGTGGAAATGGAACAATGCCAAAAATGAGTCCCTGAATCATTCGCCACATCTTCTCATTTATTTTATTCAGTAAAGTAGCTTCGAAGTTATAGAAAAAAAACGTAATGACTCTCTGATTCAAAACCTAAGGTATTTTCCTCTTCTCTCTGCTGAACCAAAGGAATATAAAAAAAAGGGCTCACTCCACTGGTTCTGACATTCCCCTGATGTAAAATAGAGAGTGTAGCTTCTCTTTATATGATCAAATAAAGCTCGAACGTTTTTGTATAGAATGTTAAGTGAAGCTTACCTTGCTGACTACTTGAAGTGGAGGGGCAGTGAAGACGGAAAACTGGTTCTTGTGGAAGTATGCAACATGGAGTAAAACCTTCATAATTGGAAATATTTCTGAAAACCCATCGAGTGTGGTACATATTGTTTTTTTTCGCCAGAAAGTTTTATTAACGTTGCGGACGTGGTGCAAGCTGCTTCTCAATGCGAGACTTGAACAACAGCTATAGGAATTTCCGGAGCCCTCCACTATACGCTGTCTCTCACAATCACACGGTGGTTTTGAGACGTTAAACGCCGCATAATATTATATTGAACAACAGCTGTAACACGTAGCTTCCATGCATATTGAAACTAAAACTTCGCAAAGCTATGTATATAACTCTATTCCTTGCCTCCTCATACAAAAGAAAAGGTCCAGTAGCTTCTTAAGCAATAGCGCAAGATAACTTGAAGGCAAGAACCTTCTTAATATTTTTCTTTTTTCTTAATCTTTCATGCCTTTTTATTCTTCTCTTTTTTTGTTTTTCATCATAATCTTCTTTTCCTCCTGCTCCTTACCTCAATTCATATTGTTTTGAGTTGCTCACAAATTTTACAAAAATATGCTAAATATTTTGTTGGTGTTATTATCACTCTAAACGTCACAGTGGCGCCCACGGCACGCAGTGACAATTTACGGAACTATTCGCGAAAGTTCCAGCAGAGGTTCACTTGAAGGGAGCGGACAAAATGCCTTACCCCTTGAGTGGGGCTTCTTCTTAGCAGTTTGTTGTCTAACAGTGATTGCTGCCCATGTGTTGAGCCATGTTTCCCCACTCTTTCCAGGAACACACCGACTGCAGGCTGTACTGGGACGACCCACGCTTAGGGGTCTATCATGTAAGCAGCCTTTATGCTCAGCACATGTCACGCTGCATACGGCTGCTCATGCTCTTGCCTATGCAAAACACTTTTCTTTCGCTCCATTTGCTCCTCTTTTTTTCATGCATCAAACTCTTTTCACAATTCTGCACAAAACGCCGCACGTGCACACTGCTCCCGTAGAAGCTAGTTTCTGCATCTTTCCACTGCGCTGCTCTGCATTTCACAATTAATCTCTTGCTTTCTTTAGTTTACTTTTAAAGTCAATCCAACGTACGACAATGTTACGCTCGAATACACAATGTTAGCAAAAAGTGACCTCGAACATAAATCATACAGAAACAACTTAATGTTACTTGTTAGAAGAACAATTCAAGTGTAATGCTCAAGAAATGTACAGTTGACCGCAAAATATTAAAGGCCTCTTAAGGTTGTACCCAAATCACCATCTGCACCATCTGGTGGCGAGCCATCTGCTGTCTACAAAATTCTTCTGGCGAAGGCACAGCCACAGTTGTGCTCTCCACAGCAGACAGCTGGCCAGTAGAGGGCGCAGAGTGTGTTATTCCGGTGGGCTCTCTCGCGGTTTCGTAATTCCTTTGTGGGGGACTGTACTAACTACTCCTGTGTGTACACATCTTCCTAAACACGTTTCTGCGCTTCGCCCTATCTCATATTTCAGCACCGCTTGGACAGTCAAGGTTAGAGGAGGAACAGTCGATACAAGGGCAAGCAAGCTGACTTTCAAATTAGGTGTCGTTACCCAAAGAGTTGAATTTACAAAATGTAGGTTTACACTATCTTTATCTATCTCTGAGTGTCTGCTTTTTCTTGTTTGCACGATTTTGGAATATTCATCTGTCATTGGTTGCAAGGTTTATTATATAGCTGTTTCGATGTTCTGTAAAAATTTAGCGCTTCGGATAAACAAACCTCAGTCGGAAGTCTGTGCCTACTCTTGCGAGTTATGCTGCCTTTGTTAACCTTCGATTTGGGCTCTGGCAACAGTAAGTCAAGAACTAACTCATGCAACCAAAACAGAACGTTCCCAGCCATACACATTCAAAGCGCATGATCTCTCGCGAAACGAGTTCAGTCTCGCTTGCAAACAGCAGTGAGCGAGACATGCATCCATAAACACGACCTTCATGCACAAATCATCCACGAATAACTATTTTCTTTTTATAAAAACTTCAGCTTGCTTGTAAAACACAAACAAACACAGTGACAAACTTTGGAATGGTGCGACAATGAACTGCGTCAGTATTCATGAAGCGGACGCGTCCTATCTTTTCACTTGTTTCTTTTTCTTCACCTCTCTTTGCGAAGCCTAAACCACTTTCATAGAGTGTAGTAACAAGCATTGTATTTGTGTTGGCTTGCTTGCGAAACGCTGCTTTTGCCTGGACGGTGTTGACATGTCGCGAAAAGCATCAGATTTTGCATGCACCGTCTCACAATATACGCAAAAACACCGCAGTTTTGCACTGCTTGAATTATACATACTGCGTCTCTTGTCTCACTTGTGCTGAATTATTGCGTAGAATAGGAAGGTCCTTGTTTATATGCAAATGAGTGAATGTGTCTAAAAAAAGGCATCCAGCGGAGACAGCACAGAAATCACGTTTCGTGTTAGAAAAAGTGTAATAGCGCGTTCTCAAGGACACGATGCGAAGATGCCGTGCGAAGGTGTTGCTTTTATATGAAACACTAAAAAGATTTAGGAAAGTTTTCTGCGGTGTAAACTATGCGTCAAAGAGTAAACCATGATACAGTTGACTATAATATATACTAAGTATATTCTAGGCACTGCACCCATGCCTACTTAAAGATAGCGGCCGTAGCCGCTATGTCACTTTAGAGGCACGATAAACGTTTAGTGTTCGAAAAAAAAATGGCCCCGAAGCTGCATGTTACACTGCAAATGTCGTCGAAAAATGGCAGTCTTGCGTCCGGGAAGAGTGAACAAAACGTTTGTTTGATGTTCTGCGCAAGAAAACTGGTGAATGGTGTTCCGGAGGTGCCGCGTTATAGTGACTCGATCGTGTAGCGGACACGAACGAGCGCATCGAGACAGACAGACCAAAATTTTTTCGTCGAAGGTCCCCAAGAAAGACTATCGTCTTTAAAAACGTTCTGTTTCTGCGATCTACCAGTTTGATATAGTAAAATGCTCACGACAGATGCTGCTCAACTTGCGTCTCCGTGTTACTGGCTTCCTTATGTTGCCTGAATGTTTTCACACATTTTATTGGGGATATATTGATCAATACTAACATCTACTCTATTTGTTACTTTTATCCGAAACAATTTCACAGTCAACCTAGCGTGTATATATATTTACACGGCAGAACCATTTGAACTCTAAGGGGGTGCCACATGAAAAGAATAGGTGCTTATGATTAAGAGAGGGAGGGGGGGGGGGCATCTGGTTTTCTAATTGCCGGCAATGCGTTGCTAGAGCTTTCACTCGGAATTTTGTTTGACCTTGAGCCACCAATACCAGACCTCTCTTTATCCCAGTGGTGACGGCGGTATCATTGAATAAGTATGCACCTACAAAGTAAACAAGTAAGGAATGTCTTAACTAGAGAGTGTCATGACGCGCCGCCCTACCAACGACGTCATTCGTGACGTTTCTGCTGAAGTCACGTGACTCTGACGCAAGTGACAGTTATCGGCAATCTATGTACGGCGCTCCTTCAGATAACGAAATGCACCACGCTATGGGCTAAATCAATGTGTATTCTACAGTAAAAACCATTCTGTGGCTTCCACAACTCTCGAGATAAGAAATATGCATTTGTAACCTATATACGTTGAAAATGATATATTCGTAAACATGGGGAGTGCATTGTTGCCGAAATTTCTCATCGCGGGCTTCCATCGTCTTTTACCTGCTTTTATTTTCTATATATATAGTCTAGTCATTTGGAGCTGACGGCTGACAAGTGGCTAGTTTTTTCCCATCCTGATAACTTGCTCTCAAACACTTCCCACTCGCATTGGCAAAGCTGCGTCACTATATTCCACTGGGCACAGTGATAGAGGGCCATGTATTTATATTTGGGTGCGTGTTAAAGAACCCCGGGTGGTCGAAATTTCAGGATTCGTTCACTATGGCGTTCCTCAAAATCATATCATGGTTTCGGGACGTGAAACACTAGCAATATTAGTTACAATTCACTGTTCTTATTTGTTTCTGTCCTGGTGAGGCAGTTGCCCCGCCGCGGTGGTCTAGTGGCTAAGGTACTCGGCTGCTGACCCGCAGGTCGCGGGATCGAATCCCGGCTGTGGCAGCTGCATTTCTGATGCAGGCGGAATTGTTGTAGGCCCGTGTGCTCAGATTTGGGTGCACGTTAAGGAACCCCAGGTGGTCGAAATTTCCGGAGCCCTCCACTACGACGTCTCTCATATTTATATGGTGGTTTTGGGACGTTAAGCCCCACAAATCAATCAATCATGTTGAGGTGCTTCTTAGTATTGACATTTTTTTGTATATCCGGACTCTTATTGGCATATTCTTTTGCTGAAATTTTTTTCAGATATTTTCTTCGTCTCGAAAGAAAGAAGTAAAGAAAGAAAAAAATTCACCCTGTATTTCTTGCGGAACTTGGATTCTTCTCGTTGAAGTCCAACACGTGCAGGGTAACATCCCTGGAGGAATCGAAAGCCATATACGCCCGGGTATTAGGGCAAGAACTGTGCGCATCCCATGCATATTCTATTTTAGGCTTCTCTTCAGGCATACTCACCGCTCTTGTATTCCGGTCCCGCTTGACAGGCGTAGTGGGGAGTGCCGCGGGGAAAGCGCTGATTGGTGTTCATCCAGAGGCACTGGGCTAGAAGAACACGCTCTGCGTGGCATCATTACGGACCACGTTTATTGCGGAAGGCGATGAAGATTTACTGCACCGAGTGCGTGATCCCACTCACAACGCAGGTTCTTCCGCATCCGCAAACTGCATCTCCAAGGTCGCAGTGAGTGACCGTGAAACACTGTTCCCAAGTTTTGTTTCTCCTAGGCGAGTGATACCGAGTAGGCCCTTGCCGAAGACACCGAGAAAGATGTCGTCACAAAAAAAAAATGTTGCAGGGTTTGACCTTTAAAGTAAGCTTCCCGATGTGACCTTCGAGAAATACTTGCTTATGAGCTTTTAAGGTCGTTCCGTTCGCACAATGTATTGAAGAGATCGTTTGATGCAATTTTAACGCCTCGTGATAGTTGTGTGAGATGCGGGAAATTTCCGTAGCCATCAGAGGCCCTGCAATGAGAGATGGGGTGGTGGTTAAGGTGTCAAAGGGGTGAGGAGAAGCACCCGCCATAAGTTTTCATAGGGTGCTGCCAGGCGAACAGGATGGCAAGAGGTGGCGGTGGCTGCCCCTTTCGAATTTCCGCCTGTCCCTCTATATCACCCAAGGGTTGATACAGTCAAAACAAAGCGTATAACTTCTCGTCCCTCCCCAAATTAACTTCCTTCGGAAGCCCTCAGTACCTTCCCATTATGTTAAAAATTCTGGAACCACGCTAGGAAGCAACTGTTAAGTATAGCGTTATCTTACTCATCTGTAATTGCTGAGTTATTACAGTCATATTACTTACGCGATGCCGACAATGCTGAAAGAAAGAAAAAGAAACTGCTTCACCAAAACATTTATCGATAGCGCATGGATTTCCGACCACTACAGGCGAATAAATAGCGCATTTTTTTCCTCATGTAATACTCAATTCTCGTACGTGAGATAAACCACCATCTACACCAAGCGACGTATTTGTTATTTATGACCCTTGCTTAATATGGTGAAATGCATGTAGATGTTTGGGTAAAAGTCTTCATTTAAAATTTTACCTACACTATTTTTATTGGCTCAACGTAGTACACGTCTGATGTTCGATCCACTAAGCTTACTCTAACCGTGAGATGAATAAAATAGGATTTTAGACGGCGCAACACGACAGTGAAAATAATAAAACAAGGCCAATGCGCATCCTGAGATGCTCTTAGTGTGTCGTGTTCGTCAAGGCAGACTAACGTAATACTACTGCGGATGACTCATAACTAGTTGGTTCAAATCGGCCAAGACAATGTGTTGTCGTCTGAATGGAGAA
The DNA here is from genome assembly GCA_013436015.1 of Rhipicephalus annulatus. Classification (NCBI taxonomy): domain Eukaryota; kingdom Metazoa; phylum Arthropoda; class Arachnida; order Ixodida; family Ixodidae; genus Rhipicephalus; species Rhipicephalus annulatus. The sequence continues at coordinate 486,784 of WOVY01001574.1, forward strand.
CAAAAATACAGGATTTAAGAATACTCGGCATTGTTCGTGAACGGCTGGTTACAAATGAACCAAAGTTAGCTGCTCGTCCAAAAAGTGTCCTTCCGCTCAACAACGTAGCTTCTCCGTCATTGTATTTCTTCTTTAGAGCCGCTAACCACATCAACATTTCACACCGCTGACCTTCGTGCCTTTCATTTTTTCTTCTTCTGCTTCCTCCTTGACGTATAGTCTCACATGCACAAGTGTGGGAAGATGCAATTGTCGTACTTCACATGTCGTACGACCACATAGACTGACAGGTCGTACGACAGCTGAGACAAGCATTCGCTAGTTTCGATTTAATGAGCAGAAGCTATTATCTGGCAGTTTAATTCGGTGTTTTCTCAAGTGCAAGAATATTCGGAAAACATGAAAATAGTACACCACATTGGCTAAAAAAGAAGCATAGTTCTTTTGAAACTATAGATTAAACGTACCGTGAATTAGCGAACTTGAACGATTGCCACCAAAGAGGGTACGTTTCGAGAGATCCCTCTCTATTGGTTCGGAGACGAGATTCATTTATTTATAGTCCCCTCAGAGTATGAATACATTACAGAAGGGGTAAGCTTTACATAGAAAAAAAGTTCTAGAGATTAATAACAGATTAAGTGTAGTCAGTTATTACTGCATCACACGCATTTCTATGAGCAAACAAAACTTCAACAAGGACCGGTTATCTCAGGGCTCATAATTTAATGTGCCTGTGCTCACATTTATTTTCCGTCCTTTATCCACTGTTGCTATGCACATGTCATCCAGGATTACTAACTTTCCTGGTTTTGCACCATACACATATATACATGATAGTGGTTATATATATATCGCTATCCACTCTTCAGTGTTAATCTGTGCAACAAAATTTCTTTCGGAGGGCGCCAGTATATCTTCGAACACTTCAAGGTACGCTGAGAATATCCGCAAACTAACTGGTAATCCGCAAACTTCCGGGATTTAGTGGATTACCGGTTGCTCTGCGAGTGGATGGGGTCGGTCGAAGTGATTGCGCCACACGGCAGCGTTAGAAATCACCCGCGTGAAAGGTGAGTTATTACTTCGTTAACTAAGGGTGTGTTACTAAACTGCGGTCAAAATTTGAGATGGAGGCGTATTTGCTAAAAAAGTTATATTTTTGAACTTTTTTTGTTGGCAAGTGCACCAGTCGAAGAGCACAGGTGCAATAAATAAATAAATAAATAAATAAACGGACGAACAAGCGAATGAACAAGCGAACGAACGAACGAGGGAGTGAACGAACGAACGAACAAACGAAGAAACAAACTGACAAACAAACAAAAAAACAAACGAACAAACAAACAAATAGGAACGCGGTTAGACGAGCCGTCCAAAGATGTCATTGCCAATGTCTGGTAACCTATCATCACGCAAACACCACGGTTTTTTTTTTCCGGTGCACCACACATGCTAAACTCACAGAAAGTTCGGTTGGTAGATGGTATCAAGGAGTTCGACGAGGTAACTGGGCCGTAGGAAGTATATGACCGGTTTAACTGAAGAAACACGAGATAGGCCTTTACATGGCAGTGGAATTGGTGAGGTCGATCGTAATAATCATCACTATAACTATAAAGTCAACTATAACTACAAGATACCCACAAAGATAGGAAAATTTCAAAAAAAAATAAAAGGAGAAATAAGAATCAGAAGCACTACGTACAGCACTGTCCATGTGCATAGTCCAGTTAGAAAGTTTAGAACGTTGTTTAATAAGCAGATAATGATTATTTGGTTACAAAATGTCTGTGTTAATTACGCTAATCAACACTAGAGTAAGAAGAAGTTATGATGTCAGGTATGTAAATTAGTGTTCGTCTCAGCACGGACCTTGGAACAGTCATGTCACTGCAGCGTTACCTGAAGACACCACAAACGAATGCAGTTTCGGATTCGACAATGCCCCGACAATGTCCCAGGTTCGGTCGTGCCCATGCTCAATTTTCAGGGGCGAAGCTCCTTAAAGCGGCACCCATTCGTCCCTCGTAGTAGTGCGTAACATGTCTTATGCTTTGACCTGTAAGGTGGTGCCGGTGGGAGATTTCTCCTGTGCGTTGTTGAACAATAAAAAATTCGCAGCGTGCTCATTAACTAAAAGCCGAATTCTCCTGTCTCTCATTTCTGTCTCTCATTCATTAGCAGCCATCAACATGTACATTGAGCACTATCTGACAAGAAAGGGTTGCTACGTTATACTCGCTGGGCGTAACCTCTTTGGTTTTAGAAAGGTTTAGCGAGCGTTAGGCCGCAGTGCCATGAATACAGTGAACTATTTTATACCATGAACTCGAGGTGGTTAAAAGTGGGAAGTAGACACGAAGCGCAAGCAGTAAGAAAGTGTGCGTGTGCCACCTCTCGTTTAGTCCTTGGAATGTCCGCTGGATGGCGGTGCATATGCGGAATCTATGATGAAAAGATGCAAGATGGTGGTACTTGGAGTGTTGAATAGATGGACGAACGTACACACAGACAGATGCATGGATGGACGCACAGATGGCTGCATGGACGCACGGACGGGCGCTGGGGCGGATGCATGGACGAATGCAGGGATGGACGCACGGATGGACGTGCGTACGCATGAACAGACGCACGCACGGACGGGCAGATGGACGCACGGACGGCCGCACAGGCGGACGAATGGACGGACGAAAGCAAGAACGAATGGGCGGACGAATGCTTCGCCCCACTCTTCATCATTCACCCCGTGGATCTGCTGCCATTTTTTTTAAATGTTACAGCTCGGCCCATGAACTTTCATTACAGCCTGTTCAATATCCTCAAGTGTGGATGATCGGGTATAGCATGAAAGGCAGCCTGGATAATGAGGCTGCTGCTGATGGCGATTATGATGAATAAAGGTAAACGTATTTGACGCAGATTGGTCTGGCTGAGTAAAAGAAAGAAGCCGCTAGCTGTAGTGCAGGCCAGCTAGTCATCCCCTAAGGAAGGGACTGAATGGGTCCCGGAATGTTGGGTAATTTTTTTCCCATTACTAAAAGTTATCCATTAAAATGTCTTTAGAGATAGTGTTATTTGTAAAACACAATAAAGCCAGCATTCAGGGTGAAATCTTTACGCTGGAAGGTGTAGCCAAACACGAAACTATACACGAAAGTTTTCTTCTAGTTTGGAGTTTAATTCTTGGAAGTGCGGTCATTGAGTGGCATGAAATAGGCGAACAGGGAAATATGAGACGATGGCAGACACGTCGGTCAGATATTTTTATTGTAGCAGCAGAATACGCACTTCATTTCCACCTCTAGCATGAACTGAGAGTAGACACTTACACGAATATCCGAAATGCACTTCTGAAACAAAATATTGATACGCATAATTCACATCTCAGTTAATCTTCCGGCCAATCTTCATGCTTATGTTCACGAGTGCCAGTTATTAGCTTCTAAAATCAGCTGTTTGTATGATAGGGTGGTTTTCGAAAGTTAACAGAGTGGTACCTATATGCGGTTAAATGTCAGCTTCAGTTAAATTACAGTTGAACACGTAGTTAAACATGTAGTGTAAGCCTGATGTTAAACTTATACTGATATTTGTATTCAGCCATGCACTAGGCGCCCGTCAATGTAGTTCGCGAGATTCGACAGTAGCTCCAGAACACGAAGCCTAGTGACTGAAAGCAGCAAAATATGCCCAGCAGTCCATTTTATTGGGCTCACCCTTACTTGTAGCTGCCCAGAGGAAACCTATACTCGGAGGGCACTAAGGGCGCTTTTGTTCAAAAGTTTCATAGAAGTTTCCCACTCGGGTGCGTCTACGTGTTCTGCTAACGTCTTATCTTCTTGTTACCCCTGGCGATCGACGACGGCAATATTGAGGCGGCAAATAAGAGGGACGTAACACCCTCTGGTCAGTGACGGGTGAATATAGGTAAAACTCGTGTTCGACAAGCTGAGCCTGAACGAAAAACAAAAGTACTGTGCTTTATTTAGCATCACAATTCATGGTTCGGGCAAATGGCCTACAGAAAAAAAAACATGAAAATTTCTGGCTGACGAAATCGACGATCATTGTTTAACTCTTAACTCTTCTGACCCCGGATCCAGAGGAAAGATTTTTGGGACTCTTCAAAACTAAAGCTTCACAGTCAGTGCGTCTCTAAACATAGAGATACGATTGCCGTTTTGTTTTTTTTTGCCTATAGTAAGCTTACTGGCTCTCATCTTCTATCCGACGCATCTTTTACGAAGATCTATACTCGGTCTTGGAGCTAACTATATATATGACTTGAAATAACAGGAGTGTATAGGCTCGCCGAAATACAAGGAAATATACGAGAGAATACCTTCCCTGTACTTGCGCTATCCTAAACGGCTTTTCTCAGCAAGCAGAGAGCAAGAAAAAGAGTGGGAGAAAATGCCAGAAGTATTGCGAAATCTTAACACTCTATGACACCGCCTCTTATATCTACTCTTAAGCAGGCTGCCTTCTTCGATAAACCTCGCCTCCGCATCCACGCTGTTTCATCCAGCTACGACCACGCTTAACATTGTCTGTTTTCTGCATCACGCAACTGAAAGGCTATTGGAGACAAATCGCGGCGCATACAACATAAAAGAACAGGAAGGCGAAGAAGAGGGCAGGATGAAGTAGGCTTAGTGTGTGTTGTACAGCAGCGACTCTGAACGTCGTCTGTTTCGAGCGTGCCGTCTGCTACGCTCTTCCATCGCTCGTTTTTGCGGAGATTCGGTTCGTACCCAATTTCAGGCACGAACAATGCTGTTTCGCGAACTGGCCGCTTATATATGTCCATCCTCTCTAGAAAAGCAACCCATTCATCTGGTTGTCGACTTTTAGGTGCGCTGTACGGCACGTAGGTATTATAGTCCACTGCGGACCTATATCCGATCGAGATGCTACAGAAGCGATGAGGTCATGCACTGGCCGCCCACCCGTGTAGACCGCCACGAAGGCAAAGGCAAAACTGACCTAAGATACACTGTATACCTCCTTTTATATCTGCAGAACAGCAGCTATAGTCTAAAGAAGAAGAGAGAAAAGAGATCAATGCATCCCCGCTTTTGTCGTTCCTACTTTCCTCTCACCCTCAACACACTCTGCTTCGATTTTGTTCCAACCCGCGCGTTCAGACTTAAGATAAGCTTAATCTCGACGCCACCTGCTCCCATGACATAACGCCTTAGCCACATGACGATTCTTGTAGCGCTCCGGCATGCCGCGTTATCGCGGCGAGATGCTGTTGTTGTTGGCAGGGGCGAACGCGCATTATTTACATAGTTTAGTTTGCATCGCACTGCCAAGATGCGCAACTGAAGGCTGCGTCTTCTACAACAATGGGATTTTCCATGATTGATATGTGGGGTTTACCGTCCCAAAACAACCCCATTATTATGAGATACGCCGTGTTGGAAGGCTCCGGAAATTTATATCACATGAGGCTCTTTAACATGCACCAAAATCTAAGCACACGGGCCTACAGCATTTTCGACTCCAATGAAAAATGCAGCCGCCGCAGTCGGGAGTCGGTACCACGACCTGCGGGTCAGCAGCCGAGTACCTTGCCACTAGACCGACGCGGTGGGGCACTTTATAACAAATAATAATAATAATAATAATAATAATAATAATAATAATAATAATAATAATAATAATAATAATAATAATAATAATAATAATAATAATAATAATAATAATATAGAGACCTCATGCATGTTAGCGTAGTGCTTGAATTTGGCTTCACCCGGTATTACACTATATCTGTGATCGGCCCAAGCGCACCTTTTTTATCGTCGATGCATTGACCCGAGGAGGAGGAAAAGAAAGGTGGGAAGATTAGCCAGTTCTAAGATCGGCTAGCTACCATGTGCTGGAGAAGCATGCATAGAGATGATTCTATATGAATATATGTTCATAAGACATGACGATTCAAAGTACCTCGTAATGTGAGTGACTATGCAATTAAAAAAAAGCTGTGTAGCTGTACTTAACGCGAAAGTTGTAGTAAGGGCCGAGCACTAATTCACCTGCCCGTCGGTGATGCTGGTGTCTACGGGCAAGCGCGTGCTATTCCAAATGTCTATCCTGCCGGGTATCTATGAAGGGAAAGCACACATCCATTTGTGATGTAGTGGTGCCATATCTTCTCCTCCTTCTCTCCTCCTCACCCTCATTTCTAATTTCAGTCATCTGGCTATTCGATGCTGTACGTGGTATTGCCTGCGTGACGTCATGCATGGCTATGCTACGCTTATAACCCTCACCTCTCCACCTCACCATCGCATGACTCCTCCCTCACTTCTCTTTCTCACCCCTTGCTTATACTATACTATATTATACACGGCTATACCCCGGACAGCCCTTTACTCGTTTTACTGTCACTCGAAGGAGTTTCCCTCTCACTGCTCTTCTCCTCCCCTTCGCTATAGTATACTATGCATGGCTACGGCATTGATGGCTGTACTATACGTGGTTTTGCCTGCGTGACGCCATACATGAATATGCATAACCCTCGACTTTTCTTCTCCCTATCCTTACCATCACACGACTCTTCCCTTTTTTTCTCTTTTCCACGCCCTTCTAATACTATACATAGCTATGTCTTTTAATTATTCGTAATTTTACGTGCGTGACACGACACATGGCTTTGCTACGCACTACCCTCTTCCCTCCACGAGTGGCTCCTCCCTTGCCCATGTGCTCAGATTTGGGCGCACGTTAAAGAACCCCAGGTGGTCGAAATTTCCGGAGCCCTCCACTACGGCGTCTCTCATAATCATATGGTGGTTTTGGGACGTTAAACCCCACAAATCAATCAATCAATCAGTGGCTCCTCCCTTGCATTTCTCTTTCTCTCCCCCTTGCTATAGTATATATACATAGCTATGGTATACATGCCTGCACTATACATGGTTTTCCCTGCTTGCTGCGTAATTATAAAAATTGTTTACAATTGAGGGCACAATGTTTACTTGCCAACCAGAGGGTAGTAATAAGTTTCTAAAATTAAAGAAAAGTGAACATGAGGGCAGTTCTTTAAAATAAATGTCCCACAATTTAGAGTTGAGTGTACTCTTCTAGGAGAGAGCATTACCAAGTTGTCTTGGTGTTACTGTGACCATCAGTAGGGTGTGTCTGGAACAAGTTGTAATCATTTAAAGTATAGTACACGCACGAATAAGGGAGAACACAGCCAGCCCAGTTTCAAACCAGACCCTAAAAACGTTTGAAGATGAAGCTGTGTGTATAGAAAAAAGTATTTAATGATTTTTAGACTTCGTATTGAAATTTGAGAAAACCTCACTACATAATTTATGAACACGTGTGTGTCTGTAATGATTCATAGTACCTGGTACTCTACTGGGGGAGAACAGCGAGCCGTCCCTACCATGTGTTTAGAAAAATTCACAGCATATCCACGTAGTGCATGATGATGAGTAGGGCGAAGCATCCATCAGTCCGTCCGTGCTTCCATCCGTCCGTTCGTTCTTGCTTCTGTCCGTCCGTTCATCCGTCTGTGCAACCGTCCGTCCACCTTTGCCTCCGTTCATGTGTCCATCCGTCCGTGCGTCTGTGCGTCCGTCCGTCCATCCATGTATCCCTGCATGTGTCCGTCCACGCGTCTCTTCCTGCGTTCGTCCATGCGTCCGTCCGCCCATCTATGCGTCCGTGTGTGCGTCCATCCATTCATTCGTGCGTCTGTCCGTCCGTGCATCTGTCTGTCTCTCCATCCATCCATCCGTGCATCTGCCCATCTGTTCGTCGATCTAGTGAACACTGCATGTACCACCATCTCGCATCTTTTCATCATATTTTCAACATATACCAGTACTGCCATTCAGCGGACACTCCAAGGACAAAACGAGAGGTGGCACGGCCGGAGTAGAGAAGCGGCACCCGTGCACTTCTTTACGGCCTGCGCTTCGAGCCTTGTTCCCAACCTTCACCGCCGCTAGTTCACGGCGCTGCGGCCCTACCCTCGCTAAACCTTGCTAAAGCTAAGGAGGTTACACCCAGGGAGCACAACGGGGTAACCTTTTTTGGTCAGATAGTGCTCAGAATGCGTCTTTTTGTTACAAAGTTTTTTGAGAAAGCATAAAATTCAAGGCAAATTTTATTAGAAATTAAAGTCTCTGTAGCTTATTTTTTCAGAAACAACTATATTTCTAGTTATAATTAACGTGTGCGGTTTTTCTCCTCAATTCAAAAGAGTGCGCGCGTGCCCACAACAACAACAACAACAACAACAACGACAACAACAACAACAACAACAACAACAACATACACCATGAACGCACGACCCACAGCATAAGGAGCTTTGCTCAAAAAAAAATTGTGTATGCTTTAGGGAACTGTCCCGGTAGGCAACGGACAGCCGCTGCCTACCGGGACGGTTCCCGTTGCCTACCGGTACAGTTTAGAATGCTGTCCCGGTAACGGCAACGAGTACAAGGGTTGTTTTATAGCGATGTTTTATAACATCACCACTCGGGTCACGCGCAGTTGTCCACCGCCGCTGCGGCCGCCACTGGTGTCCGTACACACATCGCACAAAATTAGGGGAAAAAAACTTAGCCCCAATGACACAATGGTGCTCAGCCCAGTATCCTACCGCTGAGCCACACTTTTTTTTTTCTTACATGGCATATAATACAAATGCGGCGTACGTGTATACATAGCGTACGACATACATAGAGTCCAGTCGACAAATGTACAATGGTTGTTACAAAGTAAATCTCGTTGAACACAATTCTAAAGAGGTATTTGAGAAGCACACTTCGTGAACTCAGCATACCAGTCCGGCTGAAGTTGCAATTGGTCATAAAAGTCTCTTAGCTGCACAGTCATTCGCAAAAAGTCGCTTCGCGAAGACACCATTGGTTCCGCGTGCCTTTCCAACATGCGAGGTTTCCACAAACTATGCATACCCATTAACAACAGCATGTCAACTGGCATTTAGTTGCATTTGGGTGGTACAAAAAAAAAAACGGATGCTATGAAAATTTAAATGCAGATGTTTTTTTTAAGCACTCTGCAGGATGTCCCAGAAAAGTATGGCGTCCTTACAACTAATAAACCAATGTTTGATTTTTTCTGGAGCTTCTCGAAGGTGTCAGTTAATTGAGGACACAAATATACCTTTGGTGTTTAACCAGGTTTAACACACTACGACCGGGCGGCCATCACTCTCAGACCAACCAGCACGGTGTACATGGAACACTCAGAAGCGCTGACATCAGCCGTCTTCAGTGCATGCAGCCTCACTGAGGCCTCAAGTTTCCGTTGTGATTTTTCGTTGAATACATTCTCAATATCTATGAGTATGACCAGTCCAAAATTCTATCAATACACCACTTTCACAAAAGCTTAAGTCTTTTAACAAACCATCTAATGAGAGAAATGTAGCATGATCGGTCATAGGAACCTAGGAACTCAGGACGAGATTTAATGACGACTGTGTAAGCATTGGTAGTGGCTGTAATCCTCCTTCGTAGAGGCGCAAACAAATAGAACCTTGTTGATACATTTTCGAAAAAAAAAACTCCCAAGCATTTCCCCGAGGGTGAACATGGTTAAGTGCGAATGCACGGGGTGATGCTATGAGGGGTATTTATTAATTCGCACTATTATATTTATTAATCACACTATGGTGTGTAATGAAACCGCGTTTGTTCTTCCATGTCGTCGCATCGGTGTTCGCCCGACCGTCTTCCGAACTCGTTCCAAAGAACCCGCAACACGTTCAACCTGTTGGTCTCGTTCCTCACGCCGGAAATGCAGCTCAGGTTGTTATCGAACCACAGCCGGTCACACACGGCGCAGCTGTGACCGAAGCTGCGATCCACAAAGTCGCGTTTGAAGCGTGCGTCCGGACGAGCAAAGTAGAGTGTACTAGAAGCTTTTCTAGTACACTCTAAGCAAAGTCCAGGGCTCGAACCCTCTCCCGCGCGGCACGTTCACTGTCTGGAACGGCTTCGGGAACGTCCACTCGCCGCTGACAATTGCGAGCGGCGTCTTGACGCCGGCCTTCATCGCCCTTCTCCGCCTGACGCTTGCGTTGTCGTTCCGCTTCTTGGGCCGCGTTTGCGGCTCGATGCTGACGCCTCATCTCGGCCTCGCGAGCGCGCAGTTCACCATCCGCTGCACGCTTCGCCCGCTTGTCCTCGGCCTCGCGAGCGCGAAGTTCGGCATCCTCTGCACGCTTCGCCCGCTTGTCCTCGGCCTCGCGAGCGCGCAGTTCGGCATCCGCTGCACGCTTCACCCGCTTGCACTCGGCCGCGCGAGCACGCAGTTCGGCATCCGCTGCACGCTTCACCCGCTTACGTTCGGTCTCACGAGCCCTTCGCAGCGCCGCCTTGTCTTCCAACGTCGGCGAAACCACCGCGGTACCGTCACCTCCAACGACGGGTGCAGTGCTGGCATTCGGTTGTACTGCATTCGTTGTTGATGGTAGCGTTGCCTCCGGGACATCTATCGCACGACCCGCTCTCCACGGGAGACTGAGAGAGAAGGCGGGCGCGCGAGAGAGAGGGGTGCGCGCGCAGCTGCAGCGAGCGAAGGGGGAGGGGGTATAAGATTGATTGATATGTGGGGTTTAACGTCCCAAAACCACCATATGATTATGAGAGACGCCTAGTGGAGGGCTCCGGAAATTTCGACCACCTGGGGTTCTTTAACGTGCACTCAAATCTGAGCGCACAAGCCTACAACATTTCCGCCTCCATCGGAAATGCAGCCGCCACAGCCGGGATTCGAACCCGCGACTTGCGGGTAAGGGGGGTATAAGGCGCGTTACTGACACCAATATCAGCGTCGCGTCCGTGGCTTATTCGGTACAGCGTCGCGCTGCGGCCCGCCAAGTCCTCTTTCTTTTAAAGATAGAGAGAAGACTGCGGACGCCGCCGACGGCGGTGGATGGTTTGGGGTCGCTTATAAAGTGTATTCACACTTGAAAATTTTCAGCAGATCCCACGTACCTGAGAATCAATGTTATGCGAAGCATGCGGAGGGAAGGTGACCATGTTGCAATTTTTTTTATTTTGCGACACGTCATAAATAGACGCTAAATATATGTACAAATGTTGGAAGCATAGAGATATGTTGAAGAGTTGCCGGTGTTTATATAACCAGCAGTTTGCACTTGCGCAACGATGCCATGTGAAACATGCGTATTAGGAATACACGAAGCTGATATGGAGCGCTGCATCTCTTGAATATGCTGGCCCTGGACACTGCTACATACACAAACTTCAGCGCATGGTAACTAACCGCAGTTTACGTAAACCCGACGAGACGGCTGTATGAAAGGAGCACATATGTAATGTTTATAAAATTGGGTAGACATCACTGCAACCAATATTGACGTTTCACAGAGATTAGCGTCAATTTGAATATTATTTCCAAGACCTGGCATCGCTCAGTGGTAAAATGGTTTGGTTCGATTCCAGCTGAAACTCTGACATTTATTCTTTGCATTTGTCGGGTCGATGCTGCCGATGTCGAGTATTTCTTAACGCTTGCATGTTAAAATTGCCCATGTATGTTCTCGTCGTTCCTACAGGGCTAGATACTGAGTGTCAATCACATGTGGCACATACCCATATACCAGTGCCACATACCCACCCGTGGGTATGTGCCACTGTCTGACAGGAAGGGTTTGACGACGTACGCGACGGGATTATGACATTATTCATGTCTTGACTAGTGCGTCATGTTCGTCAAACCATCTTACCCTCTCATGCTAATTTTGGTTCATGCCAAGTTAAGGGGGTGAGCACGAGAGCACCTAAACGTAAGTGGCTAGATAGATGGACAGATAGATAGATAGATAGATAGATAGATAGATAGATAGATAGATAGATAGATAGATAGATAGATAGATAGATAGATAGATAGATAGATAGATAGATACGCTCAAAGTCACCGAAGTTCGCTAAAAAGTGCTTCGCATTTAAAAGAAAATTGGCAGATCCCACGTACAGTGGGAATCGATGATGTGGGGAGCACGAATGAGAAAGGTTGACATGTCATTTTAAAATCAGCACAACGTTACGAGGTGGAGGTAAATTATGCAGTATATGACTTCCGTGTCATGGTTATCATGTTTGGATGTGTCGTTTACCTTCGTCATCTGTTCACGTCACGCGATACCAAATTTAGTATAAGTAGAGCAAGCGAAACAACTGCGAGCTTGGTATGAGCGTTGTACGTTGTCATGTTCTTACATGACACGCGTGCTAGGATTATCATGTTTGCAGCAGTCGTATATTTTCGTCATCCATTGACGTCACTTAACACAAAATTTGGTATATGTGGAGCTAGCAAAACGGCCGCGAGCACATCATGAAGGGCCCAACAGACTACATTGTAGCGTTGACGCGCGCGCGCGTTTGGCACAGCGACGCTACATTAGCCAAACGCGAGCACTCTATAGTCTGACCACAGGCTCGACCGGTGCTACCAGCGTCCGTCGGCGTGGCCCGACGGCTGCTATATAGTGCGAAATGCGACATGCTGCATTTCGCGCCGACGCATTACCCAGACAACACTGCGTCTGCCTCCTTTCGTGACGGAGGGACGCCGGACGCGCTGAAACGTCCATGCGTCACAGCTACGCAGCGCGGCGCGCGCCTGCGTGTAAATGGCAGGACCAGCACCTGAACTGCCAACGCCGGTGTGACGCGAGGAAATGAACGCCGGTGAGCACGCGCACCGCGTCAGGTCGAAATGTATTGGCGCCTTGAGCGTGCATGTAGTCATGTTCTTACATGACACGTATCTCATGATTATCATGTTTGCACCAGTGACATATACCTTCGTCATTCATTGACGTCACGTAATATACCAAATTTGGCTTGTGTGAAGCTAGCGAAACGGCCGCGAGCGCATCTTGAGCGTGGCATGTGGTCATGTTGTTACATGACACGCATGTCGTGAATATTATGTTTGTATGTGTTATTTACCTAAGTCCTCCATTCGCCTCGCGTAATACCGTGTTTGTTACATGTGAAGCTAGAGAAACGGCAGCGAGCGCATGATTAGTGTGGCATGTAGTCATGCAGTTACACGACACCCATGTCGAGACTGTCATGTTTTCATGTGTCATTTACCCATGTCGTCCATTCGCCTCACGTAATACCGAGTTTGGTAGATGTGAAGCTTGCAAAACAGCCGCGAGCACATCATGAGGGTAGCTTGCAGTCATGCTGTTACATGACACGCATCTAATGTTTATCATGTTTGCACCAGTATCATACCTTCGTCATCCATTCACGTCCCATAATACCAAATTCTGTATAAGTGAAGCTAAAGAAACGGCCGCCAGCGCATCATTAGCGTGGCTTGTAGTCATGTTTCTACATGTCACGCATCTCATGATTATCATGTTTGCACCAGTCACATACCTTCGTCATCCATTCACATACCGTAATACCAAATTTGGTATATGTGACGCTAGCGAAACGGCCGCGAGCGCCTCATGAGCTTGGCATGTAGTCATTTTGTTACATGACACTGCTGTCATGATTTTCATGTTAGGGTCTTTCACTTGTGTTTGCCACGCAATCATGTCATGCCATACCGGTTTTGCAGCATGGCAGTTGAACGAAACCATCGCAAGAGCTGAAGGACCATTAAATGTAAATCATGACATTCATGACATCCATGTCATGATTTTCATATTATGACTAGTCAAATATGTTCTTCATACAGTCATGTTATGCTATATGAAGTTTGGTATCGATACTATTATCGAAACAGCCAGGAGAGGTAAAGGTCTTAGGCGGATAGGATAGATAGATAGATAGATAGATAGATAGATAGATAGATAGATAGATAGATAGATAGATAGATAGATAGATAGATGGATGGATGGATGGATAGATAGATAGATAGATAGATAGATAGATAGATAGATAGATACGCTCAAAGTCACTGAAGTTTGATAAGAAATGCTTCGCAGTAAAAAAAAATGTGGTAAATAAACGTACAAAACTAATGCGACAAAATCTCAGGCTGGGAAGCCCATATTAAAGTGCAAGGGCAAAATACATGTATCTAAAAACAAACAATTAAGCAAAAACACGAAGGAACTCTTCATTTTCGAATTTTTGGCATTTCGCTGACCTGAGGTCAGCCAGCTAATTCTTGTCTTGAGACAAAACAATGACGTGGTCTTTTGGTTAAAATCTCCAGATCACCCGAATATTGCAAAATTGAACGCTAGGACAGCCATCGTAAGTCTAAAAAAATGGCTTTGAAGCTCAACTGTGCGCAGTGCTCGTAACAATCGTGGTACGGCGCAATATCTACATATATGCAAAATCTCGTGAAAATGACTAAGCGTCCCCGAAAGTGACAGCCTTGAGAAGCCAGGTTCTGATGACCCAATGAGAGGCAGAATTGTACATCCAAAGAAAGACGCACGCCTACTGGACGTGCGCCGTGCGATGAGCGGAGCAAACGGAAAACAAAATCCCTCCGAGAGAATTGTGAACAGTGGCGGCGTCACTATGGTTACGTGTAGCGGCGTGTTCTGGAGCGGCTGTATGTGCGTTTCCGCAGGGTTCGTACCGAATCGTTGAGTCTCATTTTGGGTGTCCTACTGTTATATCTGCAGTGTTCTCCCGACTATTGCAGCCATTTTACGCCACCCGTTTTTCGTCTCAATCATGAGCCGTAACTACATGGTTACGAGAGACGCCGTAGTGGAGGGCTCCGGAAATGTTGACCATCTGGTGTTTTTTTTTTTTTCGTACACTGAGCGTTTACATTTCACCCCCATCGAAATGCGGCCGCCGCAGTCTGGATTGCACCCGTGACCTTTGGCTCAGAAGCTGAGCACCGTAAGCACTGTTCCACCGAGGCGGACAATGGTAAAAGAAAGCGAGTGACAATCGTGACAACACATGAAATGAAGCGACTCGAGAGTGATCGACTTTTGTCAAGTTGTTATTATAACATCTCATGTGAGAACTAACAGGCAATAATGTCAGAGAAAGTGTAGGGGAAGTAAGTATGAGTAATTGAAGTGTAAATTTCAAGCAAGGAATGTGGACGAAGAGACAGCTCACCATGGGCAGGGACAAAACCTGCGACCTGCTCTCCTGTAGTATAGTATTTTAAATCGGTGAAAGCTCTTTTTTTTAACTTGCTTCGTTGATACCGTTAGTTTCTCCAACCTTCCACACTCACTCCAGTCGCGTCTCTTAGAATGCGCTGACGGCATCCTTTCTGCCTGGCCATCTCCAGGACTTCATGTGGCTGCTGTGTTGGGCTTTGCTTCCCTCCCCTTGACAGCCTCGAAAGGCGGAGAATGGTCCGGTCAGAGACATGACCGAAGTGCTCCCTACGGGAAACGAATCAGCATTTTCAGAGGCAATGCGTTATCGCTCCTGTTTTCTGGAGGGCCGTGCTTGCCGGATTTCGCAGTCTTGGAGTAAACCGCTTCGGTTCCACTGGGGCGTTGTTCTCGAGGCCACTTCACTTGTCTCCTCATTGTTCGAGGCGGTTGCAGCAGGACATCGCCGTCACACTTTCTTCCCGATCTTCGAGCGAGTGTGCGCCGAGCTGTTATCTGTTCTGTCGGAGGAACTCTTCTTTCTCGGTGAGGAGGAATTCCTTCGGCACTGGTCCGGCCCTTTTGAATTCGTTTGTGAGAGAAGCGCGAAACTTGTCTTTTGGCCTGCCTGGTTTTGGTAGGCTGTTGCCTGTTTGGTACCAGCACAAATGCCATGTAAATACGTGAATTGATCATATTCACGTTTTATTCTTGTCATTTGTTTACTATGTTATGTATATTGAATAGAAATCTTTTTGTAACAATTTTATGTGTCTGTGCATACTCCATTGAAATGTTTTGTACAAGAGTAATATATGTCCACTGTCTATGAGAATAAATTATCCTAAACAAATCACGAATCAAGACTACGAAGGCATTGGTTAATCAAAATTCTTGAAGGCAACAGACTTGCACCAATGAAAATATTGCGACGGTAAGAATCTTGTGTGTTTGTGTGTTCGTGTGTATGTTCTCCCCGTTTCTCTCTCTTTTTTTATTTATACCTCCAACTTTCAAGCTCACCTACCCCCTTCCCCAGTGTAGGTAGCAAACCAGTCCTCTTATAATAATATATCTGCACTTCCTCTTTCTGCTGTTCCTTTTTCTTTTTTTTTTCTCCACTGAACAAGAGCCTCGCATGACGTGCACAAATAAAAAAAAAACTCCCCAGTTAATTACTGCGTTTTAATTCATTTCAACGAAAGTACTAAGCAACAGTGCACCCTTGTAATAGTTTTATCTTACTTGACTAGCCTCTCCTATCTCCTAGACTCGAACTCTCGACTACAAGCTGCTACTAAGTAAGATAAAAAATAAATCTACAGAAGAGTCACGAGGCGAAACCCATACTACACAGGCATCTCGAGGGTGAAATGACTCAGCGTCGAAGTCTTCCAGATGGATGTGAAAATGGATGCGAACGCAGTGAGTCGGGGACGTCGATCATCAGTCATCGTCGTAACTACGTTTGTGTCACCAAAACGCTAACCCGAAAATACAATTCGTTTTCAGAAACCGCAAACAAAAAGCTTGCAGCGTCACAAGTACGTTAAGTGGGCACGTGACGACTTGGTTCCCTCTCTGATAACCTCTTAGAGGTATACTGTTCTCTAACAAGAGTTTCTTTCTTTCTTCTTTCTTTCTTTCTTTCTTCTTTCTTTCTTTCTTTCTTTCTTTCTTTCTTTCTTTCTTTCTTTCTTTCTTTCTTTCTTTCTTTCTTTCTTTCTTTCTTTCTTAAAGGATTGTTGACTAGTGGCGCAGGTGGCAAGGGGCACCAGTGTACTTGCTCCCAGTTTTCGAAATATTCAGAGAAAGTATTGTAAAAACTAAATAGCATACGAAGCTGTTGATTCTAGTTACAATTAAAAAAAGTTATTCAGGGTTTTCTTTTTTTCACACAGTGCACATTATAAAACAACTAACGACAGTACCGCCTCCTGTCGATTTCGCGCACGAATACTTTGCAGCAGCTGAAATAACACTGCTGCGTATCATTCACAATAACTCGCGAATAAAGCTCTCGATTATTCATTTGAAGGCAGGCATATGTATCAATAACATGTCGTGCGTGATAACATACGACATACTCAGTTTATAGTAAGCACGACAGTTTTTCCGTAGTTCGAGATATTTGTAATTAAATTTCAAGAGCGACGTCGAAACTTGTCACTCCCGGCACGCACGAAGAACAACCATTTTGTTACGCCAGACCGGAACTACCCGGGAGAAGGAAGTGACGAATTTTCAATGAAGCTGGGCTGAAACCGTATTTATTGGTGAAAGACTGCAAGTCGTCTTTCTTGTGCCAGTTCATTGCCTTAATTTTACGAGTAGTGTCTCATGGCTATCTGTTGTTGTAGAACTGTGCACGGCGAACAGGAATAACAACCATTTCTTTGTTTGGGAAGCATAAAACTCGGAGGCAGCCGATGACGCTTCTTTCTTACCGGCGAAACAGTTCTTAAGTGCGAATCATTTCACTGCGTACTGCAGACAGTATGAGCGTCTGTCCACTTGTCAATCTATCTGTCTAGCCACCTAGGTCTCGGTGGTCTTCTGGCCATCCGCTTAATATGTGGTGAACTAAAATTAGTACGGGGAGAGGGAAGGGTAAGACAGTTTGACGAATATGATGACTCGATGGTCATGACATGAATATTGTCACAATTTCGTCGCGTGCGTCGTCAATCCTTTTCCGCCAGACATGTAGCCCACACCAGAGGGCAGGTATGTGCTACAGGTGTGCGGGTATGTGTCACAGGTGATTCACAGGTGATTGACCAAGGAACGGCGGGAACAGACATGTGTAATTCTAACGCGTGAGCGTGAAATAATAAGACGACATCAGCAGTGTTGACCCGACTAATGCAAAGAATAAATGTCAGGGCCACAGCAGGAATCGAGCACAGGCATTCTGTATGATAATAAGGTAATCTATTATAGAGCCATGCCAGGTCTTGCAACTACTTTTCATGCAGCCCCTAATGATTGTGAAACATCAATTGGGGTTTCAGTGCTGGCTGTCTAAGTTTGTTTGCCTACGCTGGCTCATCGCCGGAAAGTTGGTCGACATAAATTTCTTTTTTTTTGTTATTAAATAAGCACCTTAATATCGAAACTAAACCCTGTCTTGTTCCAAGGCCTTCCAACAATGTCAGATCATGCAACCGATTTGTGTATTTGGTTCCTAAATGCAATCTTGATGTGTATGCGTATTCCTTTTTTCTACGAACGATAAACGAATAGAATCAGTTGCCAGTACCGGTATTGAATTGAAAGAACAAAGTAAGTTTTGAACAGTGCATTAAAAATATGTCGTGAACATTGAGTGTTGCTATAGTATTGTACATATATTGCCATGTTGTTCGAAAATACATCGCGTAGTTACTTCATATTGCATACTATACCACCATCACAATATATGCATGGACGTTTTTATTAACAGCGTTTAAATATTTTTCCTTTGTGTATTAAAAAATTCTGTCTTCTATACTATACATTGTACTTGTTTTTTTTATGTTTATGGTACCCACCCTGTTACGGCCATAACGGTCAACAGTATTCGGAAATAAATAATGAATAAATATAAACATTGCATATGCACTCCTGTGATACAGCCGTCACGTCGTGCTAACGTCACTTGTAGTCAAGCGCTATCCGCTGAAGTTCTATTATGTAGCATTGTCCAAGTCTACCATCTCAGCGAGCCCAAGTGCTACACGTCAGATTACCGCTTCTAGTGTTGCTAATGCTCATGCTGCTGTTGGCATCACTACGCTACTGCAGACAACTACTCATATAAAACATACGCGACTGTTAAACGTATGTCTGCAGGGCGTACAGCATTTCTATATATTTTTAGAGTCATTTAGTTAAGTTTCGATCAATAATAAATGACAACACAGTCACCTTCTGTCCGCATGCTACGCATAACAACGATTTCTAAGGTACTACGTGAGATTTGCAGAATTTTTAAGCCTCAATGTATTTTAAGAAAGAAACAGGCAGGTACTGCACATCGCATACAAACAATATACCATCTTATTATGTCTTCCAGAATGCTTGATGATTTTTTTTTACCAGATTCGGCTTCGGTGCATTATTATTCAAATTTCGCCCGTTCTATGTGGCGGGTGCTTTTGGTGTGATGCAGAGAATGGTCACGCTTGACAATTTCGATGTCGTCCTTGAAATTCGATAACGAATATCTTGACCTTACGTGCAACTTTTGGGATCTTAAACAAGACAGTTGAACGCAAGAAGCGCATGAGCGCCTTCACAGCCTTCTTCTGCGACATGAAGTCCTGTCGGCAGCACAGGAGTCTTTCTTCCGAAAGAGGCTGGTTGTCCAGTTCATCTAGTGCATTGCAGAGTGACTGTCTCTGCGATCAGTATTGTGGGCATTCACACAGAATGTGCCAAGATGTTTCATCACTGCCACAATGGTCGCAGGCAGCAGAATGTGTGTGCATGTGTTTTTTTTCTAATTTATTTTATATCTCTATATAGCTATCCTCTTTCCGACCCTTTTCCCCACCCCCGAACAGGGTAGCAAACTAGTTCGTCTAGGTTAACCTCCCTGTCTCTTCCTTTTAATCATTTCTCTCTCTCTTTCTTGGGATCCTAAAAAAACTGTGTGTGCCATAACGTATCTTTCACGACGTATTTCTGATACAAAGAACTTCACAAAAGTCAACTATTAAAAATAATGATGATGTTTTCTTATTTAGTCGCGCCAACGTCATTTCGGTTGCGGAAAATTCTTTCCTCCTCGACACAGAGTTGATATGTGAAAACGACAAGACCACCGCTGTGAGGGAACTTTATGAAAAGTCTGTGTAATCTAAACCAAAAACGGTACATGATAAAGGTGACATCGGAGAAAAAAAAAGATCACAGGTTCAGACCCTGTTTGCGGCAAGTTATCACAGTGTACCATTAAGATAAAAGCCACATAACTGTCATTGCAATTAATGAAAGTTATTTGATTTAATTTATTGAAAGAGCAGACCCTCTTCTTGTATGTAGTCGAAATCCCTCTTTGGGGGGGGGGGGTCTGACCAGTTTTCAAGGACCGAATAAAGTTCATTTCACATCACTTCAGTTCAGATCGTTGTGATACCTGGCGTAGCAGGTCTCGTCCATGCTCTTCCTTACATGCGACGTTCGAGATCCGCTTCGAGCGGCGCGAGGAAACGCAGTTAACCCATCATCATCATCATCATCATCATCATCATCATCATCATCATCATCATCATCAGCCTGACTACGTCCACTGCAGGACAAAGGCCTCTCCCATGTTCCGCAGTTAACCCAAACAGTACAAAAGAGCGCACGAAAGCCGACATGCAAGTACTATAGACGTCCCATAATATTATCTGGGCCATATGGGAGGAAGAGAGGGAGGAATAAACTTTATTATAAGAAACCAGCAGGTTTAGGTGGCCGGGCCTAAGCCTCTCATGAAGGGACGTCAAGGGCTTGCCTCGACGCCGCCTCACGGGCGTGCTGGGTCACCCAGGTTTGGTCATCGAGTGCGGGGCTCCGCAGGTTGTAGTGTTAGCATGTTAGCATGACGAAAAGTCGTGGTGTTAGCATGTCTGTACTGTGCCGGACACTCCCACAGCATATGCGGAAGCGTAGCCTGGTGAGTGCCACAGCGCTGGCAGTGCGAGGCTGTGTACACGTCCGGGAATCACAGGTGAAGGCGGGCAGGTGAGGGCTACGTGTTTGTTTGAAGTAGACGCAAAGTGGTGGCCTGTGTCCGGTTGAGCTTGGGGTGAGGTGGGGGAAAGGCTCGGCGTCTGAGGTAAAAGTTCTTAACGAGATCATTGTAGGTAGTTAGGTTGTCCCTGGTGTCTATCTCGTCTCCAGTAGCTCCAGCGCGGTTGACAAGGCCTCGCGCGAGAGAGTGGACGACCTCGTTGAGGTTGGAGAGGCGTGGGTGGACTGGGCCCCCGTCGGCGGGAATTCATGTCAGGGTGATTCCTAAAATTAACTAGAGGGGACTCTGGCGCTGCGATCGTTCAGCGTCCATGGAAATGATGGTTAGTACACAGGTTTGCCTAGTCTTCGTACTTGCGGGCACTGCATCGCTCTTGCGGCTTCGTTTATTGCTGTGTTTTGGTTTCAGTTCGAAGGAAAGAACAAACTCTTTTGAACCTCGTGACCCGATTTGAAAAGGTAAACCTAAAAGAATAAGGTGGTGAAGCGCAAGCGCAAACGTTGCCGATTCTTCTTTACGGTGAGAAAACAGCCCCAAGCCACACGAACACACACGGAGCCAGCAACAGGCCAGAAGTACGAAGATTAAGACAGATCGGTGTACTACCCATCATTCCCATGCTCGCTGAAGCGCCACGCGTTGCAGCTCCCGTAGACACTTGCGCCAAAGTTCCCTGTAGTAGGAAAATAGTGGGATGATTGCGAGGACTCCGGGAATTTCTAACCTCTGGTGTTCTTTGACGTGCACTGAAATGGCACAGTACACGTGCTTCTAGCATTTCGCATGTGTCGAAATGCGACCACCATGGTCAGTGTCGAAGCCGCGACATACGGCACAACCACTGAACACCATAGCCACTGTTCCACTGAGGTAGACTGCTAGACATCCAAGCCTAGCAGTAAGGTCGCGTGGAATCATTCACTTAACCAGAAGCGCTCTTCTGAATCAATCTGCACATTTTGTTTTTTTTGCTTCTCCGTGTACAAATGGTCTGGAGCCCCTTAAGCTGTTTCAACGATTTTTACCGTTACTTCTTGTAGCATACTCTTACTGCGGATTAAAATTTCGATTTAAGTTCAATTTCATCATTTAAGAAGTCTAGTTGTGCACGTCATTACGCTTCTGGCACGCCATTACGCAGTCTGAAGAGACTCTGAGCGACACGAAATCCGATGACCTATACAGGTATGTTTTTCAACTCTTAAATTTCATCGGACGCCGATCACACTACTAGCAGTTTGCTTCTTCTTCTTCACTTTCTTTTTCTGCTTCGATATACGCACTTACACCTCTTTAGTAGCCTGGACTCGTACTCGCTTTCTTCTTTAAGTATGTCTGGCTTAGAAGGGTGATATGCGAAGCTACGTGAAATGCCAGTATGCCTTCCAGTACAAGGCAAGGAGGATTAAAGAAAAATTTCTGGAGTGGAAGCTCCAGCGATGCCTTGCCAGCAGAAGTGAAGCCACCTTTTGCCACTGCCAAGATGGCGGAAACATGCTCTTTTCTGTTCGTGCCCACCTAAAGATCAAGTGGCTTTGATATGTTATGTAAATGCTACGTTAGTTCTATGTTAAAAGATTGTTGTTCCCGACGAAATAACGCACAGAAACGAGTATAGATGATTGAATCTTCAAAGAACTTTGCTTCCAGTTAGAGGCTCACTAAGGAAAACTAGTAACTGTAAGACGCACTCGGAACACTATGTGACCAGAAAAAGTTCCCACATTAGGCTTGTTGGGCGTGCAAAAAAAAAAAAAAAACGCTTCGTTCTTATTAGCTTGGGGACGGCTTGAAGCTCTCCCACAGTAGAGTACCCTGTGCTCTAAATCGTTACCCCCTTTTTCTAACCCCCCCCCCCCCTCTTATTAGCTGAACGGTGATAATTTATCATGCCCCTAGTAATATGGCTGCCACAGCCGCTATATATCTTGTCAGTGGAACGGCTTCACTCCTGGGCAGTCATTTCCACTCCAGCAATTTTTTTTAAATCATCCTTGGTACAAGGCATGTATTGAGTTTCGACAAACTCGTGAGCCATCAAACATCGGCTTGAAGACGCAAAGCGTTCCCTACAAAACTTCAATTACTTTTGGAGCGTGGGCGGGTTTCTAGATGTTACTCTAGAGAATGCATGAAAAATAATAAAGATATTTAGCTTTGGACAAAAAATTAAGAAGAGTACGAAATTCAGAAATACCGCAATACTGGGTCCTCCTACATTTTTTTTTACCCCCGTGAATAGAATTGTCGTTCAACGCGCCGCTATACGATGCTGTTCGATATAAAACAACCTTCCCAGCAAAGGCGGCCTCTTTTATTTTGTTCATTTATTGCGCATCCAGCGATGACATACGAGATGCCGGCTCCGTATGGCCGCTCATTTCTGCAGTATTTAAATGGAAGACGAAAGTAGTCAGCATTGGCAAATGTCATGAAAGTGGTGTAATGTCATGCAGTGCCCTTGTACGGGCGCAACTATTGGAGGCGTAAGGCGTCGTAGGTTTTTTTTTTTTGTCCTGCGCTTACTTCAAACGGCATATATACGACAAACGCCTGTGATGCGCCAGGAGGGCCTGCTGTTCTCGTTCAGCCGGCTGTTCGGGCGCGCAAAACATCGTAACGTGAGAACGCGACATTCGAGAAGAGATCAAACGTTGGGCCATTCTCTAGCGAGAGTCATCAGTGAGAAGGCTGCGCGTTAAGTACGATATAAAATATACATATGTTGAGAGTAGGTGCACTTCATTACTCAGCTTTAATGGCACAGCAAGTAAGTGTTCAGGGGCGAAGCATCTTAAATTCTCGCATTTTCAACGTGCCATGTCATCGTCACGGTTCATATTGAAACGTGCATGTGCAACAAAAATTAGGGTAAATCTCGTACGGGCACTGGTTCATACTATGCATACTGCGAGTTAAACGTTCGTTGCTATTGCCCAGAATATTATCATTTGGCGCCGCAGTGGTCTCAGCATTTCTGACGAAATTTTCCGAGGCTCTCGAGTTTCTCATCTTGAACCAGAGACGCAAAGGTGCATCTCTACGCTGGAGTTATTTATTCAAAAGAGAATTTTTTCTCGACTGACTTGGTGCTAAGCAGCGCCCGTTGAGTTGTTATATGATTTAATTTGTTACAAATCGTGTTTAATTGCATCTTTTGTGTCGTTATACCATTGCATCATGATATCGCATTGAGTTCTTGTGTACATGTATGCCAACATTGTCATGTATATTAGAGCATTGATGTCTTCACTGAAACGTAGTGATGCTGGAAATGACACATGGAAGTGCGGAAGTGTATGTGCCCTGTTAATGTAATGTTATGAAGCGTTTGTGTTCAGTACATACTGTAAATATTTTTTTCTAAACACAACTCTGGTCACAGCCAAGGAGGTTTTAAAAAAATTGCTGGAGTGGAAGCTCCCGCAATGCTATGCCAACAATAGTGAAGCGAGCTTTTGCCTTTTAAAGATTTCAGAAACATGGTAGTTTCTGATGATGCCAACCTAAATATCAAGTGGCATCAAATTAACGTGGCCCTGGTAGCCTAAGGGCCACGTTGATTTCAATTTGAAAGATAGTTGTTTCTTATAAAATTACCCACAGAGACGAGTCTCAGTAATTTGACCTGCAATAGAATTTGCCTTGAATTCAAGTCTTACTACAGAAAACTAGTAACAAAAGGATGATGCACTTGAAGCACTATGTGACCAAAACACTAAACTTGCTGCGCGTGCAAGAAAAGCGCTCTTTCTAAATCCCCAAACGCTAACAGCTCATAATGCCCCTAGTAATATGGCTGCCGCAGCCGCCGTCTTACGGTGCGAACGGCTTCACTCGTGGGCGATAATTTCCACTCTAGCATTGTTTTTAAACCTCCTTGGTTGCAGCGCACCGTAAGTCTGCACATATGGCACGAGCACATCGCTTGAAATAACGCCCTTTAAAACAACGCAGCTGTTTAGGCTTTTCAAAATTTCGGGATCGATGTCACAAAACCGGATGGGTGTGTGCCGCAAAACGTGGGTATGCGCCACAGCTCTCATCATAGCGTAGCTATGCGCGGTATAGTGTAGCAAAGAGGAGGTTTTGTGAGGGTGAGGAAGCGAGAAAGGAGGAGCGGAAGGCCATCAGCTAGGCTGTTTCCTCAGTCTTCGCAGTACTAGTGCGTAGCTGGCTCAAGCTTCCTTGCTTCTTCATAACACTTCCCGCTTGACGCGCCTGTTTATCAGTGCTTTCTCACGAAACAAAATGATGAAAGAAAAGGCAGCGCAAGACGTATGTTTTGTAGCAAAAAGACTCGGGATTCATTTGTAGGCAAACACGAAGCCAAACTTTTTTGAATTCGTCGACTTTGAGCGTATCTATCTATCTATCTATCTATCTATCTATCTATCTATCTATCTATCTATCTATCTATCTATCTATCTATCTATCTATCTATCTATCTATCTATCTATCTATCTATCTATCTATCTATCTATCTATCTATCTATCTATCTATCTATCTGTCTGTCTGTCTGTCTGTCTGTCTGTCTGTCTGTCTGTCTGTCTGTCTGTCTGTCTGTCTGTCTGTCTGTCTGTCTGTCTGTCTGTCTGTCTGTCTGTCTGTCTGTCTGTCTGTCTGTCTGTCTGTCTGTCTATCTATCTATCTATCTATCTATCTATCTATCTATCTATCTATCTATCTATCTATCTATCTATCTATCTATCTATCTATCTATCTATCTATCTATCTATCTATCTATCTATCTAGCCGCCTACGACTTTTAACTCTTCTGGCCGTTTCTATAATGTTACCAATACCAAACTTGGTATGACATAACGTGACTGTACGAAGAACATATTTAACTAGTCATAACATTAAAATCATGATATGTTTATCAGGAATGTCATGATTCCCACTTCATGATTCTGCAGCTCTTGCGATGGTTTCGTTCTAATGGCATGTTGCAAAACTTGTAGGGTATATCATGATTGCGTGGCGAACACAAGCAACAGACCCTAACATAAAAATCATGACATGCATGTCACGTAACAACATGACTACATGCCATGCTCATGGTGTGCTCGCAGCCGTTTCACTAGCGTTACATATACCTAATTTGGTATTATGGTACGTGAATGTATGACGAGGGTATGTAACTGGTGCAAACTTGATAATCATGAGGTGCGTGTCATGTAACATGACTACATGCCGCGCTCATAATGCGCTGGTGGCTGTTTCGCTAGTTTTACTCATACCAAATTTGGTATTGCGGTACGTGGATGAATGACAAAAGTATGATATAGGTGCAAACATAATAAACATGAGATGCTTGTCACGTAACAACATGACATGGCCGTTTCACTAGCTTCAAATATGCCAAATTTGGTATCACGTTACGTGAATGGATGACGAAGGTATGTGACTGGTGCAAACATGATAATCATTGCATGCGTGTGATGTGATAACATGACTACATGCCACAGTCAAGGCGCCAATACATTTCGACTTGACGCGGTGCGCGTGCTCACCGGCGTTTCTTTTCTTCGCGTCACGCCGGCGTAGCCACTTCAGGCGCCGGTCCTGCCATTTACACGCAGGCGCACGTCGCGCAGCGTTGCTTTGACGCATGCACTGTGCAGCGCGTCCGGCGTCCCTCCGTCACGAAAAGAAGGAGACGCAGTGTTGTCTGGGTAGCGCATCGGCGCGAAATGCAGCATGTCGCGTTTCGCGCCCGTTGTCGTCGGGCCGCGCCGACGAACGGTCGCGCTTGACGCCTGACTGTAGAGTGCGTGCATTTTGCTAACGTATCATCGCTGTTCCCAGCATGCGCGCGCGTCAATGCTACATTGGAGTATACAGGGTCCTTCATAATGCGCTTGCGACCGTTTTGCTAGCTCCACATATACCAAATTCAGCGTTACGTGACGTAAATGAAGGACGAAAGTACAGGACTGGTGCAAACATGATAATCCGGACACGCGTGCCATGTAAGAACATGCCAACATACCACGCTCATAGCGTGCTCGCGGCCGTTTCGCAAGCTCCACATATACTAAATTTGGTAACACGTGACGTGAACAGATGACGAAGGTAAACGACACAGTCAAACATGATAATCACCACGTGGAAGTCATGTAGAGAATAATTTACCTCCACCTCGTAACGTTGTGCTGATTTTAAAGTGACATATCAACCTTTCTCATTCGTGCCTCGCATATCATCAATTCCCACTGTGCGTGAGATCTGGCAATTGTTTTTTCAAAGAGAAGAGGGGGCTGGGGGTGGCTAAATGGCCGCAGCTGTTGGGGGCCTTGAAAAACACCTATTTTTATTAATGTACTCGGTAAAACTGATACGTCCCTCCAAATTAAGGTGGCGAAAAATGGACGGGCCCCTATGACCCAACCCAACCTGTTTATAGGTCATCGTGAACCGGCCGACCTCTTACGTTTACAGAAGGCAGACGTTCGTTCTTTCAGTCAATAGCGGCCCTTTCTAAGCAATGCACACAAACCTTCTTACAACGAACCCGAATATAACAAAATAGTAGCTATAACGAAGTAAACATAAAATATCCTTGCGATAAATATAGTGTTAGAAACAAATCTAATAACAAATTTTCGGATACAACAAACGTAATTTCGTGTAAAATGCTACTTTGTTATAACGAGGTTTTAGTGTGTATGTGTAGGCGGTGTCTGTACTCCTCTATTTTCACTTACATTGGGATAACCTACACGTACTCACAAAACGAATACACATGGGGACGTATTGCTCAAAGTGAGCTCCCGAAAATTAGTAATGCCCATGTCCAAGGCATCATGTATGTTGCCCCTCCCCCACCCCCGTCCCGGCTCTTTTTTTTTATTTCCTTTGAATATTGCGTGGCAACAGAGTTAATACATACTCTCAGCTGGCGTGCGCGCCATCTCTGCAGGCGTCAGTGAACGAATCGTACACCCTTCAATGCTCATACCGAGAGCAGATGGGATGAAACATTTTCTCTCCCTGCAGCTGTCGTATTCCTTTTACCAGTGTTTTGCAGAGTAATGCAAGATTGCGTCCAAGAGAGGTTGCTGTTAGCCTATTATTATACTTCATATAACGCCACAGTTTGTTGCTCTCACATAATTGCTTCACTCTTGCGCTGCAACAGTGATTTTCTTTATTACTGCTAGGTTCGGGAATATAGCTTTGAGTCCCGGTCAGGTTGGACGTAGCTCACTGCACCAATTCATCTCCGCACATGCAAGAAACAACCTTGTAGTTGAACTTAGGGTCGTTTTAAAGAACAATAGGTATTCAGAATTAATGCCAGAGTGCCTGCTTGAGGTAAACTCTGTAATCATATATCGTAACCATGTCGTGGTTCTGAGACGTAAAGCCCATATAGGCATTATTTCCTGTTTTAATACACAGTAACGTAATCATAAGATTCACGCTAACACCAGTCGTTTCCTTGAAAGTGGGTATGGGAGATTGCCTTCGACTTTCCTATTGTTCCCTATTCTTCACTTCAGGAGAGGGGAGATTAGGTTCAAATTACGAGGAGCAGGTCGAGCTCGCCTCATTAGGTGGTCGTTCTTCGCCGGCCATCACAACAGCTTTACAGGCAAAGCTTAGCGCGAACATCGGGAATAAATAGCTCGAGCAGAGAAGAGAATAGAGTTTTGGGGGAGTTTCCAGGAAGCTCATACAGGGGGCATGCACCACCGTTCCATCGATGAAGCGCAATCAAGCACAAAGCTGCCCAACGAGCTCAGACTCTTGCAGTTGCGCTATGAAATGTTATAGCAGAGCCTCTTAGCAGTGTTACACGGTACTCTATTTGCTATAGTGTGGCTATTGTTCGTGATAGTATTGTTTGTGATTACGGTAGGGTCCTACATAATCAATAGAAGTGACGAATAAACTAAGTGGTATAAAGATTGCATTACCCAATGGGGGTAATTAGTTATCCAATTACCTGAAGAAATATATGTCACATGATGCCTCGAAGTGTTCTATTTTTCTCTCTTCTTTCAGAGTACAAATCTTGAAAGGCTTCCGTCCGAAAACTTGAAAAAAAAAAAGCCTTTCAATTCGACGCCAGATAGCAAACATACCTAAATAACTATATACGACTTTTCCTGTATAGAACAAATCTCTCTCTATTCTTCGTAGGGGTAAATGTTGTTGTGCTTTGTTGTTGGATACTGAGCCATTTACACTAAGTACTGCAAAATGCACTCTGGTGTCTCTCGTGTCTCGCGCAAGGCCAAAAAAAAAAAAGAATTCATGGTGGCTTCGCAATGGCGGTGGCCAAGCCCGAAGAAAGTGCGTTGCTGGGTGGTCGTCTTTGTTTCTCAGTGTTTTTCTATTTCTTTCCTTCTTGCCTCTCCTTCTTTTCCTCTCATCTCTCTGTTTTACACTGAAAGCTATAATGAGATCACAAGGGTCGCGGGCGCCGTAGTTGTCTTGGTGTTGGGAAAGGAATCGCTTTAGTATGAGTGATGAAGTGTTTTAGGATAGCGATAGAACAACCAGGCGTGACACAACGGGATATGCGTAATGAGTGGGCCGTCCAGTGCTCCAACCCATTATAAAAGCTTCACGCATAATTCTTCATCGTCGTCAGTCAGAGCTTAAAAAAAAGTGCGCAAGATTCCTTGCAAGTGTGTATAACGGGTGCGACGCTTCTCCGAATAATGACGAAGGACGGCGTACAGGATGCCTGGGCAATCCCCCACAATAGGTAAGAGCCGCAATAAAAGATGAAGAAGAGCAAGAATGCCTGCCAATCATAAAACTTGTGATGATCTATGGCGTAGTGGATACACTGAAAGGGGGCTTGCAGCAGCTATCACAAAGGTGTTAAAGATAAAAACGGCTCTGAAGGGCCGTTCTTCCAGCTTTCCCTGTGATAGTGCGGCACGTTGCGCAGGCCTGGCGTTCTTATTGTTATGTATTTTTCTTTCTCTCTCTTTCTCTTAATCTATCTCTTTCTATGTTTCGCTCTTTCTACAGTTTTTTCCTCTTTCGTGTTTTAATTTCTCTATTTATCGTTTCCTCTTTATATTTATTTATTTCTCCGTCGTTCGTTCATTATCCCTGTTCCTCTGTCTCTGTACTCATCCTCCTTTCTCTCCTAGCTTCTTAGGATCTCTTCCCTTTCCCTACCCCTTTCTTATACTACGCTACACTAGGATATATGTACCTCTAGTGTGCCTGGAGAGCCGAGTGGTTACGACCCTAGTCCTCAGGTCATGAGTGCGTGAGTACAAATCCCCCTTACTCAAAAACTTCACTTTTATATTTCTGCCTATCACTTTTTATTTATTTATTTATTTATTTATTATACCCTCAGGGCCAGAGGCATTACAGAGGGGAGTGGTACAGAACAAAGGCATAACATGAGGTAGCA
This sequence comes from Rhipicephalus annulatus, assembly GCA_013436015.1. NCBI lineage: Eukaryota > Metazoa > Arthropoda > Arachnida > Ixodida > Ixodidae > Rhipicephalus > Rhipicephalus annulatus. The sequence goes on from WOVY01001574.1 coordinate 516,977, forward strand.
TGGTTACAAAAAACGTTGTGTACATAAAAGGAAAAGGAAAGACAAAACAAATTAGTATTATCGCAACAATGTGGTCACACAAACACAGATTAAACATCAGATATTTCTGCATATACAATATCGGCTAAGGCAGCACGGAACAGTTGGTTATCGGTGATACCCGCAATTTCAGCGGGAAGGTGGATGCCTCGATGCATCAAGGCACTCTACTTTCATTAAATGTGGAGGACAGGCGCACCACCACGCGCAGTGTTTGGGCTGCGCGTTTTTCTCTTTCTTTTCATTTTTTTCCTTTTTCTTTCTCTCTCTCCCTCTGCATACATTCTCTCTTACCAGAGTTAATCACGTCCCACACCGGACAAACAGGCACAGTGTTTTGGGAGCCAAGAAAAAAAAACGAAAGACGAAGACAGCGCACTCCCGTCCATGATCGTGTACAATAATGTGCTGTCTTTTTCCATGCTTTCCTCCATAATCACGCACAGGATCATAGACAGAAGTTTAACGGCGGTTAACGGTTAACGGCGCAACGCTAACAGCCCCACTGGTACACCACGTGGTCATCTATACATTTGCGTAAGACGACAGGAATGCGAAGGCCAGCTTCTTATTTTCTTCTCAGCCGATTAAATGTCGAGACGTATTTCGGGCAACACCTGTAACATGCAAAACAACTGTGCGTACCGTATGGTCGCTTTACTACCGGCACGCATGCCATGACGTTTTTTCAATTTCAATTTTTTTTTCAATTTTCGTTTGAGGCGAGATTCTCGTGCAGCCCAAACACTGCGCGTGGTGGTGCGCCTGTCCTCCACATTTAATGAAAGTAGAGTGCCTTGATGCATCGAGGCATCCCTAACGAAAGCGTAGTCACGTTGCAGGCGAGCACCAATATCATCAAGATTAGTGTAAATGAAAAAAAGACAGTGAATGAACTGTAGCTGACGGACGGCTCATGTTGAATTCGTATTTCGTTTCACTACATATTACTTACCCACCGGGCTTTGCGACATTGTGGAAGGAAGTGGTCACAAAGTAAATAACAGACAGAATGGCAGCATGAAAATTAAATATGTAATAAACAAAAACTCGTGACTATACCTTACTAGCTGCTTACTACTGCCTAAAGGTGGGGATTGAAATGAAAAGTTAGTATATAATGCAAACTTTGTGTTGTATAATTATACGATAACAAGAAACGATCGTTCTTTACTTCGGCTGCTGACCCGCAGGTCGCGGGTTCAATTCCCGGCTGCGGCGGCTGTATTTCCGATGGAGGCGGAAATGTTGTAGGCCCGTGTGCTCAGATTTGGGTGCACGTTAAAGAACCCCAGGTGGTCGAAATTTCCGGAGCCCTCCACTACGGCGTCTCTCATAATCATATGGTGGTTTTGGGACGTTAAACCCCACAAATCAATCAAATCATCGAGTAGCCATAATACCAACGTCATGTGACTTCAGCAGAATAAGTAGGTATGAGCAAAGTACGAGTAATGATATATGGGTGCACCCCTGCACCCTCTCCACAACTGCTCAAGCAGCTAGAACGTGCACAGACGCAGTCATCCACCACACGTCCATACGTTCGCTGCTACGCTTCATTACTTGAACCGGTCACTCGAGAAGCAACGTCAGCTGCATTGCACGTAACTGTGCGGTTCGACGCAGCACGGGCTTCGCGTCTCGATTCGGCGCTGTGCAGCGTGATAAGAAACGAACGGGAGATTCGACGAGGAAGTTGTCCGAGGAAGATAGAATCAAGGAGCGTGCGAGTTTATGAAGCGTCTAAGGGTTCCGCATCAGTGCTTGAACCCGAACCCTTACACAGTCTTGAGCCCATCTACCAGTTGGTCTTTAATGATGGAGGGAACGAGTCGATAACTGTGCTAGACAAGGAAGTGCCTCGCCGGAACTGATAAAACCACGGCTGATCTGCCTCAATGCACCGGTCATCGCCTGTACAGACCTCGGCACACTACGTCAGCTGTAGCAGCGCAACGCCGCGGTTTCAGTACTCCGAATGCCTTGTCCGGCACTTGGGCTCCTAGAGAGGAATGATGAGCGCAAAAATAAATTAAATAAAAAAGGTACAGCTAGCTGCATTCTGCCAAAGCCGCCGGAACTGCGAAGCTGAATCTACTTTCGTCAGTTTATTGGTCTTCCTGCGTTTGCGTGAGTGATTTGATTTGATATGTGGGGTTTCACGTGTCTGCGTGATAGAGAGAAGGATAAAAATCACTTGTGACAGGCTGTAAGAAACACTACAACATGAAAAAAGAACAGGACCTGCATCAGAACAAATGTGCTCGCGTGAAGAGCCTCATACGCTAAGGTTGGTCACGTGCACGTGAAACAAATATATGCAGGCTCTATCAGAAACGGTAATCGACGGGTCGCTGATTGATGGCTTCTTTTAGATGCGGAGCATCCAATACTCGAGGCTTGTAGTGCGGCGCCGTCCGCAAGCTTCCTCCTCCTTCTTCCACCATCTGTGCATCCCTTCCTCCTTTACACACCGCGCGCGCTTCACTCCTCCACCATCTGTGGACCCTTCCTCCTCTACACACCGCGTTCGACATCTACAATTCTCCTGATTTTCCAGTGGACGCGCATGCGCCGTCGCGCTTCGAGAACATTCAACAGCTGACAGTGCATGCGCCGTCGCGCTGTATATATACTCAAGGTCGGCGCTCGCTCGCTCAGTTGCCGCTCGTCGGTTGGTTTGTACGGCGCGTCGAAGTCCAAGGTCGCGGTGAAATGAATTCCAACGAATCCACAAACACAATGATCGACGTCCCTTCGACCAGCGCCGCCCTTTCGCATACGTGTGTACGTGTTCACTCATTTAACACCCCCTCCTACAACCACGTTAACCAATTTAGCCATCGACCCAAGTAAGTCGCAATTTAACACCCCATTTCACAACCACGTTAACCAATTTAGCCATCGACCCAAGTAAGCCGCACTTTAACACCCCGTTAACCAATTATATGCTCCGCATCCTCCTCAGTGTTCCCCCGAGGGAAGCTGTGGGCAATTTTTTCTTCTTAATATGTAATGCCTCAATGATCCTGTGGCCTAATAACTTCCTTTCGTCAATCTGAACTGTTACGTCTTGAAATACTGCCTCAGACCTGAACGGCCGCCAGTGGTGCTGGTAAATACGTAAATACACGTGCGAACATAAAAAAAAGTTGCCCCCCCCCCCTCCCCACCTGACGTAAGAAATTTTTGCGTACGCTCCTGCACCTCCGTGTGGTTGGATGTGTAACTAAACAGCGGTTTTACAGCCCTCTACTGGTGGAACCAACAGACAAGATCCAACCTGAATTCGAAGTCAAGATCCAGAAACTGCTACCTGAGATCATTCCATAATTCAACTGCAATCCTCAGGCATCGGCCTTCAGTGCTGAACAGTCCAAGAACCCACTTTGCCGTTTTTCTTGTAGTTTTGTATTTATAAAGCCACAGAGTAATCTTCGACATAGCGACATATATTAACAGAATCTGGCGCCTAGTGTTTGATCACCCTATTCACTCCGCTAAGAAAAAGGTCACTCGGTATTGGAGCCACACTGGAGCCAATGCGGATGCCAGTTTCCCACACGTAGAGTCCACTTCTCGGACAGCGGTGGAATCGAAATAAAGGTTCAGAAGTACCAGGAATTTCTGTACTCGCAAGACACTTGATGATGATGATGATCCTTGACACTCTGGCGCACACCCACAAAGGGGGATCGGCCAAGAACCGGGTGGCAGGATCTTAACTAAAAGGCTAATGGTTTTTCAAAGAAAACGTAATTTTGGGCTGAAAAAAATATAGAAAGAAAAGCCGAAAATCAAAAAAGGAGTATATCTGAGCAGGGAGCGATGCAGGCTATCAGATGCGATTTGAAACAGAGGTAATGGTGGGTCTAAAATGATATAAACATATAAAATATATAAACACTTCTTACAAACACCGCTTCGTCATTTTCCTCTTCGATGAAAGTGCTGACACTTCGAAGAACTTCCCATGGCAGGGAATAGAAAAAACGTCTTCGACATCGATACTTTCAGCTGCCCAGCTTCGTGGGTCACATTCTTTCAGCAATTCTGCCTGAAATCGTGAGTCCGAGGCTCCGAATGGATCCTTAGCGCACAATGGCGTCGGGTGCTTTTGAAGAAAACCAGACAAAGCCTTTAGCCAGGTATTTCTTTCAGAAAAATTGTTCCCAGTGGAGCTGCGGTTTATGTGACTTCCCCACAAAATAAAAAAAACTTTGTAGTGCCATTTTGAGACCCTTCTTGAATTTCGTGGCCACCAAGGAGGATTAAAAAATTGCAATTTTTCTTTAATCCTCCTTGGTGGCCCCGTACTTAAGGCCTACGTTATTCAGGAAGTCTGAGGATCGCTGCCCCAAAGTTTTTATGTTCGCCTCTATTTTTCTGAAGTTCTACGCCGAAGAATGAGAATACGTGACAGTTCTGTCTAAAGAAAGCAAGTTATTCGGCGGCAAGATTGATTTGATTGATATGTGGGGTTTAACATCCCAAAACCACCATACGAAATGAGAGACGCCGTAGTGGAGGGCTCCGGAAATTTCGACCCTCTGGGGTTCTTTAACGTGCACCCAAATGTGAGCACATGGGCCTACAACATTTCCGCCTCCATCGGAAATGCAGCCGCCACAGCCGGGATTCGATCCCGCGACCTGCGGGTCAGCAGCCGAGTACCTTAGCCTCTAGACCACCGTGGCGGGGCCCGGCTGCAAGATTATCGAGGCGTTCTATATTAGGTGGAAAGGGGAGCGATGCATCAGCCACCGATCGATTATTCTTACATAGAGTGTACACATATCTGCTCTGCGAGCATGTACCCACCCCAGTCTGCACGGTTTTTCGCGTGCGCGCATTTGTTCACATGTCACAACGGGGTAGTTTCATGGATTTTCATGCCTTTTAAAGCCTGTAACAAGTATTTTTCCATGGCGTTTTAGCTGTTTGATTGACAAACTCTCAACACGGTTACTTTCAGGCATTTTAGCGGGTAATTCGTCAGCCTTCAGGAGACACGTCGTATGAGCTCGGTCTGTTATTAAAAATGGTGATTTATTCGTTCACTAAGCATATCTGCGAGTCTTCGCTAGTTATCTTGCTTCTTACCTCGTTCCTCGGTCCGCCACGCAGTTCAACAAGACTTAATTCTCACCAACGCGTCCTACTTTTCAGGCTGCTTACAATGTATATAGTGCCTATGGGCACTATACTATGTATTCTACTGCTTTCGTACTACTCGTTCGCTTCCCTTTTGTTTCATTCGGAAGAAAGAGTTTTTTGGCGCTCAAAATAAGTTTGGTCCACCTATAGTACGTAACAAACTATAGGATAAACGCTTTAGATATGAGAGAGCCGTAAGCTGTCTTGGCTGTGCACGTGTGTGCCTACCCAGCGCATAAAGCTATCTATTCTGAAAAGATCGTGCGCAGAATAAATTGTGTACGCTTTGCAGAGTGATATCGGCACTCTACTGTTGGAGAGCTTCCAGCTGTCCCGGTTACTCATTCATGTGTTCACGAATGAAATCACAGCATATCCACGGAGTGAACGGTGATGAGTGGGGCGAAGCGTCCGTCAGTTCGTCAACGTGCGTCTGACCATACGTCCATCCGTTCGACCGTCCGTGCATCTGTCTATCCGTCCATTCATCCGTTTTTCCGTCCATCCATCTGTGCTTTTGTCCATGCCTCCGTCCGTTGTCCGTGCGTTCATCTGTCCGTACATTCATCCGTGCATCTCTCTGTTTGTCTTTCCGTCCTTCCGAGCGTCCGTCCTTCCCACCGTCCGTGCGTTCATCTGTGCGTCTGTTCATCCTTTGTGCGTTCACCCGTCCACCCGTGCAACTGTCGGCCTGTCTGTCCATCCAACTGCTCTTCCGCGCGTCTGTCCATCGGTCCGTCTGATTGTCTGTCTAGTGAATCTAGTGAACACTCCAAGTGCCGTCATCTCACATCTTTTTATGATATATTCATCATATAGAAGTACCGCCATCCAGCGGACATTCCAAGGACTTTAACACGAGAGGTGACTACCTACTACTACGACTACTACTAATACAACTACTACTACTACATACATCGTGGACGCACGACCCACGGCTGAAGGAGCTCCGCCTCTAAAAAAGTGTTTAACGAATTATAGTGCTTGATAAACTACTATGGGTGAGCCCAAAGCCGTCCGTGGACATCTCGAAACGTAGTCTGCTTTAAAGAGGTGGTTAAGAGTACTTGGTACTCCACTATTAGAGCATAAAGCCGTCCTGTGGGGCTCACACTTCATAAGGCTCATGTTGCTAGTCATATCCGATGCGTACTGCGTACATGACCCCGGCCACATATTCTGTCTTATTGTTTTTTTAAATCAAGATTATCAGGTAAGACTCTTCCAGATATGATGAAATGCAACCTCCAAACGTGAGATAGTGACTGTGATTACGTTTGTTCAGACTTTGTGCTCAATAATTAGTTTTTACAATTTTTATTGCATTATGTTGGGAGTCGTTGAAATTCTGCCCACATCTTTCATCTTTAAATGAACTTCGTGTTGGAAGTAAACTTTTAAAAAATGTCATTGCTTGGTTCTGCTGGTTCTTTTTGTATCTGCGCTGTCCGCGCTATTTCGCTGTCATATAACTATAGACGGTATCAAGATTGAAAGCACTTCTAGTCACCTCATTTACCAGCTCATAACCTTGAAACTGAAAGGACGTTTTCACGTTTTTCCAAGGGTAAGAAAATTTTCTTATTAGTTTTTCAGATAAATAGAGCGTGTTATGTTCAAGACAATCTCTTGCATATTTTATGTAGGTCGAAAAAAATATTTAAATACGTTTTGCTAAATGAGGGAAGGAAAGAGTTTTGCCAAATGAGGGAAGGAAAGAGTAAAGATTTCTAATGCTCTTCTTGCCCACCGATGCTATTCAGGCATATTGGGGGACAAAACGAGATGTCATCAAGGGTCTGTGTTTGTAAACAGTGGAAGAATCTATAGTGAAAGAACCATTCTTAGGTTGACGTTGTTCTCCAATAGTAAAGTACTAAGTACTCTAAATCGCCCCGCCACGGTAGTCTAGTGGCTAAAGTACTCAGCTGCTGACCCGCAGGTTGCGGGTTCGTATCCCGGCTCCGGCGACTGCATTTCCGATGGAGGCGGAAATGTTGTAGGCCCGTGTGCTTGGATTTGGGTGCACGTTAAGGAACCTCAGGTTGTCGAAATTACCGGAGTCCTCCACTACGGCGTCTCTCATAATCTTATGATGGTTTCGGGACGTTAAACCCCACATATCAATCAATATGTACTCTCAATCGTTAACAACTTTTTCTAAACAAACAGTGGAAGAATCTATAGTGGACTAGAATGTGACCCTAGTTCACTCCTAGTTCCCAGTTTATCTAGATTCTGGTTTACACATTACACGTCGTTACGTGGTGCAAAACGGTGGTCTAATGGTTATGGTTTTTAAGTGCTCACTCAAAAGTCGCCGGATGGAAAGTGTGGTGGTCGCATTACCATGGTAGCCGAAATGCTAAAGGACCGTGTACTCAAATTTAGGTGCCCCTTCAAGACCCTCAGGTGGTCGAAATTTCTGGAGTCTTCCCGCGTTGGCGTCTCTCACAATCATATCGTTGTTTGCTGACGTGAGACCCTAAAATTATTATTGTTATACCGTCACATCGTTTTGAAGCTGCTGTAAGGTCATTGGAGCAGACGTCACTTTAATTTTGCTCTCCTATTTCGTCACCATTGGACCTAGTGTTATGTAACGTTTCTTTGTCTCTTCAAAAGTGAAGACTGTTACGTCACCGAGTCTTGTCTCATGCTTCTCTAGCTAGTCTTTCACAATATCCGTCCTCGTCGATATTACAAAATTGTGGTCTCGCGCTCGATAATAACACTCGTGACTAATGACCACTGGGACTGCGTCACGCATAGAGCCATTACACGCCCTCCCACCACTGACGAGTTGATAGAGGGCCTCTCCTTCGAAAAGTCGTTGCCGGTAAAGAAAACAGGATAAAAAGACAGTTCAGCGTTTCGCAGTGATTTGTGTGAAGTGGCTAAGAATTATGCGATCGATTATTGCTCCTGCGGTCTCGAGTCCTTTTGTTTCACACCATCAAGAATTTTCCAAAACTCTGTGGCACTTGGCTGGCATTCACGACTCGTCCAGTCTCGATACAGAATGAAAAATATTGGAAGGAACGATGTATGGGGAGGCAGAAAAACGGACTCGAAAAAGTTTTAACAAATGTTGCAAGCATGCGCACATAAATTCTATATTGTGTCCACCTCTTCTAAGGCATCATGCTTAAAAAAAAAAAAAAACATGGCACCACATTTTACTGTGGTGACTTCAAGATGTTTTGGCTCACTATACGCGTATACGTTGCGAAATGGGCACGCACCGCAACGGACTCTGAGCTGGGAATGGTATTTAAAAGAATAAAATGGGAAGGACGTCAGACGTATTCTTTTCTTGTGACATAGCGAAATTGAATAAAAATTGAAAACTTCAAGCTAGATGTATGGGAGCTAGATGCATCAACAGAGATTAGGAAAACAAAAAAATTGGCAGGTCATTATTTTTCTGTTCTTTTTTCTGCCCTGGAAACGCACGTCTGATTCAGAACCTCTTATACGTATGCATTTTGAATGTATATCTCTTGGGCTTCGTACCGGAAAGATTTTTAAGCAGGGGTGGAGGTACCTGTCAATGATTTCAAAATGCCCATCAGGCATTTTTCTCCGAATTAATCGCACCACCTGGCCTCCTACTTCTAGGCTGCACCATGTGTTCAATGGTTCTGTATAGCATCGCATCGCACGGTGCTTCTCTCGAACGCATGCAGCAAGACTGCCGTTCTCAATGTGGCGCCTGCACCCCTCAATGCCCTTCTGACTTTTCCTCCATCCCCCCCCCCCCCCACCCAAAAAAAGAACAGTCATCATATCTAGCCCTAAAACAAGCCATACTACTGTATTTGTGTGAGAACCACATTGGATGCCTTTACATTTCGACAGATGTATCGAGATCATGGCCATCACCCGGCCGCCACCTGGAGTAGCATGTCACGTGAAAATACCAGGCAAACTACTCCAGCTCTTCACTTGAATATTTCTCCCTCTCTCGACAGATGGTTCTGTTTCTTCTGCGAAATCAGTCGGGGAACTTGTTATTGTGAAGCCCGTCACCATTAAATTCAAGACATCGTATTTGTCAGTATTGACGGCTGTAGAACTTGCCGCCATCCGTGCCCCGATGGAGTTGAGAAACCTTCGCCAGCCATGTCCATCTTGTGTGACTCCAAGGCAGCTTTTTGATGTCTTATGTCGTCATTTTGTTATATACCTAATGAGCAGTAAGTATATAAGGCTCCTTTACGACTATTCAATCGAGAAACAGCGCACATAGCATATCCGACAATATCAGGTGACTGCGGTGTACGCAGTAAGGACCATGTGGATGACTCCGCCCGATATACGCATGGTGGTTCCCACTGCACATATATACCGTTCTCCAAAACCAACGCAGCTCCCAGGCTTCGTTCACTGGTACGTGAACTCGCACTCGCGTAGTGGAACTCCGCGGAATTCATCAACGGTCATCTACACAGCTTGGATACCAATTCCTAGCTTTGTATTGCGTCAGACATATGTCAAGCGGAGGGAACTCATGTATGGTTCTGCGTCACTTGTGGTTTGGGGTGGTCTTGACGAATGTCAGCTCCTTTCTGATTCGAATGTTCAAGGGTCCACATGTAATAACTGAAGGTGTGAAGAAGTGATCGCCCATTTTCCGTGTGAGTGTCCCATTCTCAGTACGCCAAGAGAAGAACCTTCCTAAGCGTTCACCTTTTTTGCGCTTTCTTTCTTTAACCCTGTTTTTCGTTTCCTTCCTTACCTTTCTGTCCCACTTCCCTTTCCCTACGGCAAGGTAGCAAACTGGAAATTTTCTCTTGGTTAACCTACCTGTCTTTCATTCGTCCCTATTCTTCCTCTTTGTCAGAATGAAAGGTTCTGGCACACTCGCCGAATTCGTCCTCAGCACAGAAGGCTTTGAAAGCATCGTTGCGTTTCTTGCGGACAACGTATCTTCAGGACAAACTTTAGGTGGTGTATCCTCCTTTCCTTCCCACTCTCTTTTTTACTTTTTTGAACTTCACTTTTCGGTCATCTTTTATCCCTCTTTCCCCGGTCCCGAATAGTCAGTCGCTACAAGAACGGGCTAACTTCCCTGTCTGTCTACTTGTTCCTTCAATCCTCTGGGCAGTAGAATAAAAGGACAAAGTCACCGAGCATGTTAGCATCATGCTTCTGTAGATTGCACTTGAGTTGAACTGTGTCTCTTATTGATATGCTGACGTTCTGTTCAGCACGTGTTGTACTTTAGATTCATTTTTCTAGAATACTCTACGTGGTGAGCACTATTGTAACAAATATTAGAGTATTCCAGTAACTGTACGAGCAAGTAAGGCTCACCAGAAATAAAGCTTCGAAGGTCTAAAGACATGCGGAAGGCTTACCACTACTTCTCGCGACATTGTCGTCGGGGAAGGGCACATGCTCAGTCTAACCGTGAATAAGGCGGGCTATGAACACATAAGAAGACAGTAGTAGGCGCACGTATGCTTTTCTTCGTACTGTCAGCGGGCAATGCATGCGACATTGGGCTGTCGACTGGAAACAACGCACAGCGTCCCTTTGTAAAAGAGCATCGCTCATGGCATTTTCAACCGAGCCCCACTGCTTCGCATAGAAAAGCGCCCGAATATCCCTCGCCAGAGCAGTGGTAGTAAGTTTAAAACAGCGGATCGATGCTTAAAACGACGGACTGCCTTCAATGCAGTGGTCATCAAGGTCGCCAATGCCTAGAACCAGTGCACGAGGCTGTCTTCCGCGAGTGTCTCGTCGTTCCTTCATTCCTAACCCTGTGCCGCCAAAGGCAAATGGTTCCCGAGGGAGTGCGAGCATGACGACCTTGTGGTATTTATATGAGAAGAGAACAAATCGTGATGCCTCGAGAACCGCCATGCATACGCGACCTTGAGTGGCGGCCCACCATAGTTACGCGCAGCGCAATTAAACACAACGCGTGGCTCATGGCAGGGTCAACTGATAGTGCAGACTTTGTTTTCTCGCTCGCTCGCTCACTCACTCACTCACTCACTCACACACTTACTCACTCGCTCACTCAAGCATTTATTACACTGTGGTGCATTGTAATTCATTATCTATCTATCTATCTATCTATCTATCTATCTATCTATCTATCTATCTATCTATCTATCTATCTATCTATCTATCTATCTATCTATCTATCTATCTATCTATCTATCTATCTATCTATCTATCTATCTATCTATCTATCTATCTATCTATCTGTCTCTCTATCTATCTATCTATCTATCTATCTATCTATCTATCTATCTATCTATCTATCTATCTATCTATCTATCTATCTATCTATCTATCTATCTATCTATCTATCTATCTATCTATCTATCTATCTATCTATCTATCTATCTATCTAGTCTGTCTGTCTGTCTGTCTGTCTGTCTGTCTGTCTGTCTGTCTGTCTGTCTGTCTGTCTGTCTATCTATCTATCAACCAATCTATCTATCTATCTATCTATCTATCTATCTATCTATCTATCTATCTATCTATCTATCTATCTATCTATCTATCTATCTATCTATCTATCTATCTATCTATCTATCTATCTATCTATCTATCTATCTATCTATCTATCTATCTGTCTGTCTGTCTGTCTGTCTGTCTGTCTGTCTGTCTGTCCTCATTTTATAGCTTCAATTACCCGCTCATTTCTGACTACATTTGTCACTCTCAACGCAGACATCGTGAAGTCTGGCAGTTAAGGCGCCATAACTGTCAAGATTCAACTCGATGTTTCAATGCAGAATAAATATATTTGGACAAAGCTTATGCTTTAGGATTCTGACAGACACTGACAGAAAACTTCATTATAACTTCATTTAAAATAGTTAAAGCAATTGTGTGAGGCAAAAAACAGACACCAAGGTGCCAGGTGAGGAATAAATTAGGCATTGGTATTCGGACGTTAATTCCACAGGTTTCACAAGGGTGCACAGAATTAGTTAGAGACTTTAATCTAGAAAGTGCATCGCACATCACCTATTTTGATAGCGAAAGCGCGTCAGAAAAGGGGCTTGAAGTGAAGCAACTGGCAGCCAAGGTAAATAAAAAGTGAAACGCACATCCGCTGGATGATGTGAAGATTCCGATGAGGGTATTTGGGGAGTCCATGTTTGTGAGGTCGAAGAAAATCATCAAGGAGCTAGTGAGCATGTTAAATAATGTTGAAGAATATGAAGTGTATAGAAAAATGGCACAAACAAAAGGGCACGTAAAGGAATGTTAGCGTAAGTCTAAAATGATTGTACTCTCAATAGACCGCCGGAGATGCTCAATGATGCCCGATAGCCGCTTATTCATAGGATCTTCATCTATAATGTTTGATTTTTTTGCACTATGCGTCAGTGTTTGCCCGCTATGTATTTGGTAGCGCACTTTTGAAGATTCCGACGTTTTAGACGCAGTCATCACATTTTTTACGCACAGTTTGTGTGGCATTTCTTCTGAGAAATACGCGTGCAGCTTTTCTAACGGTGATGATTCTTAGGAAATAAGAAATCGTTACATTCCCATCAAACAAAAAAGAAGAAGAAGAAGAAGAAGAAGAAGAAGAAGAAGAAGAAGAAGAAGAAGAAGAAGAAGAAGAAGAAGAAGAAGAAGAAGAAGAAGAAGAAGAAGAAGAAGAAGAAACGTTGGCTGGGTACACACCACTGCAATTGCAAAGCCACACAGCCGACTGAAAACGAAATAATTTTTTTCACGAAAGGAAGTTTCGTCAGTTGGTTCGGTGCGGAGGACAGGAGACGCGCGCGGAGGTGAGCGGTCGCATGTGACTTTGGCTCCTGCAAATTTTCCTCTTGTGGCTAACTGATCACTCCAAACGCCCCGAATACTTGACTGGACCTATATGTGAGTGTTACCGACGCTTCCTGTGATACTTTTTCCATACTAAGACGTTTTTTTACGCAAGCCGCAGCCCTTTTAGGGCTGTCGGCTAGCAGTATCGCTGCTAGGCCTACCTCTCCCTAGCATGAGCGCTGGAACAGGGCGCGACGCAGCCGGCGTCGATGGTGCGCGTTCCTGGCGCGCGATCCACGAGAGCCTCTCAAGACAACGCCAGCATCCTTCGTCACCACCAAGCCATGCAGTGGCTCAGGAGCGCCAATCAAGAGCAGCACCGAAGCCCCCACCACTGCCGCGCAGTGATTACAAAATCATATTAAGAGTCCGTGGAGGTTTAAACTGTGCTGTGATACATCCATGCGTCCTCAGACAAATAATCCTCAAGGCGGCGGGTCTCCCAATCTCTGACCGCACCAGTTCTGACCAAATACGCGTCAACTCCATCAACCATACCGTTCTGATTAGCACACCAGACCTGGATCGTGCCGACCTCTACCATGGCATACGGCTCCTGAACTTCAACGGCACCCCTCATGAAGTCGCCACCCATGTCGCTGATCCCGTCGATACCTGCAGAGGAACCGTTCTCCTGCCTTCCGATTACTCGGAAGACGAAATCATCTCGACCCTCCGCCGATGCAACCCAAAGCTGACTATCGGAGGTGCACGACGCCTGGGCAGCACTGAAACCATTCTAATCATATTCCAAGGCAAAATCGTTCCTTACTACGTCCACTACGAAGGCTGTGCACTTCGATGCCGTCCCTTCAGGCAAAAGGTTGAAGCCTGCACACGGTGCCGTCAGATTGGTCATCGCCAAGACGTCTGCACCAACACCAGTGACACACTTTGTCCCAAATGTGGACTAAAAGATGCACCTATGGACCACGAGTGTGACCATGTTTGTGTTGTGTGCAATGGAAACCATGAAACAGGTTCATCGCTGTGTAGACAACGATTTAAGCCGCGCCCTACACGGTCCATGGAAAAGCAAGACCCACCCATCCACCGATCTCCTAGTCGCGAACAAACTCACGGTTCAAGCCAGCGGAAAAGTCGAAGCAAAAGCAAGGAACGCGGGCGGAAAAGTCGAAGCAAAAGCAAGGAACGCGGGCGACGCTCCAGTGCCAGCAAAAGTAAAGATCGCGGTCGTCGCTCCGATTCAACGACGCAAGACGACGCCTGGCCAGCCCTATCACCAAGCCCTGCTCTCACCAACTCTTCGGTCAACTCACACCAGGTAGGCTGGGCTAAGTCAGCCTCTTCTAGCTGCTCCTCAAATCACACCAGTAACAACGACTCCACCCTCTTTAAAGAAAATGCAACCCTAAAAGCTGAAATTCAAAGGCTTAAATTACAACTTGAGTCTTTTCACTTATCCGCTACTACCACTCAAATTGATTCTCGTCCTCCTTCCGCATCAACCACCCAAGCCCCTCCCTCTCATTCCGCCTCTTCCATGTGCCATTCATCAGCCCCACCTGAACCCTCTGCACAGTTGCCCATGGACACTAGCCCCTGTGCTCAACGCGAACCACTTCTCCCTCCCCCCAGCAAACGTAAAACTCCGAGCACTCCACGATCAGAAGAGTCCCTGGAGGAGACAGTTTTAAATTATAATGACAGAATAACCGCATTAGAAACTAAATTTCATAATATACTCACCGCAGTTGAAAAACTCAGTGCAGATTACGCAGCCAAACATGAAGCACTCGACAAATTTATGGACCTTGTGCAAGCTCATATCCAACAAACTACAAGTTGGATAGCTGAAGTTAGTGCCCATAATCCTAGCATAGCACCACTTTCCACCTCAGCACCAGCTTCGCTTAACAATGGCCAATAACCCGACTCGCTCCGAGCTTCAGGTTTGGCAATGGAACTGTAGGGGGTTCCGAAAAAAGAAAGCACATCTGCAACAGTTCCTTGCCTCCCGTTCTAATCTACCCGAAGTCATTGCCCTCCAAGAAACTCACGGGCCAGTCAGCTTCCCAGGATATAATGTCCACCAAACTAAAAAGCTGTCCCGGCCTGATACGGCAATTCTTACTCAAAAACACCTCACTGCAAATCACTCCCACTTCGACGGCGTCGATATAGAGCATGATTTTTTGGAGATTATCCCTCATAAGAATAACACATCTGCTCTTTACCTTCTGAATGTCTACAGCCGCCCTCGAGACAAACATCACCGCTTTGACTCCCTTTTTACTCAAGCCATTTCCGCTGCCAAAGACCATCCCCTTTTAATTCTTGGGGATTTCAATGCACCCAACCTGTTGTGGGGTCACACTGTTTCTACTCCTAAGGGCAGAGCCCTGTGGATACACATACAAGACCACAGACTCACGCTACATAATGACGTCGATGCACCAACCAGGCTAGGAAACAGCGTATCGAGAGATACCTCTCCCGATCTTACCCTTACACACAGAATTCAGCACGTTACATGGAGCAACTTGCAAGTTAATCTCGGTAGTGATCACTACATCATTACTACTACAGTACATTTCAAGCACAAACCCTTCGCACCTAAGCCAATCAGTCACACCAATTGGGACAAATTTCGAGAGGCCCGCCAGATATCAGCTCCCAGAAACATCCAAGACATCTCAGAATGGGTGAAGCAACTTCACTCAGATGCTGGGGTGCATACTACAACTTTGCCCCCCGAAACCCCCCTCACCACGGTTGATGCCAAGCTTTTACATATGTGGGAAGCCAAACAGTCTCTCTTGAAGAGATGGAAAAAAGGACGGCACAACCGAAAGCTAAAACTCCGAATAGCCAAGCTTGACCTGCAGATCCAGGAGTACGCCACACAACTGGCCTGCCAGCAATGGGGCCAGGTGTGTGACAGCATGCAAGGAAACCTTGACAGCAAACGCACATGGCAACTACTGCGCCACCTCTTAGACCCTACCACATCACGCACACATCAAAACCAGAGCATAAAGAAACTTGTATATGCTCACAAAAACGATCTAAACGGACTCTTCGACGACCTCCGCGATAAACATCTGCCTCCTGCTCAGAAGTATAACACACCAAAGTACACTGGAAAGCCCAACGAGTTATTGAGCGCCGCTATCACGGAAGCAGAGGTTCGGCATGCTATGGCCACTCTGCGCACAACGTCAGCACCAGGCCCAGACCACATTACCAACAAAGTACTTCGCAATCTGGACGACAACTCCATCACGGCAATCACAGATTATTTCAATCACTGCTTTGACACTGGCACCCTTCCAAGTTCCTGGAAGGATGCCAGGGTAATTTTCATTCCAAAGCAAAACAAACCAGTGAACACTTCCAATCTCAGGCCTATTTCACTAACCTCTTGTCTTGGTAAAACGCTTGAACACGTTATACTCAACCGTCTGAATAAATACATGGAAGACAACAATGTTTATCCACCAGAAATGGTGGGTTTTCGAAAATCTCTGTCATGTCAAGATGTCATGCTTCGACTGAAGCATGATATCATTACACCCAACAGCAGCCTAGATACGCAAGCAATCTTGAGTCTGGACATCCATGGAGCTTTCAACAACGTTGCTCATTCCGCCATCCTCCGCGAGCTTAATCTCATAGGGGTTGGCGCAAAGACATATAACTATATAGCTACTTTTTTAGCCAACCGTACCGCAACCATACACATAGGCGCAGATCAATCTCAGTCTTACGCTTTGGGAAGTTACGGCACGCCCCAAGGGTCTGTGCTGTCACCGTTTCTTTTTAATGTCTCTATGATGCCGTTGGCGCAAGCATTGAGATCTATCCCTGACCTCAAGTTTTCACTCTACGCCGACGACATCACTCTTTGGATGACTGGCGGCTCCGATGGAGAGATTCAAGACACCCTGCAAGCTGCGGCAAATACGGTTGTGGCACTTACAGGGTCTATGAATCTTTCATGTTCCCCACAGAAATCTCAGCTACTTCTCCTACCATCTCACAGAGGGGGCGTAAAACACATATCCAATATACAGGTAATTCTAGATGACGTACCAGTTACTCGAGTGGATAGGATCCGCGTGCTCGGTTTACACATTCAAAGCAATCGGCTCAACACATACACACTAAAGACACTTCACACCACCGTTGATCATACCTTGCGACTTTTGGGTCGGGTCAGTAATAAACATGGCGGACTAAAGGAGGCCGAACTCCTCCGCTTGGTCCAAGCCTTCGTTATCAGTAAAATAACTTTTACAACGCCTTACCTACACTTTCTTAAATCAGAATCCGACCAGATAGACATCCTTTTACGCAAAGCGTATAAGTTCGCTTTAGGGGTGCCTATACGGACCTCCACTGAAAGGCTTATGCGTACTGGCACCTTCAACACCCTTGCTGAACTAGGAGAAGCCCATATTGCATCTCAGTATAACAGACTTTCTAACACCGTGACAGGCCGACACATTCTACAAACCCTTACTGTCACTCCGGCATCCATCACTAAGGTCAAGTACACCATTCCACACCACATACACGAGAACCTATACATTCCACCACTTCCAAAAAACATGCACCCTGAGCACCAGAAACAGCGCAGGATGCAGCGCGCGAGGGCCCTCAAAAAACAATTCTCCTCCTCCAATGATGTGCTCTATGTTGACGCCGCCGATTACGGTAACAGGCATCATTATGCAATATCGGTAATCAACTCTCACGGCCAGGTCGCTGCGGCCGCCTCCGTTCTTGCTTCTTCTTCGGAGGAAGCGGAAGAGGCGGCCATAGCCCTGGCCCTGACAATACCTAGTTCATCCGTTATAATCAGTGACTCCAAAACAGCTATATATAATTTCGGAGCGGGCAGGGTTTCTAGGCCAGCCCTTTCCCTACTTTTGCATCATCCCCTTGATCGACTTGTAGCACTAATCTGGACTCCCGCGCATGCGGGCCTTGCCGGAAACGAGGCGGCTCATGCGAGTGCCCGAGGATTCACAGTCCGGGCACACGCATCCGATGTGTCGCAATTCGCTACGGATGAGGCGCCATTTACAGCGCGGGATCGCCTTATTTCATTCCACGATATTTGCACACACTACCGTTTAGAGCGATTAACCTTCCCGCCACTCACGCGCAAATCTTCACGCAGGTGCGAAATTCTGTGGCGACAGCTGCAGACTCGCACCTTTCTTTCGCCTTACCTCCTACACCGCATTCATCCATCCTGTTACCCTTCCCCCTCATGTAAATTTTGTGCCTCTTCCACAGCAGACTTGAACCACATCATGTGGCGCTGCCCTAAGCACCCTCTTCCCCCATTCCTGAAACGCCTAATTTCTAGTGAGGAGCAGTGGGAGGCTGCCTTGCGCAGCTCGAGGCCCGCTATCCAGGAGGCCATCCTGGAGTGGGCTGAGAGGGTAGAGGAGGACTACTTCAAGTAGTTCATCCCCACCACACCCTTTCCTGTTGCCCCCTTCCCTTTAACAAGGGATAAATAAAGTTGTTCATTCATTCATTCATTTCGTCAGTTGCGCAAAAAAGTATCATCATTATGAGCGCATCAACTAAGCCAGCACGCGCACTCTTCGTCCTAAAGAGAGAAAGATAGAGAGAGAGAGAGAGATACAGAGATATAAAAAAGAGAGGGGTAGGGAAAGAGACAGTAGATAACGTGATTGAAAATTGAAACTCGTGGAAATAAATAGAAAGCAACGGACAAAAACATGAGGAGATCCAACGTACAGTGGGAATCGACGATATGCGAAGCACGAATGAGAAATGTTGATATGTCACTTTTAAATCAGCACAACGTTACCACGTGGAGGTGAATGATGCTGTACATGACATCCGTGTTATGATTATCATGTTTGGCTGTGTCGTTTACCTTCGTCATCTATTCCCGTCACGTGATACCAAATTTAGTATATGTGGAGCTAGCGAAACGACCCCGAGCATGGTATGAGCGTGGTATGTTGTCATGTTCTTATGTTCTTGCATGACACGCCTGCGAAGATTATCATGTTTGCACCAGCCATATATTTCTGCATCCACTGACGCCACGCAGCACCAAATTTGGTATATGTGGAGCAAGGAAAACGGCCGCAAGCGCATCATTAAAGACCCAATATACTGCAAAGTAGCATTGACGCGCGCACACGCTAAGCACAGAGACGCTATGCTACCAAAACGCGAGCGCTCTATAGTCTGACGCCAGGCGCGACCAGCGTCTGTCGACGTGGCTCAACGGTAACCGGCGTGAAATGCGACATGTTGCATTTCGCACCGATGCGTTACGCAGAAAACACTGTTTCCCTTTTGTCGTGACGGAGGGACGCCAAATGCGCTGAAACGCGCGTGCGTCAAAAAAAAAAAAAAAGCAACGCAGAGCGGCGCGCGCCTGCGAGTATAAGGCAGAACCGGCGCCTGGCGTGGCAACGCCGGCGTGATTCGACGAAATGAACGCCGGAGAGCACGCGCACCGCACCACGTCGAAATGTATTGGCGCCTTGACAGTGGCATGTAGTCATGTTCTTACATGACACGCAGCTCATGATTATCATGTTAGCACCAGTCACATACCTTCGTCATTTATTGGCGTCGCGTAATACGAAATTTGGCATATGTGAAGCTAGCGAAACGGCCGCGAGCGCATGATCAGTGTGGCATGTAGTCATGTTGTTACATGACACGCATGTCGTGATTATCATGTTTGGCTGTGTCATTTACCTATGTGGTCCGTTCGCGTCGCGTAATACCGAGTTTGGTATATGTAACGCTAGCGAAATGGCCGCAAGCGCATCATGAGCTTAGCATGTAGTCATGTTGTTACATGACACGCATCTCATGTTTATCATGTTTGCAGCAGCATCATACCTTTGTCATCTATTCACGTCCAGTAATACCATATTTGGTATAAGTGAAGCCAGCGAAACAGCCACCAGTGCATCATGAGCGTGGCAAGTAGTCATGTCTTTACATAAGACGCATCTCATGATTATCATGTTTGCACCAGTCACATACCTTCGTCATCCATTCACCTACTGTAATACCAAATTTGGTATATGTGAAACTAGCGAGACGGCGGTGACCCCATCATGAGCGTGACATGTAGTCATGTTGTTACATGACACGTATGTCATGATTTTCATGGTAGGATCTCTCGCTTGTGTTCACGATGCAATCATGCCATACCATACCAGTTTTCAACATGCCATGTTTACGAAACCACCGCAAGAGCTGCAGGATTATGAAATGTAAATGATGATATCAATGACATATATGTCATGATTTTCATGTTATGACTAGTCAAATATGTTAGATAGATAGATAGATAGATAGATAGATAGATAGATAGATAGATAGATAGATAGATAGGTAGATAGATAGATAGATAGATAGATAGATAGATAGATAGATAGATAGATAGATAGATAGATAGATAGATAGATAGATAGATAGATAGATAGATAGATAGATACGCTCAAAGTCGCTGAAGCTCGCTAAGAAATGCTTCGCATTTAGAAGAGAGATGAAACAAGGATCAATCAATCAATCAATCAATCAATCAATCAATCAATCAATCAGTTTACTATCATGTCATAAAAGTATGTTGCAGGGAGTAAAATATACAGACGAGGGTCCCACAGTACAAGACTGCAACGGGACACTCGGTGATGATTACAAATAATAAAAGCACAAGCAGCTGTTAGAATTGTGGAAACAAAAATATATAAAGCAGAATGAAAACAAAAGGCATGGAATCAAAAAACAAATAATACATCTTAAAACAACACAAAGAAGATAGATCAACTATTTAACAGGTACTCTTTCAATGAGGTTTTAAATGAAAATAAAGAAACTTTGCATTTTAGCGTAGTCGGCAAATTATTCCATATGGTGATGGTCCAGAAGAGAGAAGATGATTTACCATAGTTAGTACGAACCTTAGGAAATAAAAAGTTATTATTAGCCGCAAACCTGGTTGCGTTAGTATTAACTAACATCTTAGGATCAATGAAATTAGCAGAAAGTTGATTTCTTATTTGTTTATGCAGAAACATAATTAGATTAAACCTGAATAGATAGCTATCAGTTAGGATTTTATTGCATTGAAGAAGGCGAGCGGCGCTACTGTCGCGAGAACAGTTAAAAATAGCGCAAATAGCTCGATTTTGTAGATTTTGTACGGATGAAGCATGACACTGGTAGGTATTCCCCCATGATGCGATGCCATAAGTGATATGAGAATGAATGAATGCGAAGTAAAGTGAAAGGAGTGCTTTATGAGAAAAATATGAGCGAGCTTTCAGTAATGCGCGAATGCCGAATGCTGCCGTTTTTTTAATGTGAGCAATATGGAGAGCGAAGTTAAGGTTAGCGTCGAGGTGAACGCCAAGAAAAGATACACTGTCGCTGATATTAATCAAATGAGAGTGAACTGTGAGCAAAACAGGTAGAGAAAAATATGGAGAAACAGAGAAAAGGATTGAAAAATAAAAAAAACTAGTAGTAACGAGAAAGAGAAAAGAATGAACAATGAATAAAATATAAATTAAGAAAAACGATAACAGATAAAAATAAACAGAAAATAAGTTGAAAAAGAGAAGAAAGAAAAAAGTGTAAACAAAAAAGGATGACCGCCCTTTCTTGATCCATAATTGGTACCACTATAGGGCGAAGCTGCCTTGGTGTTCCTTTCACAGAAGTTTCCTCAATTTTCAAGCGGTAGAAAGTGACACAGTTCGAGGATAATAGTTGTTGCTCAACAGCACGTTTGTAATTATACTAGTGACACCCCTGTATAGAGCAAACGGCAAGTTGGCCAACACATTTGGCCTAAATATTGTCACAATATATTTTGAAACTTCTTCACCATTATTCGCTGCAATGCGATATCCTCGTAACCTGTTGAAAAATCAAGCAGGGCGATAAACGAGAGACTAGACGAAGTACACATACAGTGCTCTGTACGTGTACTTTTTTGTCTGGTCTCTCGTTTTTCGCGCTGCTTGTTTTTTCAACAGTGTACGAGGATATCAGAGTGCTGTATGTGTACTTCTTCGTCTGGATAGTCAGCGCTTTGTGTGTGTATTTCTTCATCTGGCCTATCATTTTTCGCGCTGTTTGTTTTTTCAACTATGTCGTACCAACACGCTCAAGCAACCACTCAAGGTCCTACACTGAACCTCTTCCTTTTTATTGGGGGGATTTTGTAGAATTAGTCAGAATAAAAAAAAGATATTGCTCGATACCTTATGTATTTTGTTGAGACGGTGCCAAGGAGAAAGATATCCTTGTCTTCCCATGCCGTCCATTGTATTGACCGCACCCTTCCGCCCTCACTGAAAGCTTTCTGTACTTGCAGTGGTTTGCAGGCCCACCTTGGGCAAAACGACGACGAGATGTGAGGACGTCATCGTATGAAGTCACATTAGGCGACGTCATCCTGACTTTCTAGAGATACCATCATAATGCCAGAGGGTGGCTTAATTACACGATTACGATTTTCTGTATCACTTCTATCGACGTGGTTGACGGCTACTTTTCTCGTTCGAAAAGGCAACTAAGTTTTTCGCCTTAGTAAATGCTGCAAGTCAGCTACCGTCAAATCACGCAAGCTTTCACAGAAAGGCAAAGAGCACGCGAAAACCATAAACTGTGGATCAGCGTATTTCTGCCAGGCACTTACCTTGACCCCTCGACTTATACGGGCGGCAAGACCTCCTTCCCTCTCTATATCGATGACGAGTGATGGATTGGGGATTTGCGGCCGTGTACTCGATATTAACGGTGGCTGTTTACCTTGTGTAGGTGGACCACGCAACTGCTGTTCAACGCCGAGCCCAGCTATCGTTGAAAGACGCTTGATCTGCGCATGCTGCACCAGTTCTTCTGATTGCGAGCAAATAGCGGATCACCAATCTAGAGGCCTTGGATCTGGGCCTGTCATCTGAAAATATCGCGCGTGCGTTCTCCCCTTCGCACTGCGCTGTCAACGGCATCGACAAGTGCGGCACCCCGTGGTCCATGGTTACCTACAAGTAGCTGCGGCGACGACGGACTTGCGGGATTTGCGGCCGTGTACTCGATATTAACGGTGGCTGTTTACCTTGTGTAGGTGGACCACGCAACTGCTGTTCAACGCCGAGCCCAGCTATCGTTGAAAGACGCTTGATCTGCGCATGCTGCACCAGTTCTTCTGATTGCGAGCAAATAGCGGATCACCAATCTAGAGGCCTTGGATCTGGGCCTGTCATCTGAAAATATCGCGCGTGCGTTCTCCCCTTCGCACTGCGCTGTCAACGGCATCGACAAGTGCGGCACCCCGTGGTCCATGGTTACCTACAAGTAGCTGCGGCGACGACGGACTTGCGGGATTTGCGGCCGTGTACTCGATATTAACGGTGGCTGTTTACCTTGTGTAGGTAAGTGTGTAGCACCTATTTCACCTCGATTATTACCATTGTCACTGGCTGCAAATCCCAACTTTCTATTATTGCTTGTTTGCTATGGGTGTTGATGTGTGTACGTATCGCGCGCGCATAGGACGCTTCCTCGCGCGCCACTTACAACTCAAACAGCAATTCGCTGTCTGGCTCCGTTCAACGGCGTTTTTTGGTTACTGGAGACCAGGATGCCGTCTACTTGTAGTTTTGTTCAGTGTTGCACACATACTGCTTTGCGCTGGTGACATCGAAACAAATCCAGGGCCTGACAAAGTAGAGCAGCTATTAGTTTTGGTGAAAGATATAGGACAGACAATTGACAAATTCCAGAAAGAAACTTCAAGCAAGTTGAAGGACCTTCAAACGACTATTACAGATACAAAACGGCGACTTTCGAAAATAGAAGAGCGACTTGACGTTATAGACGTCTTACGTAAAGACGTTACAAGCGTGAACGAGGTCCTACAAGAATCACACGCCCAGCTGAAAAGCCTTGAAACGAAACAGACAGAGCAAGCAGACTTACTGGTTGACGATCTGAATAACAGAATGCGAAGGAATAACCTAGTCTTCAAAGGTATTCCGGAGCAGACAGCAGAAAAATGGAAGGACACAGAAAAAATAGTATCTGAATTTGTCACACAGCATCTTGGAATTCAATCGGGTGAAATAGAACGTGCCCACAGAGTAGGGCGAGTCACAGATGATCGAGTGCGGCCGATTGTAGTGAAATTTTTGAACTTCAAAGATAAGAGTAGCATTCTAAGAAACGCCTACAAGCTACAGAAATCTTCCCCTCGAGTCTGGGTAGAGGAGGATTTCTCGCCAAGGATACAGATGATAAGAAAGAAACTTCGCGATTTCGTAAAGGTAGAACGAAAGCCTGGCGAAAAGTATAAACTGCTCTTTGATAAGGTTCTCCTGGGAAATAGATTGTACGGATTAGGGAATACTAACGACAGCACAATTGTTCAAATACCAAGGCACGAACCACGTGTAAACACGGCTTGACGCAGGAATCGTTGTGCGCATACCTTATCTCTCGTTGTATGTAATTTTCGCAGCATCTTGAACAAACAAGATCAACTTGCCACAATCGTTGAATGCTGCACTGCGGATCTAGTTCTCGGTACGGAGACGTGGTTAAATGCTGATGTATCGAACGGCGAACTCGCTTTGTCTGCTGATTTCAATATTTTCAGAAAGGACAGGTCATACCAGCGGGGTGGCGGCGTAATGATTGCCGTAAAAAGTCATTTTAAGGCGCAACTATTAGACACAGACGCACACTTTGAAATTTTGTGGATTTTACTGCAACTGTCAGCAGGTGAAACTTGTATTGTCGGGGTGTGCTATCGTCCGCCAGACGCTTCTATCGAGTTTGTCGATAATTTGAATGACTCACTTAGTTTTGTTCAATGCAAACATCCAACATCACCAATAATATTAGCCGGTGATTTTAATTATCCGGGAATAGACTGGCGGACATGCACACCTACGGGTGGTACAAGAAGAAATGAATGTATTGATTTCCTTGATACACTTTCATTATTTAACATGACTCAAATGGTCTCTGTCCCTACACGCGGAAGTTCTGTTCTTGATTTAGTGCTCACTACTGAACCTGAGAATATGCGCGTCCACGTACTAGATTGTATTAGTGACCACAATGTTCTACACTGCGAGGCCATGATAAAAGTGGTAAAACCAGAAAAACAGATGAAAGTATTGTACGACTACAAACGAGCTGACGTACTGAACATTCTGTCCGACCTGTCGTTTTTCTCTGATCATTTTCTCACCAGCCTCCATTCTCGTGACACGAATGAAAACTGGCGAATCGTTCACGAGAAACTCATGCAACTAAAAAACCAATACATTCCTACAATTACAATCACATCTTCGACTCACAACTCATGGTTCACCTCGCATGTCAAGCGGTGCATCAACAAAAAAAAGCGCTTGTATTCTAAGGCAAGATTCTCGGGCACCGATGCTGCATGGGAAGAGTACAGAAACTATGCAAAGATATGCGACAGAGAAATAAAAACAGCTAAAGACAAATTTTTTAATGAGGATCTACCTGCGCTGCTAACAAACAATACTAAAAAATTTTGGAAAGTGGTAAATCCTAGGAAATGTTCGGGACAGCCAATTCATCTAACTAAAGACGATAAACTGTTGTCACCGTCAGAGGCTGCAGAAGAACTGAACTTATTCTTTGGATCTGTTTTCACTGAAGAGGAGCCCATTTCGGCCGATTTAAAATTTGACTCCATTAACGCCACAATGAATGACATCGTGATCACTCCGGAAGGTATCGAATCGGCTATTGAACGTCTTGCAAACAATTCATCCCCTGGACCAGATGGTATATGCCCGAAGTTACTTAAAATTACTAAGCCAGTCATATCCCGTATTTTTGTAGCTTTATTTCAGCAGTCAATTGACACTGGATGTGTGCCTGACACATGGAAAATCGCTCGCGTGACGCCGATATTTAAATCCGGTGATTCATCGATGCCATCTAATTACAGGCCTATTTCACTCACCAGCATACCCTGCAAATTATTAGAACACATCATATCATCTGCAGTAATGACGTACTTAACCGAGCAAAATTACTTTATTCCTAACCAACATGGTTTCCAGCGCGGGCGTTCATGCGAAACACAATTATTCGAATTAGTTACTGACCTCCATTATGCCGTTCATGCGTCTACAATAATTGATGCCGTATTTATCGACCTTGCCAAAGCATTTGACAAAGTTCCCCACAGTCGTCTATTAATGAAGCTAGACTGCCTTAAGATA
Organism: Rhipicephalus annulatus; assembly: GCA_013436015.1. Lineage (NCBI taxonomy): Eukaryota > Metazoa > Arthropoda > Arachnida > Ixodida > Ixodidae > Rhipicephalus > Rhipicephalus annulatus. The sequence goes on from WOVY01001574.1 coordinate 543,247, forward strand.
AACCGAAACGTTACCACTTGGATAAATAACTTTTTGTGTAATCGTTATCAATTCGTGACTGTAAATGATTGTTCATCTACATTGATTCAAGTTAAATCCGGGGTACCCCAAGGCTCTGTACTTGGACCGATACTGTTTCTCATCTACATTAACGACATTTCTAAAAATCTGGCATCTACTACTCGCTTATTTGCCGACGACTGTGTGATTTATAGAAAGATTACTAAACCAAACGACCACACTGCTTTACAAAAAGACCTCGATAGCATCGCTACTTGGTGCGATCAATGGCAAATGAAAATTAACGCTTCCAAAACAAAAGTTATAACTTTTACGAATACTACCCAGCCCCCGATCAATTCCTATCTCATTAATGCAATGCCAATAGAACACGTTTCATCAATAAAGTACTTAGGCGTCCATCTTTCCGCCGACCTGTCATGGAATGCCCACATTGACGCAATAACATCTAAAGCATCTAAAACACTTGGATTCATTAGACGCCACTTACATCAAGCTAACTGGAAGACAAAACTTACAGCATACACCTCACTTGTTCGGTCTAAAATAGAATATGCTTCATTCATTTGGAACCCACATCAAATATACTTAATTAACAAACTTGAATCCATGCAAAATAAAGCTGCCCGATTCATAACCAGAAACTACTTGCGTCATTCGAGCATCACTAATATCAAAGCATCACTGAGCCTCCCATTACTAGAGAAAAGAAGAGTGCTGGCCCTGCTATCCCATTTTCACAAACTTTATCATAATCATTCGTCATTTGCTACCACTTACATATTGCCTGCCCATCGCTATTTTCCGCGCCTAGATCACCCCTTCAAAGTTTTAGTTCCATATGCGCGTACAAACATCTTCTATAACTCGCCTCTGTTGTGCGCACTCCGTCTTTGGAATGACTTACCACATGATGTTGTGTCTGTAAGAAACTTCGACGCCTTTGTAGAAATGTTAAAAAGCTCACCTAATATTGTATGAAAAAAAAAAAAAAAAAATTAACCCGTATGTCTAACCTTGTGAATTATTTTTTTGTACGATAGTGTTTCATTGTTATTTGTTGTGCTTTAGTGGTGTTACCAACTGTTTATTTGTTCAAATGTAACCTAACCCTCATCCCGTTTACTGTAACCCCCCCCCCCCCTATGTAATGCCCGGCAAGGGCCTTTAGGGTATGTGAATAAAAAAAAAAAAAAAAAAAAAAGATTGTCGTTTTATTGGCACCATGGCGGGTGATGGCGAAGCGACCGCCACCTACCAGCGACGGCTCATTTTTCTCAATACGCCCGGCAGGCGCCACTTTCGCCCCTCTTCCAGCTGACTACCGCCACCTCATTTCGCCCCGTTCTTTTTCTTCGCATTATCTTCGTCATACAGTACCCTTGCTTTTCCTGTATTTTATATCTGCTCTATTTTCCTACCAACTTTGTTATGATTGCTTTCCAAGCGTGACATCACTTCGCGTTCTGACGCGAATGCAACACTTACGCCGCGTAAATGAAAGCGAGGCTAAGCAGAATCGGCAGAGAACAAGGGGGTCTTCCGGGAACTTTTGGCGGCAATGTGGTAGAAGAAGTGGAAGGTGGGAATCAACAAAAGATGCGTGGACAAATAACAGTGCACAAAATTCAATAAGTGATGACGACAACGGCACGAAGGGCCGCTTTTAGCAACAGACGGTGCCCAGCACCACAAAAACCACTCCCGTGGAAAAACGGAGCAATGGCCCTTCTTATGGGGACTATATCTCGATGACGGCTCTCTCTCTACTGCGCATCTATTCAGCAGACGTGAAGCTTCTTTAGTTCGTGCTGAAACGAATTCTTCATATTATACGGTGGCAGCATGATGTAGCTTTCTTCCTGTCTGCCTTGCAGTGTCCCTCTGCTTCTTCTTTTCTCCCGCTTCATCCTCCTAATCTCCTTCTTCTTCCTCTTCATGTTATTCACAGTCTATCCTCCTGTATTGTTTATCCTGTGGTTGCTGGTTATTTGCAGCTCGAATTGTGCAGCCAGTCTTTGTTCTCGTCGTTTTCGACTTTCGTTGGAAGCCAGGGGTGTATGTAGAAGATAAGGCGACCTGTTTTCTTGGGAGCGCCTCGCGATCCTTCGAAACAGTTTACGCTGGCTGCTTGACGCTGACTGGTCGTCCATCAGTCAACTCTGAAATGGATGGCTTGGCGAGGCAACCAGGGTGAAGACAAGTGTGGCGCCTTTCACAGAAGCTGGTGTGGAGGCCTGAAACATAAGAACATGCGTGAACGAAAATGATATCTTTTTCTTTCTTTTTTACTCTGTTTGTAGTAAAGTTTAGCCGACAAAGAACTAATAGGCTGCAAAGGCTATCACAGTTTACTTAGAGTAATTATAATAAAAAAACCTTAGTCTCCTACGCTGGTAAAATTGTCTTAATAAACTCTAGTTGCCACGAACGCATCTAGTTTTGAAAGGAAGCTTAAAAAATTTGGCGTGGAGAGTACCAATTTGCGCCATTCGCTGCTGTATTAAGAAAATCGAAGCCGTTTTGAGCTGCCAAATAATATATATATAAAAAACTATATAAAAACTATATAAAAACTATATAAAACTATATAAAACTATATAAAAAACTATATAAAAAACTATATAAAAATAATATATATAATATATATATAAAAATTTATATATAAAAAACGCAAGCCTTGGATGCCTCATCAAAACGCGATATTGGTAAGTTGGTGTTCCGCATCGTCGGCGACGAGTGATGAAAAAAAAACAAAAAAAAAGAATCATCCCACGTTGACGCCACAGATCGCCAAGCTTTTCGGTATCACTATGCTGTAATGATGACGTCACAGTGGCGTCACATTACAATACGTAACATGATGACGTCACCTCAGCCCGTAGTAGCTCCATCAAAGTGGTCAAAATCTCGGAGGCGGTGCAAAATCAGACTAGGTACCTCCGATCTTCGAGGCAATGCAAAACTAATTTAGGAACAGGTCTGGCCAGAAGCGCTACAAAAAGATAGATAGATAGATAGATAGATAGATAGATAGATAGATAGATAGATAGATAGATAGATAGATAGATAGATAGATAGAAATACACAAAGACTCCATATTCAGACGTTTTTCCCGCATGAGCATGATGTTAACGTTTGTTGTAATTATCACACCGGTGAATTTGCTGGTAAATTGCTCGAATCCGGGTGTCCTCATTAGCAGGCAGGGGCGAGATGTGCCGGTGTAGTTAAACCTCAGTAAAGGGCTCCTCTTTCGCGGCTTTCACAGCATGCTCATTAGGACGTGTCCCCCCGGGGAATTTGGACGGCACACCCAGAGCGACCGTGGACTTTCGAGAGCTTGTTTTTTTCTGTTTGTGCGTTTTGATCGATTTCTAGTTCTTTTTTTTTCAAGAGCCGTAACGTTAATGTAAGGTTTACCTCAATCTAGGTGCAGGTGTCATCTCGTAGTGAGGAGACACCGTAGTTAACTTTGCGTAATGAACATCCCGTCTGTTTTTTTTTTGCGTCTTTCAAGCAACATGTTGGACATCGTCATTATTTTTTCTCCTGTGCTGCCGGCTACACATGCTCACAACGCTCCCACATGTCTTCTCATTTGCAAACTTCCATTGTGTGTACTCACTTACTCCTTCACTCTCTCACTCACTCACTAACTCAATCACTCACTAACTCATTCACTCACTCAATTCCTTCATAATAAGATATATGCGAAACAAAGACAGAAATTTGTTCTCTACTTACAGCTTATGCATAATTCGTGACTTCAGCGAATAGCGTGCTCTCTGGAGCAACATCCTCCGGAAAATGTTACAGTTTGGAGCACTTTTCCGTTTACTTTACATAGTGCTGTTGGTGAGGTTAGAAGCGCACGTTAGTGGGCTTGGAGTGAACACTCATAGTGAAATTCAGAGAAGCGGCTGGTAAATGTGTATGGGAGATAGCTAATACAGGCGTTGAGTATAACTTTTTCGCCGATTCGGCGAATTGGTATGTTCTCTTCAAAAACGAAAAAGAGACAATTGTAATAAATATCCGGTGTTAAGTAAGACGTACTGCACAAGAAATGCTGATTATGAGATTGATCACGTGGAATTTGACAAATATAACATGCAAAAAATTACATACAAGTGCGCACAACATGTATTTATTTAGTGACGGTCTGGGCACGTTTAGCAGTTGTGACGCGAAGTAGTTAAGAGGGCAGGGAGGGCGAGTAATTGAGACGAACACAGAGAAGCTATAAGGTAAAAGCATGGACCAGTCTTATAGACAGAGCTATGGGCACTTCTCTTCTAATAGGTGTCAGTTCACCTCTTGACAGAGATCTGTCTGATCAAATATGTCATGCTGCTTGAATCATTGATGTCTACTGTAGTGTTACTCACTAAAGGAACACTTCACTGATCACAGAGACTGCTGCAGACTGCAACTATCAGTTCCCTGGTACGGAAGCACATTATTTTGATGTATCTCCGCTGGAAACCACTTGACGACAGTGCTGTTGACTCGTCTGCTAATCAATTCATTTCGTCCTGATATGCAATGTTTGGACAAAAATAAACAAAGTAAGATGAAGAAAGATTAACAGTGAAAGAAACACAAAATCGTATAACCTTTTTACAATACCATTCGGCATAATTTCGTACATTGACCAAAAAAATAAAGCTTAACTATATTGCTTGTCGTCTCTAAACAACTAACGGCCACGATACTCTATAATTGTGGTCATGATGATTTGATTCAAGGTATTTGATATTCGTGTTCCAAAATTAACTCTAGCACTATTTTCGTTTGTGTACCATAGTGCAGACACAGCGTAGCACAGCCAGCTTTCTTTTATTTTTATGCTTGATTAAGAATTCAATGTCGTAGTTCACAACTGTTACTGACAATCGTCAGACTTGCCAGAGAGACAGAATTGCTAACATACCAAAAGAACTATTTTCCTATTGTGATGTTATACAGACATAGGCTATTTTGTATTGATGTCAGGTTGCTTTCATAAATCGGCGGAAATGTTCGGGAGCATTGCCAAATCGAGAAAAGTAAAAAAAAGAAGCATTCGGGCATTTTCTGGGGGCACATTCTTGTACGAAATGCTTCCCCACTTCTTGTTTCCTGAGTTCCAGCTATTCCCATGACCAGGTTGTACAAATATTCTTCTCCACATTTCGTTTCCTTAGTTCTCGACTAGACCAGCTATGCCCATGACCAGGTTGTACAAAGATTCTTCCCCACTTTTTGTTTCCTTAGTTCTCGACCAGACCAGCTATGCCCATGACCAGGTTGTACAAAGATTCTTCCCCACTTTTTGTTTCCTTAGTTCTCGACCAGCTATGCCCATGACCAGGCGAATCGCATGGCGATGAGCGAACAGGTGAGAATATTCACGTAAAAGCATGTGTCTTGTGCTGTTAATGTGTGGCTGTGATCGTGCAGTGATCCCAACAAAAAGCCGTGGTGGCCTTTGCCTTTGTGCCCGATTTTTCTCCTCTATGTACGTTGTTGTAAATGGTATGTGTTGCTCGATCACAACCGCCATCTTTAAATCCTTTTGCCATTTATGTCTTGTCAAGTAGGTATTCCAGTGTCGCTGAAAAAGCAGCGCTGAAGGTCGCCAACATTTGCGATTCAAGGACGTCGCTAGCATTTTTGATGTTCTCCATTGATTATCGATAGCACTATAAAAAACACCAACAATTCAATTATAAATCGCTGATGAAGAATGACATCTATTCAGTCGCTGTGAGAGACAACAATGATGTCGATTATGATGATGGGGCACCCGTCAAGTTGGTCGCGGTGGTAAATTGCTGACGCGAAGGACGTGGGGTTTATACGTGACCACGGGGGCCACATTTTGGATGTAGGCGAAAATGCCTGAGGCACGTGTACTTGGGTTCAGGCACATGTTGAAAAACCCCAGATGGTCGAAATTTCCGAATACCAACGGCGTCCCACAGAAGGTTGCGGTGATTCCAGGATGATTAATTATTAATAATAATAATAATAATAATAATAATAATAATTATTATTATTATTATTATTATTATTATTATTATTATTATTATTATTATTATTATTATTATTATTATTACATAAAACATGAAGACGAACAAACACGAACAGAAGAGTTCCCATCTATTGCGATCAATTTTTGGATAATACGCCTCTGATCACGCTGTACACACCGGCGACGTAGTTTGCACATTCAAAGCGAGGTATTGCTGCGCTGATTAAATAAAGACGTGCCATGCAATAAAACTATTTTAAGAGAATGTACAGTCATTAGGCGGCAAATAATTGGTATGGACATTTAAAAAATTACAGCATTTCCAAGAGGTGAATGATTACGAGTGGAGCGATGTTGACGGATGGACGCACGGATGAACGTATGGATGGACGTACGCATGGACGGGTGAACGCGTGGATGCACGGACGGACGCACGAATGGACGGATCGATGCATGAAGGCGCGGACGCATGGAAGCACAGATGGACTGACCGATGCTTCACCCCACTCTCTTATCTTGACGGGACGAGAGAAAGCAATTGCGGCATGCGAGAAGTGTTTGCAACTCTTCTCATTCTGGACAGATTCTAAAGCTTTCTGGAGCGGTCAGTTCGTTAGGCAATAAGCTCCTGACCGCACGTACGTGTGCAGCGCGTCGACGCGTGTCTTTTAAAGACGATAGTCTTTCTTGGGAACCTTCGACGCAAAAATATTGGTCTGTCTGTCTGTACATTTGTCTGTTTCTCCACTTCTAACAGCACCGGGTACTTGAAACGGCCGACCCCATCCGCAGCGCCCACCAATGTTGCTCAAGGTTTACCGTTCATACTTGTTCAATTGTCAATTAAAAGCAATTATTGCGCATGTCTGGGGCACCATAACGACACGTACTTGATCTGCATGAGCGTATTTCACTAGAAAAGGCAAGCATGAGTAATTTTAAGAACCGTAGCGCTTATCTCGCCGCGCTGACCATGCAACGCTTGTACGAAAAGGCGAGTGTTTCCAACACTTTGATAAGACGAGACGGTGGTGCCACCTACCCGTCACCTTGCGTTCTACACCTTATCACCTCCCAGACGGGCGCGTACACCCGTCTCAGAGCCACGTGCTTTGTTTTCCAAGAAAACTGCCAGATGGCGCTCATGTCTCACGTGTGACGTGACTTGATGCGCTCATTCGCCTCCGCTGCACGCTCGAGGCACTCTAACGCAGCGCCTCCAGAATACCATTAACCGATTTTCTTGCACAGAACAACAAATACATGTTTTGTTCACTCTCTTCACACCCAACACTATCGCCCTTTGACGACATTGGCAGATTAACATGCAGATACGGGTCCAATTTTTTTTTTTTTTCACGCAGAGTCTAGCTCTCTCCCATACGGGGAGAGAAAGCACGTGGCTTCGCTTAGCTACGCGCCCACTCTCTCTTTAGGGAGTGGGCGCGGTGCTGCTCAAGCTGACGCGCTGTGACCAATACGTGGGGTCGGGCCTTGAGGATTTTTACGGGCGAAGCTCCTTATAACGGCACCCGTTCGTCCCTCGTAGTCTGTAACAAGTATAACATTTTGACCTCCAAGGTGGTGCCGGTGAGGGACTTCTTCTGTGCGTTGTTGAACAATAAAAATAGTGCTCAATGTACATGTCAATGGCTGCTAATGGGAAATGAGAGACAGGAGCATTCGGCTTTTAGTTAACGCGCAGGCTGCGATCACCATTAGCCGCCATTGGCATGTATATTGAGCACTATCTGACAAGAAAGGGTTGCTACGTTATACTCGCTGGGCGTAACCTCCTTGGTTTTCGAAAGGTTTAGCGAGCGTTCGGCCGCAGTGCAATGAATACAGTGAAGTAGTATATACCATGAACTCGAGGTGGTTAAAGGTGGGAAGTGGACCCGAAGCGCAAGCCGTAAGAAAGTGTGCGTGTGCCACCTCTCGTTTAGTCCTTGGAATGTCCGCTGGATGGCGGTGCTTCTATATGGGGAATATATGATGAAAAGATGCGAGATGGTGGTACTTGGAGTGTTGAATAGATGGACGAACTGACACATAGACAGATGCATGGATGGACGCATGAACGCACGCAGGGGCGGCTGCATGGACGAACGCAGGGACGGATGCACGAACAGACGCACGCACGGACGGGCTGATGTACGCATGGACGGTCACACTGACGGACGCATGGACGGACGGAAGCAAGAACGAATGGACGGACGAATTCTTCGCCCCACTCTCCATGATTCACTCCGTGGATATGCTGCCATTTTTTTCTACAGCCACTTAAAAAAACATTGCTTGGCCCATGCAATATCCTGCAGTGTACTCGGAAGTATATTAGACGCTCACTGGATTTTAAAGAGAGCTGGAAGCAACAATCCGCGTGCCCGTAGCTGTTCTAGATGACATGTGGTGAGATAAATTGCTTGGCGATTTACTGTACGAGGAATATGCGTGGTTTAGGATAAGTATTTGACGGTTTCGAGCACATCGTATTTAACTGTGTTTAGAAAAATCGTTCAATTATTTTGGGTACTTCAAACTCAACTATAGCACAGCAGTTAGCCGTCTTATGTTAGATAAATTTGCCTCTTATTCACTAATGGGGGCCGGGGTAGATAAAGTGGTTGACGATTACGAGTATGTGGTACTCCACTATAATAGAGCATGAAGCTGTGCAATGGACGCCACACTTTATAAGGCCGGGTTGTCAAATGTGTGGTTGAAAAAAAATGTGGTTAATGATTAAGAGTACTTTGCTTACACCGTGAACGAGTTCATGACACAATTTGCATCTTCCTGGACTGTTTATAGGACCAAGTCAGTGAATGGTTGTGAAATCAGCCACGTTCATTTCCTATGACAGTGCTTGTGACCCATGTTTGGCAGGAGAGTTTTGTTTCGGTGTATTTTTTATATTTGTGAATAATGCTAATCGAACATCATGTGTGCGCACACATTTCCTAGCAGCTTGTGTTTTTTTACCAGTTTTCTATTGCTCGTAACCAAAAATGCTAGAAACACTGCCATTGATATAATGACATTTCGGAAAGAATTAGTAGAGGCAGAGGCAATATGTATATTTAGCGTGGGCATTTAGTGTACCCATCCTCTTCACCTGTACATTATCATCATTATCATGTCTTGCTCATGCATCCGAATCGTTTACGCATAGCATCATCATCTTGTTTCGTCTTCGTAGCGGTCGGCGGCCGGTTCCTCGGGCCTAATAAAGGTCTTCCAAACCAAAACTTCACACACATATGTATATATATTATAGGACAATCAGCGATGCTGCTCTCGTGGTTAAAATACCCTGTTTTTGGTGAGATAGGACAGCTAGAAAGTTGATGTAAGTTTTTGTGGGTTTTCCAATCGGTTGTAAACAATCGTCATGTCATGCTACTTCAACCATACCTCGACGTCGTCTCGTGGAAGAGCAGAGGAGATAGGTGGGTCCCACTGCCGAGCGTTGACGATCCATGCAGGAATAGTTGATTGGGCAGGGATGCTGGATGGTCCGAATTGCGTTTCAATCGGCTACCGAAACGAAGCTCCAGGCGAACGCGAGGTAGACAAAGAGCTGGGGAACTAAGGCAGCCCATACCACTCTGCAAGACGGGAACAGCATTGAGGTCGCGACGACAAATACCAGCAGACTCTGCCGACCGACCCTTAGAACGAAGAAGACGCTCACAGTGGTGATTATTACACACAGGTGCAAAAGTGAAGGTCAAATGCTGTGAATATTGCGCTTACACAGAATACATTCTTGATGACACGCATACCATTATAATAAATTACGTACATGAGAAAATGCTACAGAGTGAAACATACATTGACGCCTGTTCCGGATGCGTGACGGAATAATGGAGGGCGAAGAGAATAAGGGAAATGCATGTGGGTTGCTGCCATCATTAACTGAATATTTTTTTTTTCACAATTCTTCTCGTATAAGCTAGGAATAGTTAATACAACAAACTTAATTATGCAATATTAGTACTGAAATGTTTAAAACGATGAAGAATTTTGCTCATTATTCTTTTCGTCTGACTGATAGATTCCTTTATGGCGTAGTAAACATATCTGTGACCGTAGCCCACAGTAGAGGCGCCAAAAGAAAGAACAAAAGTTTCAAATATTTCCAGACCCATGTTTCGAAGAGGTAAAGCTATGAATATTCTCCTCAATGACGTTACCGGCGAAATGATAGAAAGTAACGACTAATTGTTTCTTCCTCTTTACAAAAGAGACACAGAGGAGACAGCGCCTGACTTGCTCTATGCAGGTAAAAGTTGAAGGATGTAACTCGGCAGTGAAGCTTGGTTATAGCCACTTCCATTATTCTGGACCGCGATAATTTACTGGTGCAGGGAAACAATCGGTGCTTATATTCTGCAGAAGCGGTCACTACAGGGTCTGAAAAGCATTTTTGGAATGTTAGCGTGCGGAATTTTGCAATTGTAATGTATGCTGTCAGTGGGAAAATCGAAATGATTGGCACCAAAAGCGCCACCTTTGCTGAAGAATCAGCCCTTTCGTTTAAGAACAAACCCTTGTGTCCTGGTACCCAAATTAAGTGGAGACATTGAAGGTGTGCGGGAACGCGTATTCTCAAAAGCTTTAGTAGAGGCGTTTCAGCAGATGCAGAGAAAGAACACACAGTTAGTGAATCAGTGATAATTGCTTCTACTGTAACTAAACTGGGGAATTTTATAGAGATAATACTATGGCCATGAATTCAGCTATAAAAACTGAGATAAAATGAGGCAGTCGTAAAGAAAAAAGTCACTCAAGTTCAAGGCAGAATATTTCTATGCCAGCTTGTTCCTCAGTTTGCGATGCTTCCGTAGAAATAACCGCATGTGTTGGCATATTATTTAGATGCTCTTCTAACAGTTCATTTAAAATTCCGTGAGGTAATAACTTCGCGTGGTTCGGAAAAACATTGGGGTAGGCAATGTATATGAATATAGGTTGCATCTTTCAAAGGACGCACATCATGAGTTTGTACATTTAGGGAGTCGAGTAATGTTTGTACAAATATGATTTGTGGCTTGCGGAATCTAGGTCGGACTCGCTCTTTGGATTTCGTGCCGTCCGGTTGTGCCCCCGTGATCTCCGACGACAGTGCAGCTCTGGCCGAATGGCTCACCTTACGCCATTTCCTGACGCCAACAAGAGCTCTCGCCTAGTGGTGCCCCGTCCTCAGATTCCTGCGACCGCGTCCATCTTTCATATCTCCTCCTTACTTCCGTCGTTTTCTGTCGTTTGCTGTCCGTGCACCTCGCTTTCTCTTTCCTCTCTCTATCTATTTACCTTTTAATTATATTCTTGACCCATGACCTAAAGACGAACGCAATAATCACTCGGCTATTCAGTCACGCTAGCAGATCATATTGTAAAGTGTAGAAAGGAGGGTGCAAAAGGAAAATAGAGTGAGGAGGGAAACAAGGAAGGGACTGAGAAAAGCAAGGCATAGAAAGAAAGAGAAAGAACTAAAGGTAGGAAGGAGAAAATTAAAGTAATCAAAGAGAGAAGATGAAATAGAGAGTGAGAGGAAAAGATAGAAAGAAGAAGGGAGCTAGATATGCATATAGAGAGAAAGAAAAAAAAGAGACAAACCGAGAAAGAGATAAAAACACAGATATAAATGGAAATAAAGAAAATTAATAAATCGAGACGAAAGTAAAACGTACACAAACACCCGAGAGAAGAGAAGAAAATAAGAAAAGTAGAGGAGTTAAGACAACGAGAATTTGTAAAGCTAAGCAGTAACAGCCAGAAATTGTCTAGGTGCCCATCAGCTCTGCTGTCTTTTTAGCACTGTTCTTTTAGTGCAAGCCCCGCTAATTTTTTCCTCCTCTAAATTTGGAGATTTGTATACAGTAGTGGTCCTTCGCTCTTACTTCTGACATCAGCAGTTACATCCTTGAATTTCTGATGCGCACCAAAATGAGCGTCCACCAAATAGCACTATTTATCGCGTGAATTTCGGTGTTGAGACGCTTACATAACACTGTTTTAATGATACTTATCTTTGCGCTATACTCAAAAAAGTAACATTAGCGATTTAATCTCCAATAATTATTATCTCGCATAACAAAAACATAAAAAAGTTATTTATCTAACAAATTAACCTCACAAGTTAATCGCTGCGCATTCGGTACGATGAATACAGGAGGAAAAAGACAAAGTGCAAACTCCGTCTGTTTCTTCCTGTCTTCTTTCGATCTAATGCGCAACGATACCCATCCCTGATATGTATCGACTCGCCAATCCTGGCCCGAATCAAACATCGTTTCCGTACCATCTCACCACATCGCTTCCATCACATCGCTTCCACATCGCTGCCATCACCACCTCACCTGCCTTCATTGAAGAAGTAATTTTTGTTTATATAACCACCTTTTATGTAACACCCCCTGGGGACTTTAGGGCAAATAAATTAAATCAAACGAAATCAAAGTCTTCGCCTGTGGCTTCACTTCATGCCCATCTCCCATCAGAATTCATTTATTTGTGTCACAATCCTCGCATTTCACACAAACTAAATTTATAAAGTCGCCACAAGCAGGCAAGAATAGCAAATTTATAGTTATAATCGTACAAAGCGATTTTTATATCTTTCGTGTCTGTTCGAGAGCTGTTTTAGGTGCGAAGATACTTAAAGGCAGAGTTTGTCGACATCTCCTGTCGTCATGATGTAATATGCCTCAGAAGGGAAATTTGGGCTGGTTGGTGGTTCGTGCTCGGGATGTAGAAACAGTGTCATGTATACTTACGTATTTTCGTGTATGTCTTGTACATTACTTTCATGATGCTGAGATAGCTGACACTAACGTAGCCTACCTTTTCATATATTTTTTGGCGAAATATAAATGAAAAAATTGGTGCCTAATCTGCATTTTACACCGCAAATGTCGTCTAAAGACGATAGTCTTGCGTCTGGAGAGTGTGAACAAAACGTTTATTTGATGATCTACGCAAGAAAAAAGGTGAATGGTATCCTGCAGGCACTGCGTTAGAGTGCCTAGAGTGCGTAGCTGAGGCGAACGAGCGCATCGAGGCACGTTAGACACAAGTGCCATCTGGCAGTTATCTTCGAAAACGAAGGCGTGCAGCCCGAGGAGAAAGATGCGCGCCAGTCTCGGAGGTGATAAGGTGTAGAACGCAAAGCGACGGGCAGGTGCTACCACCGTGACATCGTAGCAAAGAGTTGGTAGCATCTTTTTGAGCATCGCGTTGCACTGTCAGCACAGCGCGATTAAACACTACAGTCCTTAGAGTTACTTGTGTGTGCCTCTCCTAGTATAAAGGCAGACATAGAAAACATCAAAGTGTTGCTGTGGCGCCTAAGATATGCGCAATAATTGCTTTTCAATTGACAATCGCACAACTATGAATGCTAAACCTTGAGCAATATTGGTGGGCGCTGCGGATGGGGTTGGCCGTTTGGTGCTGTTTGAGGTATCGTTAGGGCGGACAAACAGACAAATATGCAGACAGACAGACAGGCTAAATTTTTTTTTTGTCGAAGGTCCCGAAGAAAGACTATCGTCTTTAAAAATACTGGAACGTGCACAAGAGGTAGCCTTTCACCTGCTACAAACGAGTTCATACCCATCACGGGGCCGACTCAGCCGTTACAACTCGGACATAATTTCACTATGTCCAGACTGCTCAGAAGTGTACTTTTCACTCGAACACATGCTCTGGCAATCTCCCGCGTTACCTCGAGGACCTCTCCCCACTGAGTCCAACTGGGAGGAGGCATTCAGGAGCCCTAGTCTCAGAAACCAACAAAAGGCAGTCCAGAGAGCCCAAGAACTGGCGGAACGCCATCACGTTCCCGCCTTGACTCGGGCGTCGCCTACCGTAGCGGCTGCGGGGATGTCTCTCGTGGACACCCTGGTGGCTTAAACTCCTCATGACCTTTAATAAATTTCTTGAGACCGACCAACCAACCGACCGACCAACCGACCGACCGACCGACTGGTTCACCATACCATGCATATCCGCCACAATGGGCAAATACTACTACTCTACTACTATGTGACTATGTAAAAGAAAAGAAAAATGCCGCCCGTAACTGTCTATCGTTACGATGACACCTCAAAAGGTCGGCACGGGGATGGTTAGTGTAATTAAAAGGTATAGGAAAGAGTGAGGGGAAGAATGAATGGAAAAGGAAATAAAAAAAGAAAAATACTACTACTCGGCACCAGTCCACTAAAATTGATAAAGGCAGCTAACAGCTGACGATGATATTGGAGCTGAAACAGTATTGTCCTCAAGGACATATCGTGGTGCCACCTATACCTGATGAGGTCACTCATAGGATGCCGGGTTGTGTTGGGTGTTAGAACACCACACTTCCTGCGCTTTTGGTGTGGACACCGTGCGTGGACACCGTGGACACCGCGGTGTGGACACCTGATAATATGGGCAAGCAAACTACAAATTGGTGCCCCTGGTGACACTCTCGTGTCCAATTTGCATCGTAAAATTTCGACTAAGAACCGGTGCAGCCATGGGTGACGATGCAAGTGGTGTCACGAAAGGAAAGCTGCCGTATCCCACAGCTACTACGCAGCAAGGCGAGCGCACGCATCCTATCTGTGACGTCAAAACGATCGCAGTGCTGGCCTCTCTAGTGGAGACCCTGGTGGAATAGGAACACCCTCCTTACATGCAGTAGGGAACTGGATGCGCGCATATATAGGCAGGATCAAGAGGCACCTCGTGGCAAGATGCAGTCCGACGCAGCTTCCCGACGATGTTGTGGGAGTGGCAATGTCCTTTCTTACATGCCTGGTTCCAGGCTCGGCATCACTAGTGCATGATCGAAGACATCTTTTTCTCGAAACACTGCCCGCTTCGCCCCTCCCAAGTTTCACGTCGGTGTATAGCTGAAATAACCTTCTCTTCACACGCTTCGCCGCTACCCACTGTTCTTGTTTCGCGTTTGCTTTCTTGCACGACCTGAAAGAACTGGCGAGCCTGTAAGCTGTTGAGTGGGCTGTAGAGAAAAAGAGAGTGAGAGAAATTGTCTCTCAGAATAGGCCATATAGCATGTCGTTACGACCAGGGATGAAAGCCCGCTGATGACACACCATGCAGGTTCGGAGAGCGGCGCTGGTGGCGCCATCAAAGGAGGTCCTCGTGACAACGAAGTCGCCATCACTTACGTAATTTATTTTTACTTTGTTTTCACTTCCTCTATTGTTGAGGCACCTGCTGCGGCGACAAAAGCGCGCGAACTTCTTAGCAAAAGAAAAATAAGTCGGGCGTGAATAATGTTCTATTGTTCGTGCTTGTATCCATACTTACCTACTTAGTGAAGATATATTCCACTCGAGATCTCAAGCTTCACCAACGGAGGCAGTCACACAGTGTGTTTGTTGTAATTTTTTTTATTTGTTCGTAATATTGAATGGAAACGCTTGCTGCAACCACTTTTGTATTTTCATAACGTGGTAAATTTCGCGTGCCAATAGCTTTGACTATATACGCAAGGTTGCTGTGCTCACTCGGGGTGATACAATGCATGGTTGCGCTTTGGCTCTATCACGGCGTTGTAGAGTTTCAGTGTGGTGAGCTGCGAGTGGCTTGAGGTATGCATAAAGTATACTGATATTTTTACTGATATATTCTGATGTATCGTGTATGACCGGCGTTGAATCGGTTGGAGAATTATGATTGTTGTTTTCCTTATATATCATGATTTGTGGGCGGTTAACCGTGCATTCAACAAGATCGAAGGCCCCGGCAGTGGCGATTTAGCAGGCACGGTGTCACCTCACTATGCTCGAGGGCGCGGGTTCGACTCCCGGCCATGGCGACGACATGTAGATGGAGGCGAAATGCGTAGAATACCCGCGAGCCTAAATGTAGGTCGCGTTAAGGGAGTCTAGGTGGTCTAAATTAATTCTTAGTTGCCCAACACAGCATGCCTCATAATGATGTGTGGTAGTTTCGACACTGAAAGCTACAGCAACTGCGCTGTATTAACAAGATAGATGACGTGATTTAAAAAGGGAGAGAAGTGAATGATGAATCTGTACAATGAATATACGTTGCAGTTTCGTAAGTGAATGAATGTATACAACGAGAAGAAAGGGACGAATAATGAACATATGAAAAAATGAAGTAAGAACAAAAAAACTTGACACTTCAACCAAACGGGAATGGAGTTGATGTTCAGAGTGAACAATGAATGGGAACGAGGGAAAAAAAGTGTCTTCAGTTTTGTCATTAGACAAATAAAGCTAATTCTTAGCCTTCTGGCGTGGTGGTGTATCGAAATGGAGGTCCGATGTTCTTTCCCGAAACCGTCATCATCTGTTTCTACTGTATGTAATGTTGCCTTCCTCCTATCCCCTCCGCACCACCTACAGAAAGGTCCGGCGTTTCGCGACGCCTCACGAACACCACTTATCTGTCTCCTACTGCTTCCAAGTTCCAAGCTTTACTCATAAAACAAAAAAGTACTAAACAAAACCAAAGTCTTAATGACACAGCGCTGCTTGAAAGATGAAGTACGTGCAAAGGCAAGCCGATGGAAACAAAGCGTCGACCACTGCCAGCTGTCACCAGATCGAAGAGCCCTACGTAGCCGCCAGCCTTGACGACGCAGTAGCGACCCACCGAAAGGGACGACTTTTTCCACGGCCTTTTCTTCGAGTCGACCTCATTTTCCGCTTTCAGAAGTCGTCCCTGCCCCCGACAGAGAAAGAAAAGGACCCGCGTAGGTGATGTGTCCTCGGATTAGTTATTTTTCCCTCTTTTTCATTCCGTTATTGTGAGAACAGTCTGGGGGCAATAACCAGAGTCGGAAGAAGAAAAAAAGCAATCTTGGATAGATATTCTGGAAACGAGCGGCTCAGGCAAGGAGAGGTCTCGGTTACGATCCCCTCCTCCTTGTATTGTGCGAACGTGAACAATAGCAGAGACGTGGGATTAGGCCGCCAGTGGAGAGTCCAAGAGTGAAGGACGTCCGTGGGCGGCTGTCTGAGCTCGCGTGCTCGTGGGTTGTTTTCTGGCGAATGCACGCAATGCTGTCGGCCCAGTCGCCTCTCGTTATACCGAGGCCATTGCCCCATATTTTCTGCTTCCTCCGTATAGGCGCTATACTGGGGAAGGCCGCAACAGTGCGCGCGACGTGCATTCCCGACAGGTGCATCCAGACGCGGTAATTGTGTTTTCTGGAGTCGATGTGTGTGCACTGCGGTCGCGTCTCTCACGGTCGCCGAGTTCGTCGGATATTCGAGCATCGCGGATCGCTTCGATGATTTCTTGTTTCCCCGTTCGTGCGCTTCTTCTCGTTCGCTTGTTATGCTGAATGTTCTGTCCCGCCAGTGCACGCGTATTTCTTTGGGGTGGATTGCGCTACGCGACGCAGCTTACATCAGAAAGAGATGTCGAATAGCAGTTCCGGCCGCCATCACCGTGTCCTTATAACATTACTGCTGTAGAGGAAATAGCTTAGGTTGCTTATTTTCAGAGAAGGCATATTCCTTGTCCATAGTCATGAGGACATGCCAGCCTGCATGTGTGTTTACGAAACCCAGCAGATAATGAAGCCAAAGAAGGTATTTGATGATCTGCTTTAGTAATTGTGATATAAATTTGAGTTACCCAAAATTTATACTCACGTAGTTTTTAAACTAGCACAGCTGTGCAGCATGGGAGTACTGAAAATTTAATTTGAAGAGAATGAAATAAAAAAACTCGCCCCTGGCTGTATGGTGTCAGACGAACAAAACGAGCCTTCAAAATTCTTTTGCTTCATTCCCGCAGCATTGAGTCATTATCTAATTGGCAACTGACAAGTGTGTATGTGTGGGAGAGAGCGTGAGTGTGTTTGCGAGAGAGAGACAGCCTTTCTCTCTCTCTCTCTCCCTCTCTGTGTGTGTGTGTGTTTATTTGTTCAAAGGCCTGGAGTACATTAGGAACCGAAGAACTGCAAAAAGGCTTTAAAGTCCAGAGATTTAGGGAGATGGCCAAAGACACCTTTATAGCGCCGAGACGTTGTCATGGCCGGCCATGGAACGTATAGCTAAATGCACCATACATTGACGTGAACTCTTGGACAACCGCTATTACGGCTGTAGTGCCGTATGAGCTGTTCTTATCCGGTTCGCAGATGTTTGTGTAAGTAATTTCTTCTTCACCACAACGAGATTACAGGGTGTGTTGTGCAGGCCGGAAGAACACGACGTCAGGCTCAGCAAGAGTCGCCTAGTCGACTCCTGCTTTACAAAAGAACATGAAGGCCCATATTCGCAACTTTCACCGCCTAGAGAGGGCGCTGGTGCAAGCCCAACATGGCTGTCGTTTAAGGAATCGTGCAGCCAGAGCACCGGCAGCCGCCACCGGTGTGCCCGTCATTTCGACCGGTGTAGTATTTTCGGCTGCAGCCACCATGTTGTCAAGGCTTTGCTGAGAAGGCCATTGACTCTAGCATGGATTATATCCCACACTGCGTGTTGAGAAACGCGTGTGCGGCGTATATTGAATGAAAAGTAAGAAATTTCGGACGCTGGAAACATCGTTTACTGCAGTGTAGAGCTTTGTGAATGCTGCTCGTGCCACGGCCGGGGAAGACCAAACGGCCATTCTCGTGCAAAGCAGGAAACCTCGCCTTTCACTGCACGGCGTCTGCACAGCGGCATCCAACATATTTTGGGATTCTTCTAGCTGAGCAAGCAAGTAATAAAGAATAAATCATTTCTACTACGACTCGCAGTAGCTGCCGGACTTCACAATAAACGTAGTAGAAATGACCAGCGACAAAATATAAAGCACCAGCGAGCCGCCAAAGTGAGGCCGACTGAACGAAGGCATGGGCTGGTTGCGTGGGCATCTCCCAAACGACAGTTACGACGGATGCCGCATGGCGACGCCACCATCTGTGAAAGCTGCGAATACGCCCTTGTGGTCGTGAAAGTTGACGCTCTGACTTGTCCCGTGACATCTTTAACGCCATGGCGTTACGGAGCATGTGTCACATAAAATGTGGTGTTAGCATCGTCGGACATTGGTATTCAGGAAAAAAAAATTCGCTTTGTAAGTGAGCAAAAATATGTGATACACGCAAAAAATGAAAATAAACGTTTGAGCCAGACTTGAATCTTTATTTTCAGCATGGCATTCCAGTATTCTACATCGGAGCTGAGACAGAGTGTTTTTCATTATTACCAGTGACTGAAAAGTGCTTGAAAGAAAATTGAAATTTTATACAGGCGTCATATGAGGAGAGGGGTCGCTCTAAATGACATAGCGTGGTGGGATCGTACGCTTCTTCCACGCAACGTTATGTGGACGGAATAACGAGTGGGTGGTTAGAAGCTGCGAGCCCGTTACAAATGGTTGAGCTATCTCTCGCTATGGTGGCTGGGGGCGATGGTGCTCGACTGCTGACATAAAAGGTCGTGGGGTCGAATCCCGGTCGCTTCGCGACCGCATTCAGTTGGAGCCGCAATGCTAGACGTCCATGTTACTTAAATATTGGTGCACGTTATAGAACCAGGTCTCTTGTCAAAACTGCCCGAGTGCTACATTGCGGCGTCCATCATACGCATGCTACGGTTTTGGGATCGAAAACCTCGCCAAACACTATCAATTATTGCTCATCTACAGCTTATAATGATCAGCAGCCACAGCATCAACGTCTGCAGCTATTTACAGGAGTGCGTGTTTTCTTAGACACATACAAAGTGGGTACTATCAACTACTATATGCACACTAAAAGCGTTTACAACAGCCAGTGTCACACACACATACGCCCCTAACCGCGTGGCTGAGGTCTCCACCGAGAAGCGATGCATGGCAAGTGAAGGAGGGTGCAAAAGGGTCCTGATGGCGCGATTGCGTCGCACTCTTAAAGGTGAAGCATAAAGGGCCCCTAAACCACCTCCGTTTTCAAAGACTATAGCCTTTCTTGGGGACCTTTGACACCAAAAATTTCGGTCTGTCTGTCAGTCAGTCACTCTAACTGTCTGTCTGTCTGTCTATTTAGAAAAAGTTCATTCTACCGTGGAATCCAACCAAGGAGGATTTAAAAAATTGCTAGAGTGGAAATCGTAGCCTATGAGTAAAGTCGTGCCTCTGGCAAGATAGCGGCTGCGGCGGCCATTTCACTAGGGGCATGATAAAGTATCACCGTTCAGCGATTAAGAACGCAGCGTTTTGCTCGCACGCCCCATAGAGAAATAAAAAAAGGTGAAGAGTGGACACTCCCGTAGACCCCAGCGGCCCAATCGACCCTAGCACACCTGGTGGTTGGTGAGAGCAAGTGGCGTGCGCTTCCTGTTTCGGTTTCACTGGCGCAAATTTTGAATATTTATTTTTTTTATTTTTATTTCGATTAAGTTATAATAAAGAGAGATGCAGGTAGTGATAATTCACTACGATTTTATTCATCGCACTTGTTCTTGTTCTTTTGTTCACTTGTTGATCACTTGTTCTTTTGGAACAAGTGATCAATGTATATATCAGTCAAAGAGACAGAGTATCCGCAATGTTTTATTCAAAGGCAAGGTAGAGTCTGAGAATATAAAAAGCACAATATGACAAAGGTAGACAACAAATGCATCTCGCCTTACAAATAAATTGTAACAAATATTGTAACAAATACAGAGAGAACACAGACAACGCACACATCGCTAGAGTTGGCAAAAGCCGAGAAGCTGGTGAAGTATGACACACCGGGCCCGTGGGTAAGTAAGGATCTATGGCAAAAACACAGCGCACAATGCTGAAGAAGAAGGAAGAAGTGACATATACACAGCAATGAAGTCGCGAATCACGCCTCGGGTTAACCAAAATAATGCATAGAAAAAAAGAGTGCACAGAAACCACACGACACAATATGGCAGAAAGGCAAAGCTGCAGTGTGCTGGCTGTGCTTAAGAACAGCTAGCCCAAAATGAAAAAAAAGCAGACTTGATGCCTGCTTGTCCTCAGAAAGGTAGGACTTTGCAGCTTGCTCACTATGTGAAAGACAAACTTTATGCTACAACAATGGCAGGTCTTGTGGCTCTTCTTATCATCAAAAACTTAAGATCCCAAGTGATTTGCGTCTGGGTGTTGCTGTGACGCTTGCGAGCTAAAATAGATTGTAGTCATCACTTATCCAGAATTGTGGACCTTAATTGGTGTTACGAGAGCGGTATTACAGGGCTAAGAAATAGCAGAAGGAAACCACTTTGGCTCATTATTTTTCACAAAGGCTCTACATTGTACGTTATCACTCACAAGCTATATAAAAATAAAATGGCAGCGTCCGCAGCCCCATCAAACGCTACAAGTTTGGGTATTCTTTTGAAAATTTTGATGGGCGAGATGAGGAGGTTGACGAGAAGCTAAAATACAAAAAGCGTGATAACGTGAACTGTGCCCACTTCATACTGTGTTCCTTACCCGCTCGAAGACATTTCAACAAGCGGTTTTGTTATCGATATATTACTTGAGCTGGAGAGATAAAGCATACACAGTGACCAAGCGACCCACAGTAAAGTGTACAGTTCGCCCGCGTTTGCTACAAAAATACAGACAGGATACCCAACATTCTTTTTAAGGTTATGCAAATCACTTCGAGCGAATACACAGTGTCCCTACTCCTCATAGCGGGTAACCAAAACAATGTATGCAACAAATGAGTGGTTAGTTTGGTGAGGCTGTCTCCGCAGTCTTTTGATAGTTTTCCACTGTGCTGCTACTTTGGCTTGCATATGTTTAATGGTTTGCTTGTACTTCATCGATGGAGACATTGTCGCTGGCACACAGGAACGCACTGCAATAAACAAAAAATGGATGTAAAAGCGAAGAACAACTAATCCCATACGAGCACTTTCCTCGCTCTTTCAGACCCAAGGTGTACAACTTTCTGTGGTGCAAAGTTTTCGATTCCACTACCTAAAAACAAACCATTCACAATGTTGACAATGCACAAAAAAATGAAAATCACTGAGAGCCCACCCTTACATTTTGTAAGTGCACACGTAGTGTCCTTTTGAGGATAGTTTCCTCAGAATGTCCTAAACATAAAATAGCACATTAAAAACAGCTGCAATAAAAGCATAGTCACCATTTTCTCTAGGGCACTCAGGCGTGGAGCTGTTGGCGGAGACGTCTTCTGGAGGGTCTTGTGAAGCTTGTTCATTGCCCCGGACAGTGCTGTCGGAACAATCTTGCGAGCGGCCTGCGAAAGTCTCTATATCAATCCACTCTGGTGTTGAAGTGAACATACAACTTACCGGTCACACAAGTTCCTTTTGTGACTGCTGAACGACTAGTTAAGGTTTTCTCCGGCAAGATGAAGTCAGCAGAAGTTCTTTCACCAGCTACAAGGGAGCTGCCACATGCAGAGGTTTGGTCAACAGTCAATTTGGGTAAAAGAAAAGAAATCGCGACACTGAACGCACCCCGCTCATCGGGGCACCTCAATGTGTAGGAGCCACTTTGTGAAGCCTCTACCGCAGGTCCTGAAGAAATGAAATTACGACAATGTGTCAGTAAGAGGCTTAAAATAACACAATCTGAAGCTCATCCGCACCTTGCAGTGCAGCTTCTGCAGTCATGTCACAGTCACTATTTGAAGCGACGCTCGGAGAACGTGCATATATGTGCAGTTGGTACAAGTTACAAAGCTTGTAGCATGGGGAAACTTAAACAGCTCTCTCAAATGCGCAAATTGGTCGAACGTGGAGGAAAAGAGAAGGCACCAACTAGGAAACAAGTAATTTGTGATTTTTGGAATTATCAACAGTGCCAGCTTTCACCGATGAAAGGTATATGTGCATTACATATGCACTAAGGCTTGAAGATAACGTGAAATAGCCCTTGAAAGTCTTTCAAAACAAGTTGCGCTGGTCAAGAGCATAAAAAACGACAGAAATGTAAGGCTGCTGTTAGGAAGGTAATAGCCCATAAATCACAAAATTTAAGACTTTCCAAGTGTTACTTCTATAGTGAGGTTTCTCCACCGGCTACAAAGATCTTCGCGGTTAACTGCCGCCACTGATTCAATACAAGTGGATGCTATTACACATAGTTGAGTTTCAGTCAATCACTTACATGGTGCAGCTGGTTGCACACTGGGAACATACATTCTTGTAAGCCTTCTGTGCCCAAGGTCCATGAAACTTTGAGTAGTAAAATGGTCGCTACAAACCCCGTACGTTGCGTACAATAGGCTGGCCGGCTTACTAAGGAGATCATCGCGTCCAGCATACTGCATCCATGCTTTCATCCTGCATTGGCAATGAGCTACCAGCTGAAAGGGGAAGTGCTTGAATAGTGATTTTTTATTGTTACCCTCACTGAGCAAGTACGAACAGTAAGCCTAAAGACATGCAAACCATACAAAAGCTTTAACACACCTGCCGTTCCGTGGTATGCGGAAGAAACTCGTCCCAGGCTTCTTGTAGGTTCTGCCATTGTTGAAGCACCACGATACACAGCAGTAGCTGCCGTAGCTTAGACCGCCGGACGGCATGGCATCAGCGCGGTCTGAAAATGTTAGTAAGTGGATGCTTCGCTCTCAAAGTACGAAAAAGATATGTGCACGTCATAAGTGTACCAACAAACCCGTTTGAATGATTAGCTAATCGATGCACAATACAAAACCAGTGATACATCTCTGACTCATAAAACTCTGACTTGCAAAGATAGACGTCAAGACCACGTACAAAGATCTTCAGAAGTTTCCAGGCCGCTATCTCTTGTAATGCAATGGTATCGCGGCCTGGGAACTTCAGAACACCTTCGTGCGTAAGCAGTATCAGCACAGTACATTGGGAAGAAAAATCGTAGTTCAAATTTGTGCGGTAAAATTATATTGGAAACGTCAAAAAAATTTGTGGGCAGCTTGCACTAGTGGCACAAGGCTAGCGAAGAAACGAAGATGATGGCCACTTGGCTAGTCCAGATTTGCCTCCAGCTTACCAAGAATTATTCGTGTTCCGAGCCTTCGGGAAACGCGTCGTGAAGCATGCGAGGCCCAGCGAACGCTTCTCAATATTTTGCACCGAACCACCGAGCCTATGACCTAGCTGCCCAGCTATGCTCAGCCTACAGACGTTCGCGTCCGTGGCAGACGCAGCACGCGTCGCCTCGGCTTGACGCCGTGCCGCCTTTGCTATACTGCATACGTTGCACAATGTTCCCGTCTAGCCACCGCAGAGAGTCACAAACTTTCTTTTTAGCGAACCTCCCAGTCCTTACAAGCTTCAGAAAAAGGTTACAACTGCGGGAATGAGACGCCACGTAAGAAACAAACTCGCACACACGAAGCGCAACGTGTGTGTGTGCATCTTTCTATGTTTGTTGCATGGTGTCTTATTCGCACATGTGTAACCGTTTTCTGAAACAAAAATGACCGAACAAGACCAACAACATGTCATTCAACAAGCTTCGCTTGAAAACGTGCCTCACCTGTTATCTCACGCTTGAAAACGCCGACGCAGCCGACGTTGACGAAAGCGACGAAAGCTTCTCGCTGTCAGTCATGCATGGGCTTGTCGCTGGGTAGATGGTGTTTATGACAGTACGGCTGAAGAAAAATAATCGCGTAAGGTGTGTTGAATAAATTGTTTTTATGTATAAAGAACATTCCTAATTTGGGCGCATAATTATTATTTTGTGAAAACAATTCTGTTGCACTGATTATAACTGTTTTTTTTTTGCGCTTGCGCCCTCTGACGTTTGATGAGAGCACTAGTTGGTTACGTAATCGTGACGCACTTCCTGAGGCCAGGTTTCGCGGAGTGTCCTCTCTTGTCTTCTTCTTTCTCTATGCACGCCCGACGAGTGTAATGTGGAAACTTTTTTGGGTCACATAGGTCTCTAAGTGCGTCTTAGTGTTACCAGTTTTCCTTAGTGAGCCTCCGATCGGAGGCAAAGCCCTTTGAAGATTCAGTCACCCATACTCGTTTCTGTGTGTTGTTTTGTCGGGAGCAACTTTCTGTTAATACAAAACTAACGTAGAATTTACATAACCTACCAGTCACTTGATCTTCAAGTGGGCACTATCAGAAAAGAGCATGTTTCCGCCATCTTGGCAGTGGCAAAAGGTGGCTTCACTTCTGCTGGCAATGCATTGCGGGAGCTTCCACTCCAGCAATTTTTTTAAAAAATCTTCCTTGGGTGCAACAAACCTATCGAACGAGCATCTAAAGAACAAGCACAATAACAAACAAATAACAGATATCAACATACGTGACACATATAAACAAAAGTGTCCAAGTCCGTAGGGTGTCCCTAACCAACGTTACTAATGACTACATACACTGCATGTATACACTAATCACAATATGGACATTGTACATGATGATATATATACAGAATTTACAAGACTTGATGAAGATGTTAGCAATTATATACAAAGGGTATCGAGATTAGTGGAACTTACATTATTTACAGCGTTAGAATGAAGTGCATATGTACAAGAACTCACGCCCATACGGTGCACACACAAACACCTAGAAATAGTAAACACATACAGATTTCATGCACTAATCAGACACTGAGAGGTGACCTGGCTAAAGGAACAAGGCCAGTTGGAAGACTAATCGAACACGTCTGTCAACTACGGACAGAAAGCGGCACGACCATTGGCGTATAAATTCTTCCTCCCCAAGGAAAAACAACTCTTCTGACAGAATACGTTAGAAGTTCAGAGTATAGACAAATTCCACCGGAAACACGTCACGAAAATTTGGTGGCGCTGTCTTGGTAGGCAAAAGACGCTCTGCCTACCGCAGTTCCTGCTGGGTTTTCAATGGTGCATGTGGTGTTCTAAGTCAAGCAACGAGGAAAAAAAAGCAGCATATCATCGGAGTAAATGATGGTGAGTGGGGCGAAGCATCCGTCCGTCCATTCGTTCTTGCTTCCGTCCGTCCATGCGTGCATCTGTGTGGACGCCCACGCGTCCATCCGCCCATTCCTGCGTGCGTCTGTTCGTGCGTCCGCTCGTCTATCTGTGCGTCCGTCCCTGCATTCATCCATGCATCCGCTCCTGCGTCCGTCCATGCTTCCATCTGTCCGTGCAGCCATTCGTGTGTCCATCCATGCACCTGCCTGTGTGTCCGTTCGTCCACCTATTCAACACTCCAAGTACCACCCTCTCACATCTTTTTAATGCATATTCCTCATGTAGAAGCACCGCCACCCAGCGGACATTCCAAGGACTGAAGGAGAGGAGGCACACGCACACTTTCTTACAGCTTGCGCTTCGTGTCTACTTCCCACCTTTAAACACCTCGAGTTCATGGTATATACAAGTTCACTGTATTCATGGCACTGCGGCCCAACGCTCGCTAAACCTTTCTAAAACCAAGGAGGTTATGCCCAGCGAGTATAACGTAGTAACCCTTTCTTGTCAAATAGTGCTCAATGTACATGTCAATGGCTGCTAAGGGGGAATGAGAGACAGGAGAACTCGGCGTTTAGTTAACGCGCACGCTGCCAATATTTATTGTTCAAACACGTACAGAAAAAATCTCTCACTGGCACCACCTTGGAGGTCAAAATGTAAGACTGGTTACACACTACCACTACGACTACGAGGGACGAACAGGTGCCGCTATAAGGAGTTTCACCCCTAAAAAAAGGGTATGCCGACGAACTGCGTCGCTGTTGGATGTGAGTAGCGTCTCACAACATAGTTTTTTTTGTTGGCGCCAATCGCAGCCCTCATCACCTATGGCTTTTACAACGCATATGGCGTCTCACAACGTCGTTTTGTTGGCGCACATCACATCCCTCAGCGCTTATGTCAGAAGTTACGCGCGGACGTCGCTATAATTTTACCCATAATGTCGACATCAGCATAGTTGTGTTTAAAAACATGTAATGAGTCTATAAGCGTTCCAGAATCGGAAAGAGAGCACGACGACGATGACGTGCCATAACAGCATCGCCCCAATTATGCCACAAACAAAAAGCTCCCGCAGCTATTAGAAGACGTGCAAAGCGACTACGCGAGCAGCGACCAGATGAGACAAAGCGATTAACACCTAGTACAAGATAACCATTGTTAACGGCCATCCAAAACACCTTTTTAAGGACACATTGCTGCAGCATATGCTGGTTAGACTTCTGTAACGGACGGTTAGGACAAGTGGAAGATGGGACCATGCCCCACTACTCAAATCTGTACCATGTGGGGAGTACTCTCCATCCAAGACGCCACGTGAGGTCACGGAGATTACCAGGCAAAAATGATGCTGTTATCACGCTGCACGAGACATGACTCAATTATGTTAGACGGGCTGGAGGAACCAGAACAAGTAGAAGAGCCGTCGTTGCATATGCAATGTGGCTTTCGAGAATGTCCACATCGGGACAAACCTCCTGCACGTGTCGATAAAATGCTACTGCCGTTGAGTAAAATGCTGCCACGTTAAGTGTTTGCGGTACAGAATTAAGCCGTGCATCTGGTAGTAAATAGCGTATCTTGGTGCCTGAGAAATAGCAGGAAATATCACGCGCCGGACACTGATCACCGTGCAACAACCGAAGTAAGAATCGTTGGGCAAGCAGCCGGCAGCGAACAGAGACGGATGGGAATGCGAATCCACCGCAGTTTCTCGGTTGCCCAAGAGCTGCTCTGCAAACCAGCTCTGTTCCACCTGACCAGAAAAAAGAGCCAATGAGGGATTGCAACGACCTAGTGATTCGTAATGGGGGCTGTACGAGATGAGATACGTACGATACATGGCCGCAAATGCTAAATAAGTTCTTTCGAGCATCGGTAAATCATACTCTTGTGCTTCCCGGACGTGTCGTTTTACATCTTCCACTACTGAAACCCACAAGGAGGCTGATATGCCGTAGCAAGTATAATCAAGCCCCAGAATGTGAATAGAGTCAATTTTTTGAAGACCTAAAAAGGGACTTAGGCAGGCGTCGGAAGAACCAATGAATAAATATCGGCATTTTGAGAAATTTAACGGAGCACCTGAAATCGTGCCATACATAGCAAAAGCTGTCCATAGAAACATTCAGGCCTATCTCGCTAACTAGCTGCTGCTGTAAATTATTGGAACATGTAATCAACAAGGCAATAATTACTTATTTAGAAGACAACAACTTATTGCACCCAAACCAACACGGATTCCGTAAAAACCTGTCGACCGTTACTCAACTCTTGGAAATAACGCATGACTTCGTAACTACTATTAACTCACAATTGCAAACCGACTCCATATTTATAGACTTCGCCAAAGCTTTTGATAAGGTGCCTCACAGTAAATTGATTGACAAACTTGTGTCTATTGGTATTAACAGTAACATAATAGCATGGATAAAAATGTATCTATCAAATCGAAGCCAGTATGTAACCGTAAACAACACAGCCTCTGATTCATTGGAAGTTTTTTCCGGAGTACCACAAGGTTCTGTTTTAGGACCCATCTTATTCCTAATATATGTTAATGATATCTATATGTGCCTTGAGCCTAACGTTAAAATGAGATTATTCGCTGACGACTGCGTGATCTACACCACTATCCGCACAACTGATGACCAGCTTAGACTTAATACCACACTAGCTAATATTGCATGTTGGTGTCTTGAGTGGGGAATGGAAATTAACGTGTCAAAAACAGCTTGCCTTAGCATAACTCGCAGAAAAACAATCCAACATTTTAGTTACAATTTGGCCGGCACAAACATTGCAAGAAACGACGCTGTTAAATACTTGGGCGTTACCTTTACAAGTAAACTGAAGTGGGATGCACATATAAGCAGCACATACACAAAAGCCTATCGCCAGCTGGGGTTCCTGCGTCGAAAACTTGCATTGGCGCCTCCTAATGTAAAGATGGTAGCATATAAATCTCTCATAAGGCCGATCCTCGAGTACGCCAGCATTGTTTGGAACCCCCACCAAAAATATCTTTCCGACAAATTAGAAAACGTCCAACGCAAGGCCCTTCGCTTTATTTATTCTAAGTATTCGAGGCATGACAGTGTCACTGAGCTGCGCAGGCGGGCATGCTTGCCGACCCTTGAGGCCCGTCGCCGTGTCTCTTCCTTAAAGTTTATTTTTCTTTTGTATCACAACGGTTTAAACATAGATAAAGACAACTATATAAAGCCGCCTAACCAGCACTCCCGTCGTACCAACCACAATAAGTGCATTAGACCATTTATGTCACGCTGTGACACTTTTAAATATTCATTCTTCCCGTCAGCAGTGGAAGAGTGGAACAAATTGCCACGTGAATGCGTTAATCATTCCTCTGTAGATTCATTTGTTCGGAATCTAGAAAGCCTGTTTTATGAAGACTAAAAGCAACTTTTTTTATGTTTGTTAGCGCTTCCTCTGTAGATTCATTTGTTCGGAATGTAGAAAGCCTGTTTTATGAAGACTAAAAGCAACTTTTTTTTATGTTTGTGAGCGCTTCCGAACACACTGATCACAGTAGCCCCTGCTGATACCTCGATGTTTTGTGACCTGTTCATGATTTTGTACAATTGCTTTCATCGTACAAGTTTTATTGTCACCATCATCTTGTGATTCTGTTTCTTCCGCTATGTGCGATATTGCCTGGTTTGTACGCCACTGTGTATATTTGCTCGCCCACCCTGTATGAGCCTGAGAAAGGCTTACAGTATTAAATAAATAAAAAAGTCGTAGGCTACGGGATAAACTGCCCTCATTCTTCATATACAACGTGACGTCATCAGCAAATGCTGTCACTGTCATAGTACCACTACCTGGAAGAGGAAGGCCTCGAACGTATGGATCAGCGATTTGCAAGCGAAGGAATGGTTCGAGGCTGAGTTCAAAAATGCAGGGGATAAATGACAACTCTGGCGAACACCACGGGCAACAGGAAATGGCACACTCTGTAAACCATCAAAAAGCAACGTGCTGGGTATATATCGGTATGCGTTTTTGATTAGCTCAATGAAGTTTTGGGGAAGCAGAATGCTGTCATAACACTAAATATAAAGCTATGTTCAAGGCGATCGAATGCATTTTCTTGGTCAACTGAAACCAATAGTCCCCGAGCTGATCTTGCTAATGTGAACGCAATTATATCATGCGTAAGAAAGGAGAGACTGTAGATTTATCTTCCAGGAATACAGCACGCCTGATGATGACCTATTAAGGAAGGCATCAGGCTTATCAAACGCCGAGTGATAACTGCTGTGATTGTTTTATAATCAACGTTGAGGAGCGTTATTGGTCTCCACTCTTCTGGGCGAAGCGATGATGGGTGATGTTTAGGTATTAAAACAATTCGACTATCACGAAAGCTATCAGGGAAATCAAAGTTCTCAAAACAGCAGCGAATCACAGAGGTGAAAAAAGCACCAATGCCATCCCAAAACGTTAACTTAAACTCAGCAGGCAACCCGTCCTGCCTGGGGGCCGAGCCACGCTTCATGGAAGACAGTGCCTCTTTCACTTCGTCAGCTGACGGACTTGTGCAAAGTTGTTCAGCTACTTGTGACGAAATTTGAGGTAGCCTACTTAACATCGTGGCTGTCTCGTTGGTACCGCGATGTGATGATATTGTCGTACGAGCCATGTTGGCAAATTGAGCTAGGAAAACTGAATGATCACGAGGTGGTGGCAATGCACTTGATAAGGATCTGGCGACCTGAGTTCCTAGTGGACTCAACGGGTTGAGAAGCGAGCTTTTCGCAAAGCGCAGAACCTCAGGCTGAGCACATGGATTACGTTTGCAACGCCAAGCAGCCGAGATCAACAACGACGTTGCAATAAGGCATTGAAAACGACCCCGTAACTTTCGCTGCCATGCGCGCATCAAGGGAGTTAGCCAATGATACCGAAGATCAATACGTAGCTTTGTGGCAGTGTCCGCTAGTTCTTCGAACGTATGGCGTCTAAGGGCACGCCCTTCTACTTAGCAGAGTAAACGTCACTGTGTCTTGAGCGCGTCTCACAACACCGGACCGGATCCCAAAAGAGAGGCGCGCAAGATTCTAGATAAACTGGAGCGTGAACGGGCGTCGTGCAGAATGCGGATGTCAAGACGCCAAAGTTTCACTGATGATGAAAAGGGAAAGTGAGCCTCGAGCGTCACTGGTCGGTGGTCTGATATATAAACAGGAGATATTGGTAATGTTACTACATCGGAGTGCGACACGTAAGAAGCTAGAACGCTCGGCACATAGTAACTATCCAACCGACTAGACGATGTACTACGCCGCCAAGTACAGGCATACTGTGGTCCATGCACCAGTCTGTACGTATCTATCAAAGAGAAATGTTGCTCTAGGCGACGCAGCTCTCGCGCGTTCCAATCAGAGCGACCCCATACTGGACCTTGCACGTCAGCTCGCGTGTTTAATACACAATTAAAATCTCCAGTGAGTATGACATGACGACCGTCTAGAAAATACACGTCCAGGTGACGGAAAAAATTGTTATACATCGCTGCTTGAGCTGGCCCATAAATTCACAAAACATGCAGCTTGAAAGATGATAGGGCGCCGTCAAAAGCCAATAACCGTCCAACCCTGTCATAGAAAACATGATGATTGCGTAGAAGAACGCGGTTAAAAACATTAATTCCAACTGCACTGAAGCAAGATGCCGCGCAAGAAAAGTAACAGTGTAACTTGAATGGGCGTTTGAATGCATGAGCGTGGCTAATGGTAAAAAAATGGTTTCTTTTAAACACACATCACAATGTTCTGCGCGGGCTATGCTGATAACTTCGGCTTGCTTTACTGGGTTAGGAACCCTTGAACATTTAAAGAAATAATTTTCAGGGTGTCAGCCATAAATGATTGTGAGTGGCTGAACTGGTCGTGTTTTTTGATTCGGTACCCCGGGGATCTGTCCGGGGGAACTAGAGTGCACACACTACACAGCACATTTCGACCCTCTAGAAGAGGGTCGATGTTTCTTCGGTTACTGGGACTCGGAGCGGCTATCCTGGGTGCCGTCCGAGCTGGTGCCAGACTTGTGAGCACGCTTGACATCTCGCGGGGCTTGCATTTCCACGTCACAATCGTCTTGTCTAGAAGAGAGTCCGATGCAGCTGTCGACTGCGAGGCTGAAGCTGCTTTCTGACAAATCAGATAGTGGTAGTGATGCAGCGTCCAAGTTGTCGCCGCCTCCAACGACTTTGATCACGGATTTCTTGTCGAGACGCGCCAGTAAAGAGGTGCCATGGCGTCTTGCTACTTGTTCAATGAAGTCGCGAACCTGGCTTTCGGAATGAGCCAATGGGCTTTGGTCATTCGGTTTCAATTCTGTTCCTGGCGAAACACCAGCGCCCACAGACCTCGCAATGTCCGCATCTACTGAGCACTCAGCTGCTAGATTTAACGAGTCCGATGCGTAAAGGCCTACAAGCGTTTCTTTCTCGGCTTGGACCGATGTCGAACATGGCATGGCATGTTTGCCTGGGGTCACGAGGTCAACCACGGTGGCTTTTCTTGTCGGTGAGATGGGCAAACATGACGCGCTCGGGTCGGCCAAACTGCACACGTCTTCTTCGTCGTTTATTGTAGCTCCGAGAATCGAATTCTGGCGTTCTTCCAGTACAGCTCCGGGTTCTCGTTCATATGTTACCGTTGGTAACCCAGATGGTAGGGCAGGAAATGTCCCCGCAGCAGCATCTGAATACGAACGATGCACATGGCAGACGGTGGTGGGGTGGCCATCTCCACAACGTCGGCAGAGGCGGTCGCAACCTTCGCTTTCGTGTCCATGCACATCACAGCGACCACAGAATGGTGCTGTGCACTGTGCTCGATAATGACCACTAGAACCACACCGACGACAAACAAGTTGCAGACCGCGGTAGTCGTAGGTGACTCGATGACCAGAAACGCGAAGATAGTTGGGGACGAGATTTGTGCGACTCATTTCTATCCGGAAAAAGCGTGTGCCTGTGTGAACTCCGCGTCTTGTGCTCTTGAAGCCAGCGGTCACAGTCAATACCTTGCCGTATGGGGACAAAGCCTGGACGTGTACCTCGTTGGAGACGAAGGTTGGTAAGAACAGGCAAGCAACGTTAGTTACCTGCGGGCCGACAGGAGCGACAGGAATACACTCGCCACCGATAGTTAGGTACCCAGCGTCAACGATGAGAGTCATGAAAACCATACTCTTCACAGTTACTTGGAAATTCATGCCTACTATGTGCTGGACGCAGTGTACCCCTGACAGGCCAACTATGTGAGGCTGTCGCGTCGACGACAGTCTCTGGACTAGCGTCCGTGACATTGATGGCGCCATGGCTGGATGAGGAGGACGTCCCTGACGTGGAACACGCAGGGACGTCAACGGGATCACTTCGACTTCGTCTGTTTAGAAGAACAGCGTTGATTCTCGATTGTTCATTTTGAATAAGCCAACGTTCATGTATGTGGTGTTAATCTATTGATTTCATACAGTACCACTTGTGGCTCAAGGTTTTTCAAGAGTATTTTGCTTTAGTCTATTCTGAATATTTGTGCTTGCTGCAAATTCATAAATTTGTTCACACAAATTTATACAAAAGCATAAATATTTTTACTTAAGAACCCTTTCTGGAAATCTAAAACGTTAGATCTTGTGAACAAAGGCCTAGATATAATGAGAATTGAAAAAAATTGGTGGCGTTACAGGTAGCATCGACGAGCAAGCAAAAGAATAAATAAATAAACAAATAAATGGGCTTGAATACCTGCTGTGAAGGAGGAACAAAATAAAAATGCGTGCATATCCACGAAGTGAATGCTGATGATAGGGTGAAGCTGTGTGCATCACATCATCAATCGCGGCCTTCCATTTTGTTCTGGTTAACAGCCTTTAATTTTGCTTGAACAAAAGGTTAACAACCTCTTGTTCGGCCACAAACTTTGATTGATCAGTGGTTAAATATTGTTTTTTTTTCTGGTGTTGTGGCCTTTTCGCCAGTGAGAGGCGTCCAATTGAACGATTCTCTCGGACGTAATCAACTGCTAGGCAGCTTCTTGGCATAGAAAACACACGGAGTTTTTATGGAATGCCACAGGTTACTCACGCGCATCGTCATCACTGTTTCCTTCACCGCTAGTTTCACGCACGCTGCTTTTAAACAGTATTTAACCACGCGTGACAAGCCGTGAGATCTCCGGAAGGATTGAGAGAAAAGAGCGATCTCTCTAAAGCATGTGGCGTGAAAGTGGACGCACAGCAATAGAGTGATGCGTCACCGTTATCTGCCACAGAGAAAGACGTCACGTGAGTGGTCGTCATTCTAAACTGTTGGCTGGCGTGTCATAACGTCTGGGTTGGTTTTCTCTCTATGAACGCGCAAAGTTTCCGGAATTCTTGACCCAGGCGGCTTCGCCGCTATAAAAGAATTCTTTTGCGTTTGCCTGACATGAGTGGAGATGAAAGCCACCTTCGGAGAAAAAAAAACAAGCACAAAGAACGATAAACACGGAAGAACGAAGTGACAACTCGAGTTCCAGACATCAATTTTCTCGCGTTCCCTGTTTGTGTGCGTTTTTTTTCTCCGAACTATCTACCAGCATGCCCAACATTACATTCCATATCCTCGTCTTCTTCTCAGCCGATTGTATTGATCTTTTTTTTTTCGCCCCAAGAGTATCGGAGAGAGAGGTAGGGAAGTACTTGAACTCCCAGAATTACCTCTCTCGTTTCACTGCTGCAACATTGTGACTTTCGGGCAAAATTGAGGGGGGGGGGGGGGGAGCACTGCAAGATCGAAGAATGTGATCCCATATACGGAGGTATTTCAGAAATAATTTAAAGAGCAAGCAGTCGCGCTTCTCATTAGTGGGCGGGAGGAATGTATGGGGTGCTCAATAAATTGCTACTTTACATTCGTGGTATCTGAGAAATATTAAGCGTTACTACTGCGTCACACAGCCGGTGCAGTGCAGCGAAAACTTTGGGGTTTGTGTCAGCCAATAAATACCTACGAACCGCAGGGTAAATCTGCCATGGTGGTCCGATGTTTGTGATGCTCGACTGACGACCTGCAGGTCACAGGATGGAATACCAGCCGTGGAGGCTGCATTTTCGATGGAGGCGAAAATGCTTGACGTCCGTGTACTAAAATTTAGGTGCAGAATATTCGGAGCTGTCCACTAAGGTGTCTCTCGTGATCGTAGGGTAGTTTTGCGATGTAAAACACCTAATTATTATCATTACAGCGTGGTGTGTTTCAGTGAAGGAAACGGATATCGGTCCCACATGTCTACCACTGTGTAACGCGAAGTCATTAAAACTGCTGGTCATTAGTGGTAACAGACTGCATTCCGAAAAAAGGCATACGTTTAAGGGTGCTTGTAGAGTTTGGCGGGCAGATGAGATAAACAATTGCGTGGGTATATAGTATGAGGCCACATGAATCTCAGAAACGGGTTATATGGCGAGACATTAGATATATTTAGATTGACTACAACTACTATGATGATGATGATGATGATATGCTCTATACCGTTCGGTCACGTTGTACGGCCGCTTACTAAAGGTGACCGTTAGGAAAGTCGTTTTTTTTTTCAGTTCTAAAGTGGTGATGCAGAGCGAACTGTGCCTAAGCGTTATCGTGACATGACAGTGACATCCTGTCTTACGTGTATGCATAGTAGATATTCAATACTGTTTTCACATCTAAAAAAAAGATTTATTTGAACGGTCACGCGGTACGACTGTGAAAAAAAAAAGGCAATGTCGGTGCATTCACTCGTAATTTTTTTTTTTTTTACGCTGACCTGCGCTGAAGGCGGAGCACAGTCACAGTGAAAGCTAGAAAAGAGGCTTTCAGAGCCTTTCAAAACACTCATTAGATAACTACTGCAGGCACAGTTGTTTGATGTCCACTAGGGCTATAAAAATAAAATTTTTTGGGGTAAGAGGCGAAATTTGCTATGCTATTTTTCGTCATTCTCCTAAGAAGCGTGGCATCCACTAAACACTTGCAAGGAATTTTTGTGCCAATTGTTCATGCAGTGGCTGACGACGATGAGGAATTATGGCTGAAGTGCGGTATGCGCCACACTTAATGGGGGAACAAGAACAAGCTTTGGAATGGGTTGGAGCGATGATTGGTCCATCCATTACAGTATTCGCATTGTGCGACGACTCCTTGTTCTTTCGCTGTTTCAAAACGCTTTATAAGCCTTATTAACGCAATTGATTTTTCTGACATCAAGCCTGCTTAAGGCAAGTTGGACAACAAGTTTGCCTGACTTCTGATGACATAAGTTGCGCGTACTTCACTGGTTCACTGGTGATGATTTCATGCATTAAAGGAAAAAAAAAACGGTGTGGCTCAATAGTAGAATACTGGGTTGGCACTCAGCGGACATGGATTTGAGCCCCGCTGTGTCATTGGCGCTAAGTTTTTTTCTGATTTCGCGCGATGTGGTTATGGACACTGGCGACGGCGGACAACTGCGCATGACCCGAGTTGTGATCTCATAAAAAATTCGCTGTAAAAGGGCAATGTCGGTGTTTTCACTCTTTTTAAAGCTGGCAGTTACGTTTCTATATCAGTGGCCTGTTTACTATTTTATTTATTTATTTATTTATTTATTTATTTATTTATTTATTTATTACGGTGAAAGCTGTTATGAGATCACAACTCGGGTCACGCGCAGTTGTCCACCGTCGCCGCCGCCACCGGTGTCTGTAACCACATCGCACGAAATTAGAAAAACAAAAAACCTAGCACTAAAGACACAGTGTGGCTCGAAACCCTGTTCTGCTGAGTGCCAGCCCAGCATTCCACCAATTAGCTAAGCTGGTGATTGTGACTTGTTGGCAAACTTGCCGTAGGCAGGCTTGATATCGGGAAAGCAATCGCGTTTTGAAACAGCGAAAGAACAACCTGTCGTCGCACGATGCAAATAGCGTAACGAGTGAGCCGTCCAATGCCGTAACCAATTACAAAAGGTTGTTCTTGTTTCCCTATTAACCGTGGCGCATACTCACTTCAGCCGTAACTCCTCATCATCGTCAGCCACTGCTTGAACACTTGGCACGGAATTCCTCGCAAGTGTTTAGCGGATGCCACGCTTCTTAGGAGAATGACGAAAAATAGCATAGCGAATTCCGTTATATTACTACCCAAAAGTTTATTGTCTCTTCTTCAGTAGTTACGTCGTAACTACTCGTAGTCTTGCACTATGCAAGTATGTTTATTATTAATACCCTAGTCAGTATCAGGCAAGCGTGCTTGCAGTTGTTATGCAATGAGTGTTTCGAAAAGGCTCTGAGAGGCCACTTTTCTATAGCTTTCGCTGTGACTCTGCTGCGCCTTCCACGCAGGCCTGACGTTTTTTATTAGTGCAACCTATATTGCTTAAGTGGGCATCATTGTATGGAGGTGAGGAAAAAAGAACAGCCTTACGTTTGAGCAAAGCACACGTTTGGGCGGCGGAAAAGGCATACATTTGCGCAGCAGCTCCTGCGCATGCACAAAAAGCACACATCTTGTAGTGACGAACAAGAAGCGTAGGCTTCAAGATCAACACAACACGCATCCAACTTATTCCTGCCCCGCCGCGGTGGTCTAGTGGCTAAGGGCTAAGGCTGCTGACACGCAGGTCGCGGGATCGAATCCAGGCTGCGGCGGCTGCATTTCCGATGGAGGCGGAAATGTTGTAGGCCTGTGTGCTCAGATTTGGGTGCACGTTAAAGAATCCCAGGTGGTCAAAATTTCCGGAGCCCTTCACTACGGCGCCTCTCATAATCATACGGTGGTTTTGGGACGTTAAACCCCACATATAAATCAATCAATTAATCAATCATTCAACCAATCAATCAACTAATCCAACTTATTCCATTCGCAAATAGTTGGATTGACTAGGATCACTTTGAACACTTCCATGTACAATTTCTTATGGTAAAAGTTCCTTTCCCTCTCTTTATTTGCGCCTCAAGCTGACACCATTTAGGAAAGCGTGACTCCGCGATAAGGGTCAATCTGGCAATAGGGCCTTGTTGGGACAAGTAATGGGCTGAAAAGTTTTGCGACGCTCTTATATTCGTCGCAGTGAGAAAATACAACAGACGATCAAAGAACAGGATGGCAAAAAGAAGAATGCGAAAGAAGAACCAACGCCGTGCTACTACAAATAAAAAAAAGAACGAATGTACAATGCCAGCGAGCGAGCGGGTCAAGTGGAAAGAAGGACAGAGAGGTCCACGGGGGCATGTCGGGATTCCCAAGAGTGCATTCGATCTGTTCTTTGCCTTTTCTGTTAAGGCTGGTGTGCGGTTTGCGAAGGAACCAGTTATCTCGCCGCACCCGTCATGACAACGGTCATTTTTTTGGTGTGCCACTTTTTTTTTCTTCCGTTTGTCTCAGCCAACATGTGGTCTCGGGTCATCTCTATCGGCCGCTTGTTACAGCTAATAACGAGTGTAAATGCGTGTGGATGTGCAGATGGCTAATGTAGTATACAATTAGGTCGGCTACTATTGCGTCCGAATCTTCACAAACATTTCATAATTATACTGAAGTTTATTTTTGTTTGTTTAGTTGTAAATAATTGACCTTCTACTGACACGTTATTGAATAGCATGCGTAACACTTCATCATGATCAGCCTAACTACGCCCACTGCAGGGTGAAACCTCCTCCCATGATCCGCCCATCAACCCGGTCTTGCGCTTTCTGCTGCCAAATTATACTAGCAAACTTCTCATCTCTATACCTAATTTTCTGTCTCCCCTTTGTGCGTTTGCAGCCGGACAGCCCTCGTTGTTTTTCGTCGCTCCTTTGTTTTTTTTTGTATTTTCCCCATTCTTTACATGTTTTTCTCCTTTTTCCTATTTATTTCTATCTTCCAATTTTTTC
Source organism: Rhipicephalus annulatus (assembly GCA_013436015.1). Classification (NCBI taxonomy): domain Eukaryota; kingdom Metazoa; phylum Arthropoda; class Arachnida; order Ixodida; family Ixodidae; genus Rhipicephalus; species Rhipicephalus annulatus. The sequence goes on from WOVY01001574.1 coordinate 582,087, forward strand.
CCTCTCGTTCTCTCTCTTTGTCTTGCTCACTTTCTTTCTCCTCTTCTTTTCTTAGACCTTTATATGTGGTTCTTCATGCGTTATCCAAGGCCGTAAAGGGTCCCACACCTAATTTCTTCAAGGCGCTCGAAGAAGAGGATGAGAGAGACTTCTCCTTGACGCGAGCGCGTGCTGCATGCAATATGCGGTCTTGCATGCAAAGCGACGCTGACAGCTTGCAATCACAGCTTAGATATCGTTCGACAGCCCGACCACGTAAAGTACGCCGAACTTTAAATGTCAAAAGCAAACGGTATTTATGGATATAAATGCAGTGTGAGCTATAGGAGGAACGCCTACACAGGCGGCACATTTAGAGAACACAGAAGAGATGTTCGAGCAGCTCAATCTCTTTTCCGTGTTCGCATCTGCCAAAAAAGTCCAGCTTCAAGAAAGAAAAATATCGGAGTCTCTCTACTATACTGTGAAAACGGAAGCCATTGCTCAGCCGGCTGTACAGGTCTGCGGCAGCCACTTCACGTCGTTTTCGCTTTCGCACTTCTCTGCGAGCCTCCTCTCGATCCCCGCTCTTTTTCCTTCGAGAGAACGACACGTTTTCCTGCTGTCACAGCGAGTACAAAGAGGAAACTCCTGGTAACAGTGTTAGCGCGATATCTGCGTCTCGAGGCAAGGGCCACAACGCGACACTCGGTGGGAATTTCCCGTCGCCGAGTAAGGCGAAGTTTGTGAAATACGCATCAACAGTGACAGTGGGCTGAGGTGGGGGGGGGGCGAAAATAGCTGTTCTCAGCGTCTTTTGTCTGCGCACGCGGTCCGCCAAATCTTAGTCATTACGGCTACGCGGTAAAAGCTGAAGGCAACCACTTTTTTGGGTAACGTGCAGTCAAGCCACTTCGGCTTTTTGCCATCTGAGTTTCGCGCAAGCTCGCAAAGACGGTCTTTGAGGCAGTGCTCGGTTTTTCGAGTATGCGGTTTGCCGCACGAGGAAGAGACCTCGTGCGTGCCTTCGGAATTGCACCTATTTACTTATATCATTATATCTCTTGTACACATTTACTTTTATCATCTAGCTTGATTGATTGATTGCTATGTGGAGTTTAACGTCCCAAAGACACCATATGATTATGAGAGACACCGTAGTGGAGGGCTCCCAAAATTTTGACCACCTGGAGTTCCTTAACGTGCACCCAAATCTGAGCACACGGGCCTACAACAGTTCTGCCTGCATAGGAAATGCAGCCGCCGCAGCCGGGATTCGATCCCGCGACCTGCGGGTCAGCAGCCGAGTACCTTAGCCACTAGACCGCCGCGGCGGGGCTTATCATCTAGCTACACTCGTGACTACATGTTGATACCCCCTCCCCTCATCCTCTCCGTTGTTCATAGCTTTGAAGGTGTTTTTTAAGAGCTCAAATCAAGTAGTTCTGTGTTAGAGCTTTTCATGTGCCCTTGATTTTGCATATTCATTTCGCGCCATTTCTCGCTCGTGGGTTCTTACACGCTAGCTTGCATTGAGTACTTTTTAAGGCACCAATTTAAACTAAACCATATTCCCGAAAAGTATTGTAAAAAGGTTCAACTTCGCGTCATGCACATATACAACATATACACAGCTCACAGAAAGTAGAGGCGCCGAAAAATAGAACACTCTTCCCGAGAAAAGAGATTGGGGACGATATTGCATTGTCTGCAGCGCCACAAAATTCTGCAGATGCAATAATGTCTCTTTCTTTCTGCTTAGAAACCTTCAGGCTTCTTCGAAATCACAATGCATTCGCAAAACTAAATTTACGTTTTGACTCAAACGTTTCGAGTCGGCCGTTCTTAGGGAGAAGAAAAAAACCGTCATGCTACATCACATAGGAAATCCTTGAGCACGCACCGTCAACGCCTCCGTTAAATTGAAGGCCGAATTCGTTGGAAATACCACACGACTTTGCAGCACTTGCAGGTTTTAAAGCATCATTTTTTTTATACCGAGGATATATCTGTCGTGTCTCAACCAAACGATTCCGAGAACCTTGAATAAATGTGTTGTTCAGGTTTCAATTACTCTTTTCCTTTCAGATTTTTTCCTGTTTTTTTGCTTTAAATATTCCCGTTGTCGTCTACAATTCTATTACCTACACCTGAAAGAGTAGGCAGCCGTCGTGTCTTTCTCAGTGGTGGTTGCCATCCTGCTGCCTCCATATGCGTCTGTTTTTTGTACGTGCGCTTATGTTGGTGTGCGTATAACGTAATGATAATAAAATGGCTGATAAACTTTTCATAACTGCAACCCAATCGATTGTTCTCTCCAAGTCTGAGAACAAGAGAACAATGATAATGATGTCCAACACAAGAAAACAGGGAATCCAGAAACGCTGGCACCGTGCCAGCGAAATCAGTTCTTTGAAAAGCCACGTTTCACTGATCCTTGGCCCTGCCCATCTTCTCCTACTCTCTTCAAGAAATAAAAAGATGTATAAAATAAACTGAAACAATGTAGCGGTAAAGAATGGATGAAGCGCAGATCAAAATCAAGTCTGCTTTTTATCAAGCGAAGCCCACGTTTTTACGAAAAGCTGTAAACTTCATTTGCAACAGAATGGTGTTGTTGAAATGAGAAACATCTTTGAAGGCGTGTCACAAGCTAGACTTTTTTTTAATTCTTTCTCAAGTGTTCGAGGCACGTCGAATTAGGCGCTCGGCTGCCGTGAGAGGGACAGTATTTCCGCCTTTTCTCACACTTCATGAAATTTGAACAAAGACGTGAGTGAGATGTCTCAACGCACTTATTTGACAGTCCTATATAGAACTTATGGGTTCCCTTCAAATTACCATACCATGTGGTATAGTATATGAGAGGAAACCCGGAAGTTCTTTATGAAATTTGCGTCTCTGCTATCTTTTAGCTGTTTCTGGCACTGGGCGCGCTAATACGTGCAAAGAGTTTGAAAGCTGTAACTTCAATAAATGTTCGTTCGACTTGGGCCTGTAATTCACTGGTTTTCATGATTGATGATTGATTTGTGGGGTTTAACGTACCAAAACCACCATACGATTATGAGAGACGCCGTAGTGGAGGGCTCCGGAAATTTTGACCACCTGGGGTTCTTTAACGTGCACCCAAATCTGAGCACACGGGCCCACGACATTTCCGCCTCCATCGGAAATGATTCACTGGTTCTCAACAACACATGGTCACTGTACTTACTACCTTGTCATGAACATTCTTGAAAATTCACGGGGTCTCACATCCCCCCGAAAGTTTCATCCATCCAACCTAGTATTGCATATATCCTCCGGGATCGGAAGTATTTGAAGCGTTCTGTGCCTAACGTGGTGTTCCAGTGCTTCCTGGATTGGCCCACTTTTGACCAATAAGTGACTGTGCCCTTGATGACGTTATAGTTGACATCAGTGTTGTGTGACGTCACACCATAGTCTTGGCTACGTCTTGAGGACGTCACGAATTTGGGTTACATCAGACTCTGGTTACATCTTGTGCTGATGATATTTCGCGTCGATAGTGTTCATGCAGACAGTCAAATCTAGCGTTTGATAAGGCATCTAAGGCTTTTGCCTAATGAAACTTTCTTTGGATCAATTGCTATAGGATGACTTTGATGAAGAGGTTTCACGCGTAAACTCAAATTTAACTAAATTTAGTTCCCAATTGTTTTCTATCACGTGACTCAATATGTGAATAATGAGGATTAGACTGATATAAATGAAGATGTTTATCGTGCGTTTTGATTTTATTTTGCCTCAAACGCGTTTTCGACACTGCTCCAAGGTCACATTGCGCTTTTGAAGGGAGGGAACTCAGAGAAGCGCAAACTTCCAGTTCACCGTTCCACCACCGACCACTTCACCACCCACCACTTCACCAGTCCGTTGTATGTTGGGCTCCGTCAATGTCTTGTACAATGGAGTAGGAACTAGCCAGAACATTCATGGTAATCGTTGAAGTCAATCGTCTAGCGCTGCATGTAAACAGTAAACGTTTCAGCTGAGAGCATGTCCCTCTTCCTTTAAAACGCAGTGATGGTATAGCGTGTCGTTGGACCTCCGTGATACTTTGGAAGTTCACCGAAGCAAACAAAAAGTACAGGCAGGTATCTTCGGTTGACATACTTATTTAAGAAGGGATTGACAGGCCAATAATTATGATGATGATGGAGAGCAAGAGGATGATGTTCGTTACATAAGTGCCCATTTCCCCCCATCTTTTCCTCGCGTGTTGTGTGTTGCGTCATGCTTTTCTTGCCCACGAGACAGCTTAGCGTGGCAGCTCATGCCTCAGTACCAGAAGGAAGCGATGGCTTCTTAAGCCTAAGAGACAAATTCACTGGTTGCTAGTACTCATAAGAAAATAAAATAAAACCGAACAATTTCAAATGTGCTTAGTGTCATGTTTATTACTTTTTACATTTTGAATACAGGTTATCGCATGCTGTGCATATTTATTGATCGGGGGTTCAAATATCACACAAAAGTCACCTACAACGCATACAGTAGTGTAACTCGGCGTTAAAAAGTAATGCCACAGTCCACTGCTTCATAGTGTGTTCATGACTGAACACACTATGAAGCTAGTTGGCGGAGCTTTGTACAGATGTCAATGTTTGTGCCCTATAATTTTGTTAGCTCCTTCATGGTGGTCTAGCGGCTAAGGTACTTGGATGCTGACCCCTAGGTGACGGGATCGAATGCCGGCTGCGGCGGCTGCTTTTCCGATGGCGGTGGGATTGCTGTAGGACCGTGTGCTCAGATTTGGGTGCACGTTAATGAACCCTAGGTGGTTGAAATTTCCAGAACGCTCCAATACAGCGTCTCTCACAACCATGCGGTGGTTTTGAGACGTGAAACCCCACATATGAATCATAATTTTGTTACTTTTTAAGTCATGTCATCGTTTTATCTATACACTTTTGGGCGCTTCTCACCATCTTGTACTGCCCTATAATAGCTGAGGTCCGCCTCCTATGACGTGTTTTGACACCGAAGGTTTTTTGTTTGTTTGTTCTTTTAAACCGGCCGCAAAAACTTTGGTGTGTACGGAAAACTAGCACCATGAAAGGATATGTACCTAGAAATTGGTAAAATCTCTCTATTCACAGCTGGTCCAGCGAAAAATTGAAGAAGGCGACAGACGGTTGGCAAACGCCAAATAAAATGTCTTCACAGACGTAACCAATAACTGAAAAAAAGCTTTAGTAAACCATCTGGATTAAGCCAGTAATAAAAAGCGTGGCACCATCACTCAAGCAACTTTACGGAGTGCTTCAGCAATACTGGCAAGGAGAGCTTACTAGGGAATGACAAATGCAACTGTGGCTACGAGAAGACCTCTAAGTGATAGGTGGCCTACGCCAACGACGAAGCACCCGTCATTCGCACTGCCTGCGCTGAGAGGCAACCTAGAAACAACTTAGCATCACCTAGTCAAAGCCTAACAACAGCTTATAAGCAACGACATTTGATTTCCAAATCTTCCAGATTTCCTGTTTTAAGGTTTGAGCCACCTAAAAAAAGCTCTACCATTTTTTTATTTTTTTTCGAGTGGGGTGCAAATCAGCATTTTTCTTCGTCCTTATTCTTGTTCATAATAATAATAATAATAATAATAATAATAATAATAATAATAATAATAATAATAATAATAATAATAATAATAATAATAATAATAATAATAATAATAATAATAATGTGACACATTATTATTATTATTATTATTATTATTATTATTATTATTATTATTATTATTATTATTATTATTATTATTATTATTATTATTACGTGTACGGCGACGTTCTTGTGCGTGTCTCTCGGTGAGCCGATTGTTCTATAGGATAGAAAAATACGCCCAGAAACTGTGGGTCAACAACTCGCAGAAAGTGAAATAGGCTAACGTAACAACAACGACGACAACAAAACAGTGACGTGGCTGGAGCACGCGGAAAAAAAACCGAAGCCGGCGCACCCACGTCTGTGTTAGTACTGGGCTCGTTGCTTCGCGAGTATTGCAGGGACTTGTCTGATGCGTCGTGTTAAGCCCGAGGCGCGAATCCGCAATACACTGGTCAGGCTGGCTGGCTGCCAATCCGACTTCGGGTCGCCGGAGTGCACCGCAGCCGCTCGGGGCCGCATTGCTTCCGGCAGTTGTTTCCGCATCGCCCTCTCGCGTCCAATCAAGGTACGCGGAGAAGAGCCCGCAGTGGGCGCGTCTGTCTGCATGCGGCCTCTTTCAACAACAGGATACGTGCAGTGCATCGGGGAATATACGGGACCCGTGCGAGGCCTTCGCCATCAAGAACTGATCACTATCAGAGTTACCATCAAAATCAATATAATAATAATAATAATAATAATATTAGGAATAATACCTTTTTACTTCTTCAAATAAAACAGTACATGTGACTAGGCCTGCCAAAGCCAATTGGTAACTTGAGTTGCAGAGCCTGGCAGACAGCAAAACAAACCGGACGCGTTACAAGGTTGTATTTCATGGCCTAAGAGGGATCATAGGACGAAAAAACAACGTGCATATAAGATTAGAAACAACAGGGCATACAAGCAATAGTTACAAGCATTATACAATAGTTACATATGAAGTTTTTTAGAATACAAAAAAACGATGATGGACTTGATAACGGCTACTGATGTCTCGAAAGAAGATGTTTAGTGACAATAAGGAGGGCATGTCTTCCTGGAGAACGGCTTTGTGACCTGATACTACTCAAGGGGACAATGATAAAGGGGAAGAGAAAGGGGGAGGTGCGATTATATGTGATTATGGTGCGGCCCAGCGAGTCACTGTACACATTGTCCTGCGCGGGAACGGGACACTCTCGACAGACTTTACGCTGAAGACAACAGTGATAATTACGAGGGGATGTTCTACTATTCCAAAGCAATCGGCGTTTTACAGCAAAGGTTGCTATGAAATCCCAACAACAGCCGGTTTTGGTCGTTTGGTAGTCCTTCATCGCCACCGCCGGTGGCTGTACACGCTTTCACGCGAAACAAGCAAAAAAAAGTTTAAAAGAAGGAAATTTCTCGTAGGTTGGGCCAAGTTTAAAAAAAAAAGTGGAGCTAGGTGGCCTTCTTTGTCTGCATTTCTTTCTTTTTCTTTGTCATAGAGGAGTGTAACGAGCGGTAAAATGCGTTTCGCAATGCGTTAGTCACAGTAGTTGTTCCCAAACTACAGGTGGTCACAGACGTCGCAGCCGAAGTCAAAGTGCTGCTGGAAAAACGCCCGCCTAAAGCGGGTGTTGGCCCCGGCGAACGCGCTTCTTCTATCATCCCGTTGACGCCGTTTTGCACGCAACGCCGCTTGTTCGGCGGGGCATGGTTGCGAGTGTTTGACATTGCGAGGTAATTCGTGGCGTAGTTTGCAGGAACCACCCACCACCAGCTCTTGCATTACCATCCGCTATTCAGTGCGGCATGGAAGGCTGCCGGATCATTGGTATACGCAGCTGCTGCCGGCACTTGGCCTCCCCGGTCTGTTTTCGGGCCCGGACGGCACCATCGACCCGGGAAATGCGAGTTTTCTCACCTTTACACTGTCGGCGCTCAAAGTTTAGTCCGTTCAGACCAAATTTTCTATGACTTAAAGTGCGAGGTACTCTGCTACTGAAGAGCTTTGAGCTGTCCCGGTACGAATTATCACAAAAACTTGTAGAGCCCTGTTTAGAAAAGGTTCATTTACACTATGTACAGAAAATAAAGCTTTCATGACATTCGAGTAATAAGGGCACATACACATCGGTACATCAATGTGCCACGATAAACATCACTACATTGCAGACATCATGTCGTGATATACATAACAATGTTTACATCTGTTTGGAGAAATTTATTCTCGAACTCGCTCTCTGGATTTCGTGCCGACCGGTTGTGCCCCTGCGATCTCCGACGACAGCGCAGCTCTGGCCGACTGGGCTCGCCCTACGCCATCTCCTGACGCCGACAAGAGCTCTCGCCGAGTGGTGCCTCGTCCTCGGACTCCTGCGACCATGTCCATCTTTCCTATCTCCTCCTTACTTCCGTCGTTTTCTGTCGTTTGTTGTCGCTGCGCCTCGCTCTCTCCTTCCTCTCAATCTCTTTACCTTTTAGACCTATCCTTTCAATCCCTCCTAACCCCCCCCCCCCCTTCTTGTAAGCTACTGTTGAGGTGTCCTCGCCCTGAAATACAGTTACGGCGATCACTTTTCTCTTGTTTTCATTTAAAACCACTAACTCACAAATTGATTCTCGCGAACAATGATCATCACTTACAAGTAAACAGAAGATAACCTAAGATGCATATTTACAGAATTACCAATATTTTCTCAAATTCAGGAAAACAAAACAACAACTCTTTAGAAAGGTCCAAGTGCTGAGCCTAAAAAAGAAAAAAATATATATAGCAGCCTGTTGTTTCCTCGCCTTATTATAGAATTCACGTGAGGTTCAACAATCCAGTCCGTTTTATTGTTACTGTAAAACAATATATTTAGTACTAAGAGAAAGAGAGAGAGAGATAACTTACAAAAATGCTATGCGACGTGGAAACCAACCACATGAGGGAAGTTACACTGGAGGTAGGGGCGTGCTGCTTGCCCTATGCTATGGGACTCACTCGTTGTATTCCATGCCGAACGATTGTGCCACCCGCGATCTGCGACGTCAGCGTAGCTGGTCATCGATCGGCCCGGCATCCGCGATCTTGTGACGTCGTGTAGCTTTCACTGATCGGTGCCCTGTCCTCCGACTCCTCTGACCACGTGCCCTATCTTTCATATCTCTTCTCTCCTCTTTCTTCTCTCGTGTGCGGCGAGTGCTCCGTCTTCTATATCTTTCTTCTTCTACTATTAGTTTTGCCCCCTTATCCCATCCCCTTGAATGCACTGTGCCATGTCGCCCAAGAGGCAGACGGAAATGAGGTATACCTTCTTCCCTTCCTTCAAGAATCACTACCACCATTTTATTGAACTGAAAAGCAAAAACGCATAGAAAGAAAGGTGCTATCAAGAGGGAAGATGTGTGACTTTCCATTACATGCCGATTCAAGTGGTAGTTAAATGAGGAGCTTAAAAGCTGCACCTTGTCTGCTACCCTTTGCGTGAGATTGGGAAGAAAAGAGAGAAAAAAAGATGTAAAGGAAGCAAAATATCAATAATAATTATTAAAGTCTCATTTATGCATTCGCTTAGTGGACTCGAAGACGAAAACTATCTTTTTCTTCATTCGCAGTAGAAGTACTGATCCTGCTTTGCCGGCAATCGAAAACTTTCAGCATGTAATGTTCCTTTGAATTTGCCTCGAAGATAGAAGACACCAAACATAGTTTCACGTTGCCTCCGAGATCATATCTCTTTGGACCAAGCTACGATGTCATGTGACAACAGGATCATGTGACGTCTCGTCACGTGGCGTCAATACGACGTCACTGGCTGTTGTGAATTCACTGTGACGGCGTGAGAACCTGAGAAATTTTGCCAGTGGATGACGTTACATGATGACGTTTTTCACGTAATGATGACTTTATTCATTACTCGTCTCCGTGTGTGGCATGACACTGATGCCGGTGGTCACATTTCACTTCGTGAGGCAGTAGAGGCTTTAGCCTAAAAAAAAACATGATATATTTTCTGGAAATCACTGAGCCGACCGAACAACTGCGCGAAGAACGATACAGTGTCCGCGCGCTTGTTTCGCATTTGCTTTCGTTCCCACCTCCCCCCAATCTGTATTCAGTAAGATTCGTGTGCTTACTATCTATAAGACCAAAATTATGGTGATGTGTACGCAAATAGTCCCTTCGCAACTATTACATTGTGAGGTGAGGAGTAAACGTTGCCATTAGTTTTCAGCGGAATATTCAACTCCAATTTTCGCTTAACCACGTCTAAATCCCGCTTAACTCCTCCCAAAACAAGCATATTTTAGACCTCTTACTATCGTGCTAAGTAGAGTGCTCTCACTTACTTTGACCATCAATATGTGCGTGCATTGATGCGCGCTGATTGTCTCTCACGGAGAAAACAATTTCACAGTGTGTGTGAACATGGAAATACTCAAATTTCAAAATCAAATATTCCCGTAGTATCATTCTTGTATTACGCGTGAGCCATGCTGCCCCGCCGTGGTAACTTAGTGGCTAAGGTACTCGGCTGCTGAGCCACAGTTCGCGGGATTGAATCCCAAATGCGGCGGCTGCATTTTCGTTGGAGGCTAAAACGCAGTAGTCCCGTGCGAGCAGATTTGCGGACAGGTTAAAGAACTTGAGGCGTTCTGAAATTCCGGTGCCCTCCACGACAGCGTCTCATAATCATATGGAGCTTTTCGGATGTTAAACCCCACAAGTCAATCAGCGTAAGCCATGATGCTCTTTTCCTCTTACACCCCTCTCCTTTTTTTCTTTTTCTTTTTACAGTTTCTGCCATTTTCCACACCACCGCCAGGCACCGGGCACCACCGCGCATGGCACCCGCCTTATGACGTAAGTCATATTTTGTGTTGAATACGATAAAGAAATGAAAAAATAAAACACGCAATCGCTTGCAGACCTGCTACGCATATATATATATATATATATATATATATATATATATATATATATATATATATATATATATATATATGTTTTCATGGCACAGGTTCAACTCCTATATTGAATCATTGGACCATATACCTAATACTCAAAAATAATTTTTGCACCACATTTTGCGATCAAGTGCGTACAAAGTAGGAGAAAAAAAAACAAACAAACTCGCATTTGAACTATGGCGGTTTCAGATATTCATTTCGACTTGCATATTGTCTCACGGACAGTGGAAGGACGCCTAGCTAAATATGCAAGAAGCTTTCGCCTCCTAGGCTGTACCAAATAGCATCAGTGAATCAGTTTAGCGCAATTTTAAGAGTAAAACTTTTTTTCATACACAATAATGTCTATCAAAGCTAGGCTTAAACCTTGCCGCTGAAACTAAATGTTGGTACACCTAACTACAAAGTAGGCTAAGCAGTATATAATGGTGCGAGTCAATCTGTCAACGTTCCAAATGGCCTAGTTTCTCGATGTCAAGCCGTTCACCGTTACTAAACGGCTGAACGTCTAATTCTGTTTCGCCCACGTTCACGTTTGAATAGTGCAACAGCACAAACCTTATTTATAAAGTTATGACGTGGTGCACCGTGATTTTTGTGCATGTACTACTCTATCATAAGCTGCAAATTTGACGGGCACGTTTTCAAAGGCGTTTCAAAGACAGTTATGATGAGGTGACGTTCAAACGGTCTCTTGTCATGAAAAAGTGAACACGCTGCTTCCTTTATACTCGTGAGAGAGGCTCTGCTGAAAATTTATTGGAACCTTACAAACGTGTCTCAAAGCAGACTTTCTCTCAACGAGAACTTCTCCACTGCCAAACAATTAGAACAGAGTAGAACTAAACAGAACAGAACAGAAACAGCTTATAACTTCTCGAGAGATCGCTTTGCCGACGTGAACTTTCAACATTTGGTTGAGTTGCGATCTCTCAGATGCTTCACCACAGTTACTACAGTAGTGCAGAAAAGCGGACTTGACAAGCGTAGGAGGGTAGCTACACTTCGGGGTGGGTCTAACACAGACTGCTTTTACAGAGCGCTGGAGTTATACTTTCATCTTACACCTTACAGCTTACAGCGGTACTTTCATTTCACAGTTGCACGAGTGCTGCTTTCATCTCGACTCACGGTGAAATAACGTACATTTCGTCTAAGCGTCTTCGCGAATCGTCAAACCGTGAACTCCTACGCTTAAATGAGCCGATATGTAACCTCCTCATCTTTTCATTTTCTCTCATAGTGTGGAATTCCCAACTGTGTTCATGCTAAATTTTTGGTAGGGTTATCTATCTATCTATCTATCTATCTATCTATCTATCTATCTATCTATCTATCTATCTATCTATCTATCTATCTATCTATCTATCTATCTATCTATCTATCTATCTATCTATCTATCTATCTATCTATCTATCTATCTATCTATCTATCTATCTATCTATCTATCTGTTTATCTGTTTATCTGTCTGTCTGTCTGTCTGTCTGTCTGTCTGTCTGTCTGTCTGTCTGTCTGTCTGTCTGTCTGTCTGTCTGTCTGTCTGTCTGTCTGTCTGTCTGTCTCATCATTGACTTGATGGTATGTTTGATGTTCCACACCAGATAAATTGAAGGAAGGTATGAAAATCCAGTTTGTTGGCTACCTTCAGCCGTGGTAGCAAAATTGAACGACACGAACAGGAAACACACTAAATCTTTTTCATTGGCTACAATACACCAGCAGGTATAGGATGGTAAGGTTGCAATACAAGGAGCACAAATAGTAAAATAATCTCCTAAGCGAAACGCAAATAAAACCTATAGCACAGATTAGTCTTCCATAAAGGTAGAAAACTAAATAAAGAAACAAAAAAGCGCGTTATTCTGATTTTAAATTAATTTCGGCTGACATCAGCTCGAAAAACAGTCCAAACACAAGACACGCAACGAATTTAATTGTCATGCTGCCTGACGCACTAGGATGACTTAGTAACGGCAGTGTCGGGTTACTCTCTTCGTGTATTTTTTTTGTGCCACCTAAAATATTTGTGACAACATGTTGTCGTCATGTTTCTGGAGAAAGTTGTGACACTATATCGTTGCGGGCATATCACTTCGCAGTCATTTCGACCGATTTTCTGTTATGATTCTTTAATATTTCCTTTTTCTGCTTTAAACGACTTTCGAATCTTAGGTTCAGTACCATGCTGAATTTATCTCAACTTGCGTAAACCATTACGCGCAGCTTCTCGTAACGTTTATTGAATATCGTCTCGACATTTCTTCTTGTTCATCGAAGTGTAAAGCTTGCATGTCGTTGTTCGAGAATTACCTCTGCAGTGTTTCTATATTCATGTTTTGCTTGCTGCAACGCAAAGACTGATAGTAAACTAAGAGAACTACTTCTAATATCCCCTCAACGCGTACACATATGAGCCAGAGCAGAATCGGTCACTGTCATATTGAACAAACGGAGGATGAAATGAACGATTCGTCGCAAGTTGAAGAGCGATAAAAAGAGAGATAAAACTTCAGCACGCTGGCGCGAAAAGAAAACGCTTCGTACGCGAAAATTTTGTATCACTTCCGAAACAAGCCACGTTTCCGGCAGCTCCACAAACACGGCGATCGTGTCAGGGGCTGCCGTGTGTCACCTCACGTGAATACAGCTGGCATTATTCTTTCGTTCTATTTCGTTTCTGAATTTATTTTTCTGTTGTGCCTCTCTCCGATTTTGTACTGGCAGCGATTGGAACGACAGTTTGCGAAAGAAGTGAAAGGAGCTACTAAAATTAAAAAATAAAGCTGTAGTAAAACATTGCCAGAGGGAATATTTTCAACTAGGGGAAACTTTTTCTAACAATAAATTTCTGTGTATGTGTTTTCTCCAGAATTTTTTTCTCAAAACAAGGACGTCACCTTGCTGCGTTCGCCATTCTCTCGTTCTTTGTGTTGTAAAAAGAGTCTGAAGATTTTTCGTCAGGATCCTAGCGAGCCACGATTGCGACTCAGCCATGTATTATTACGATGCTACAGCCAGCATTCACTTTATTGAATAAGAAATTTTCAGAAGAATTATTGATTATATCAGCTGGGCTATTTTTGATTTTCATTATTTTTAGGTTACGCTTTCAGTGGTCGTTTTAAGGAAGATCGTTGTTCGTAGAAAGAAATAAAAAGTGGGCCCAAACTTCAATTAGAATACGGCCGAATGTTCAACTTGATCGGGATCCTGTCCTATTAGTATAGTTAAAAGTGCAGTAGGGCGCAGTGATGCAATACGCCTGAAGTTTTAATTTGGCTAGAATAACAGAGATAGATTAAGCGCCAGAAATCGCTTACCTGGAGAAACAATTTTGTTGTTAATTGCCCCGCGGTACGGTTGAACGTACTTTCAGAGTTCATAAAAGTAATATTTTCTGATGTGTTTCAGTAGCTTCCTGCGTAAAGCTACAGTATTAACATTAATGTGTAAGAGAAACTTCAGGAAGAAATTACTATAAATAAAAAATCACACCATATTTATAAAGTGAATCGTAATGAGTGGGGTGAAGCATCCATCCATTCATCTGTCCGTCCAACCATCCGTCCTTCCGTCCATCTATCCCTCTGTCCATCTGTCCATCCGTGTGTTCGTCCGTCCTTGCATGCGTCCATGCGTACGATCGCGCACAAGAATGCAGACGGCGCAATAAAGGAATAAAAAAATAATGCAAACAGCATGCCAGTAACACCTGCGAGACGCAAGCCAAGGAAGCCGAGTGCAAGCGTGTTCTGCGTGCCCAGCACTCTGCCTCATAACTTCATATTGGCATGATGGGGAGTTGGGGGCGCCGCAAATAACCTGCAGCCCCCCCCCCCCGCATTAGTGACTTGATTGCAATTCCACGTCAATCAAAATGAACCGTCGAAAAAAAAACATGGGAAAAGAAAAAAACACCTGGTGCCTGTTACCGCTTGCCTCAAGCGAGGCGTTTATGACATCTCCCTGAGCTGCAGCCGCTCCTAAGACTATACATAACATTACAATTTGTTGCTGTATCGTTCACTCTTTTCCCTTTCAAACAATCCACAATAAACGCTCAACTACTTCTGTTAAAACACTTTTCACTCTCACGTTATTCCGATTCGCATGAAAAAGGAATGAGCCGTGTTTTCTGTTTCTTTACGTTCATTTCCAGAGGGTTTACTTCCACGCATACTGAACTAACACACAGTATTGTGCTTTTTTTTTTACAAAACCTAGTACAAGAAGTGGCAGAAGTTAGAATGAAAAGCAGGTTTGACGTATCCCTAATTAAAAAAGTGTCAAGGACTTCTGATGCCCTCGTATTTGGTTTATTCAAATTATAACTTTCGCTATAATGCTCGAACAATGCAAGCATGCACTACTTGCTTTTCTTCTTTCGTAATATGTCCGGAAGGTTTGCAAAAACAGCAAACCCTCCAGAAACAGCAAACCCTCACTGTTGAGTATACGTCTGTTCTTGTATTTTTTCAATATACCATTAAATTTACGCTACGCGTTGCGCTAATTGGACTTTTGGTTCTTTCTACAACCATTTGTTGCAGCAATTTTTTTCTCAATTTCTGCGTTAAGTTCTGTCGATGCCTCAGGGTACTATTGCTTTTCGGGGTCATCTGGAAGTGTAGCGTGCGCTGCAGCATCATGACTGTTTCATGGCGCATTGTCTGCGGGAAACGCGACTCACTTTTCAATTAGCGTGTAATCAAATCGCGTAACACTAGAGATAATAATCACTTCGAGCGCACCTAATATTAAAACGTGGAATGCAATCAAAAATACCAAAAATGGTTCAGCCAAATGCGCACGAAGTGTGAAAGCAGCAAGGATTTTGATGGCAATGACAAAGGTTGTCAAAGCCTCGATAAAAGTGAGTATATCCATTCACTTCCCCATTCTGACGTTTCTATTTTGAATTGATTCCGATGGATCAAAAGGCAGCCTGTCTACAGTGTAGGTAACGTGCTCTGAAATTTTTCACTGGCGACAGCAGTGCCGAAACTCGCAAGCTGGTCTGAAAATGAAGTAAAACTGGGCCCTAGCAGATTTACAGAAGGTACACCAGATGCGCGTTGCAATCGTTTCTACTATATAAATCTATACCTCCGCCCCTGCTGGACTCTGTGGGGTTCCTTGTAACGCAAATAGAAAGTAGGAAAAATGTTGGCACTGGAGATTTTTTACCAGCGAGCTCACTTCTCATCCCTAGTGATCTATGGCGGAGGTGCGTAGACGTCTATCTTTTTGTGGTCGATATCGGCGACACTGGGTTGTTCGAAGAAAGTTACGTAGTGGACACTGGAAAGAAAGATGAGCGATGAGGTACATGGAGGTTATACAGGCTCGCGTAATGGAGTAAGGCATAAAGGAGGCAAAAGCGGCCACAGAAGAGAGAGAGAGAGAGTAAAAGAGGATTGACTGCCCATTTGAGGGAGTGGGTCATGTCTACAGCCCGCCGTAGAAAGTTGACGTATTCACGTGTGCCACGCAATGAAGTCGTCAGCTTATGTGGGATCAACGTACGAGTTCATGGTCGAAGAATTTAGTGCGAAGCAATTGGTCTGAACCTACTCGACTTGGCAACGTCCGAATTGGAGATGAGTGGGTGTCTTAAGGAATGCAGCTGCGCCGTGCGTGTTGAACTGCCTTGTAGACCTTGCAAGAGCCTTGTCGTTAGACGTTGACTATTTTGTTGAACGTAGTGTCGAATGAATGCTTCGCAAGCCATGAATAGTTTAGACAGTGCGATGATACTGTGGTCATTGTTATGGCACAACTTATAGTGTCATCCCGTCTCGCACACAAGGAGTTGCGAAGCCATAGTGTGGCGTCGTTGTGTCCCTGTTGGTTTTCGTTCTGCTTAGTCGTCATTGTCGTCGACATAGCTATCATAAACTTTAGCAGCCGTAGACGCTGTGAATGGCTGGCGTTGTCTTTGCTCGCCTTGGTTCGCTGTCTTTTGTGGCTAAAGCGTTAACACACGAAACGCTTGTGATTGTGAATTCTGCTAGCTTCGAGAAGATGAATAATTGTATAGCATTAGCAAGAACACCTTCTGGTATTGTTCGTTGACATGTTCTAGTAACTCCATGATGTTTGGATAGTCGTTATAAAAGATGTCATGGCTCTCCTTGAAGTTTTTGAACATTACAGACCTCGCATGTGGAGTTACTTTTATGTTGGGGGGGGGGGGGGCGATATACAAGTCCGGTAAAACACTGTATCAAGAATGACTGATAGGCCTCCGGCTTGTGTATGGTTGTGTGTATGCTTTGGATGTTTGTAATAGATAGCCAACTTCAACAGAGCCTCCCCCCTCTCCATGTTTTCCAATCTATAATAAAAATCTAATTAATCGTGGCTTGTCCTATAGTTACTGTATTGCGCATTGTTCTTGATGAAAGAGAATGTTCTCCGGTTTCACATTGTACTGATCTCGTCTAAGAAAATGATAACGAAAAAAAACCGCCATTATTGAGCTAGAATATAGCGATATCTTATAAGAAACAGCTGGTGGGGATAGAAAAGGGGGGGGGGGAGACTCCAATTTCACCAGAGACACTGTTCTTACATCCAGCTATTCCTTGCGTACCCGCATTGATGTGTAGAAGAATGCCCTCTCATCATGGATATTCTCTTGTACATTAGCAATATGTCTGCGACAGGAGCCCTCCAGTGTTTCAAATGTAACTTTCTTTATTTGGGCGCTTCGGCCCCAGCACTCCCAGGAAATTAGGGCCAAAAAGTAACTATCAGATGCGTCAAAAAAAAAGACACAAAGAAAAGCCAACGCAGTCTTTTTCCTCGCATCGACCTTTACCTTTCTTTCCCTCCCCCATCTCTTTCTCCTTTGTTCTTCGGCGCTCCGCTTCGTTCGAATTCGCAAGACACGCGAGACGGCTCTGCCTTCTTTCAAGGTTACGCCACGGACAAGGGAAGACCGCCGAAGACTGCCGAGACGGCCACCAGGGATGGACCCTAGTTACGCTACGCCAGAATTGATATATTGATTGCCATGTACGTGCGAGGCTTTATATGCCCATAAAGAGCTCCCTCACCTTTTTCTACCTCTTCCTCTGCAGTGCAAGAGGACGAAAAAAAATTAAGACAAAGCGCCAGGGTGCGCTACAACCCCCGAACTGAGCCAAGCCTGCCAATAAAGAGCGCGGCGACGGTATCACAAGGCACTCGCAACGAATGACCGGTCTACGGGCGCGCAGTGCAACCAACTTTTCCTCTTTTCATATTGGTAATTCGGTGCAGTAGTGAGCGAACGAGTGTGATAGAACAGTACAGATCGCTTCAGGGAATCGTTAGTGTCAAGGCCTACGCGTTAGCAAGACTAACGGTCGATTAAGACGTCAACGCCAAGGAGATCGTTACAACACAGATATGGTATCTATCAGCATTGCTGAATATATCGAAATTCCGATGAGGCTGTTTCAGATATTTCATCAGGATTGGAGGAGATAATGTACGCAGGCTGATCATTATTCGCTGTCAATACCGAGGGCTCTTTTGCAGAAAGAGAGAGAGGGGGGAATAGGAAGAAAGTTGGTAAAAAAAGTTCAAACATTACACTGCAGAGAAGAAGTATACAAGTTACGAAGCGAGCAGTTATGTATTACTGAACGGAGGTTGTGGGAGTGGGCACGGAAGCGCGATGGAAAGAACAGCCAAAGGCTTACGCACCTGTCTTTTCGTCTTGCAGTACGTCGCTGTTTTCGCGGCCGGCGTACCAGTGGCTGGTCTACGGGAAAGCTTCGCGCTCTCGGACGGAATTCGTGAAGCCGCCCCTTCCCCGGATCTTCCATTATCGGACGGAATCTGTGCTGTTGCCCCTTCACCAGACCTGCCAGAAACAGCTTGCTGGGACCTGATCAACATCGTCGAGCGCCACCTGCAGCACCACCAGTGCGCAGCTGCGACATCAACGTCATCTCGTCCGGATAGGATAAGACCCAGCATCGAGCACTATCACTGCAGTGGGCACGGAAGCGCGATGGAAAGAACAGCCAAAGGCTTACGCACCTGTCTTTTCGTCTTGCAGTACGTCGCTGTTTTCGCGGCCGGCGTACCAGTGGCTGGTCTACGGGAAAGCTTCGCGCTCTCGGACGGAATTCGTGAAGCCGCCCCTTCCCCGGATCTTCCATTATCGGACGGAATCTGTGCTGTTGCCCCTTCACCAGACCTGCCAGAAACAGCTTGCTGGGACCTGATCAACATCGTCGAGCGCCACCTGCAGCACCACCAGTGCGCAGCTGCGACATCAACGTCATCTCGTCCGGATAGGATAAGACCCAGCATCGAGCACTATCACTGCAGTGGGCACGGAAGCGCGATGGAAAGAACAGCCAAAGGCTTACGCACCTGTCTTTTCGTCTTGCAGGTTAGTTACCTTTCTAAACTGCCTTGTCGTAGCTTCCGATCTGATGAACCCTTTATTGTTGTGCTTCCGTGCCCACAAGCCGTTCTCTTGCCTTTTTGTTCTTTGCTACTACTTCTTTGTGGGGATGTAGAAAGCAACCCAGGTCCTGACAACTTAGCAGAACTAGTGAAAACGATGAAGGATTTGAACGAACGTACAAAAAGAATGGAATCAGCGCAAACAACAATATTGGACACCGTATCTGTGTTAAAAGAACAACAACAGTCAGTTTCAGAATCAATGAACGAAATAAAGGACAGACTGGCGAAAGTTGAAAACCAAACCTCCGTTTTCGAGCACTGGCAGCATGAAATGAAAGAACTACGCACCACTATTGAGCGCCTTGAAAAAGACACTAGTAATATGCATTCGCGTCTTGATGACGCAGAGGATCGATCGCGGAGAAACAATCTTGTCTTTTATGGAATTCCAGATGCCGCAGATGAAACTTCTTCGGAATCGGAAAAAAAGATCATCAACCTCCTGACTAATACTATCCAAATTGATGTCACAAGTTCTGATATATGCCGCGCTCACAGAATAGGACGCTATGATTCAGCGAAAGCTCGACCACTTATAACGAAATTTGAAACATTTAAAACGAGAGAGCTGGTTTCTTCAAAACGAGGCTTGCTAAAGAGCACTGACATAGCAATGAGCGAAGATTTTTGTCAAACAACGCGCAACATAAGAAAAAAACTAATAGAATACGGTAAATCAAAGACCACGTCCTTCAAACTTCGGTATAAAACGCTGACATTCGATGGCAAATCTTACGGATACGACGAAGCGAAGAACTGCATTTTCGAAATACACAGAAAAAAGCCCACACACGAGCATGAACGTAGCAGAACTCTTCGCTCAGGTCGTAGGTTACCGCCGAGTTAGGGACATCTGAGGGGAGGAGCCATAAACGAGTGCAAGTGTTCAGTCCTTTTTACCAACATTCGTAGTTATTTTCCCAAGAAAGATGAATTCTGTGGTATTATTGATGACTGTAACGCCGACATTATTGCACTGACAGAAACCTGGCTAAGTAGCAAAATAACAAACCCCGAACTCTTTGAGTGTGCAAACCGTTATACTGTTTACCGAAGTGACAGAACTGGTAGGATTGGTGGTGGCGTCTTGCTCGCTGTTAAAGAATCCATAAATTGTTCTCTTGTGCCAATCAACTCGAATTTAGAGCTTATTTGGTGTTGCCTAACAATTAGTTTTAAGAAAATATTATTAGGTGTCTGCTACAGATCCCCATCAAGTGACTCATCTTTTTGTGATGACATTCACGACAGTTTAAATGCGGTTACCATGCGTTTCCCGGGAGTTGAAATTATACTCTTGGGTGATTTTAATTTTCCTGACATCATCTGGTCTCATTCGATCCCTTTTTCTAACCCCTCAACGGCTGAAGCCAATCGGTTCATTTCAGTTTGCTCTGACTTCGGCTTATCCCAGATAGTCAAACTTCCAACACGTGTAACAAAAAACAAATCATCACTCCTTGATCTGATTCTAACGACATCAACTGATAAAGTTTCTACAGTAACGCACATGCCAGGGCTGAGCGATCACGACATCTTGCTCTTCACGATTACAACACCTCATCAAAAGATAAAGCGACAGCGGAAAAAGATTCGAAATTATAAAAAAGCTAATTATGAGGCCATCAACAATGAACTGTGCCTGTTTCTGGCCACTTTTTTACCTAGTTATCTAGAACGCTCCGTCGAAACTAACTGGTCCATTTTAAAAAATAAAATCGGTGAGCTAATAACCAAATATGTCCCCCTTCGGACTGTTTACGCTAACAATAAATCACCATGGTATAGTACATATTTGAATCGATTATCCAATAAGAAAAAACGTTTATTCCGCACAGCTAAACTTCACTCAACACCGTCTCATTGGCTAACATACAAAAACGCTGCAAGCTCATATATCATAGCACTAAAATCAGCCAAAGTCTCCTTCCTTAAATCCACGCTTCCAAACTTAATACAGGCTAACCCAAAACGCTTTTGGGAGATTATCCGGGGAAATGCTCATAAAAATGGTATATCACTGCTGACAAGTTCTGGGGGCCCTGTACCGGAGCATATGTGTTCTACTCTGCTCAATGAAACTTTCGCTTCGTCATTCTCATCACCTAACCTTCCCGGTCCGATGCCTGAGATCCATCCTACTCAATACCACTCTATGCATCCCATAATCTTCAACTCCACTGGTATCAAAAGCATCATTCAGAAACTAAAATCTAAAGCATCATGCGGGGTAGACGAAATCAATGCAATCTTTTTAAAAAACACTGCCGAATATTGCTCAATCATACTAGAACATATTTACTCGCAATCTTACAACTCGGGTACCTTACCGTTTGACTGGAAAACTGGCAGAGTCATCCCTATTTACAAATCAGGACCATCCCATGACCCACAAAATTATAGACCGATTTCTCTTACATCAGTGCCTTGCAAAGTTATGGAGCATATAATTTACACACATCTGGTTAATTTTCTCGAACACAACAACTTCTTCACGGCCTCGCAGCATGGATTTCGCAAAAACTTTTCCTGTGACACTCAGCTCATAGCCTTCACTCATTTTCTTCACTCTAATCTAGATGGCGGTTTTTTAACAGATTGTATATTTCTCGACTTCTCTAAAGCATTCGACAAAGTGAACCATGCACTGCTACTTCATAAACTAAGCGTTCTAAACATCGACACAGCTGTAATTAATTGGATTCGCGCCTTTCTAACATCACGTGTTCAGTTTGTAGCCGCTAACGACGTTAACTCCTCATTGATTCCTGTTGATTCTGGTGTCCCGCAAGGGTCTGTGCTTGGTCCCTTACTATTCCTAATCTATATTAATGATTTGCCTACTAATGTCTCTTCGAAAATATGCCTGTTTGCAGATGACTGCGTCTTGTATAGAAAGGTGACGGATGCCGCAGACATTTCACTAATTCAGGAAGATCTTAATAACATAACTAAATGGTGTCAATTATGGCGTATGGAATTAAACGTTAGAAAATGCAAAAGTATGAGGATTTCCCGTGCTGAAGTGACTTCCCCTACTTACACACTTAATAACATCCCACTAGAATGCGTAACATCGTACAAATACTTGGGTGTCCATATTACCAATAACCTTTCATGGAAAACTCATATTGATTACATAGCCACCAAGGCCACTAGCACATTAGGATATTTTCGCCGGAAGTTTCCTCAAGCGCCATCTTCATTAAAACTACTACTGTACACAACTTTCATTCGTCCGAAGCTTGAGTATGCATCGTCAGTATGGGACACCGGATATCAGAACCACATAAAATTACTAGAAAAAATACAAAATCGCTCAGTCCGTTTCATTTTAAACAATTACCAAAGAACTGCGAGTGTTACTAACATGAAAGACATTCTACACCTTCCATTGCTATCACATCGCCGAAAACTATCTCGACTCTATCTTTTCCATAAAATCTACTACCACAATTCATATTTACATTCTATGCTTCTTCAGCCACCGCCGTACATTTCATCCCGCATCGACCATCGCCAAAAGGTAAACATTCCACACAGCAACACCGTCGGCTTTTCACATTCATTTCTCCCCACAACGACCAGAGACTGGAACAATCTGCCTGCATCACTCACAAGCATAACCAACACCAATAATTTCAAAATCGCACTTCGAAGTTTCATTTCGAGTTAACATCGTTCAGTGTTTGTTTCATACCTTTAATTTTTTTTTTCTTTTTTTTTTTTATATCTCTTTTGGCAGTGCATCCAATGATAAAATCTTGTAATTCTTCCAGGACAGTCCAGTGTTTTGATTGCTGTGTTATTCATTTTGGTTCATTGGCCTTTGTTCTTGTAACTGATATTTGTTTAAAGTGTCATCGTGATAATTCATTTCTGTATTTTTAAAACTATAACCAAGTTATTATTACGTGTTAACTTTCTTCTTTGCCCCTCCCCTCTTCAATGTACGTTTGTACCCTGAGGGTATTTGAAATAAATATAAATAAATAAATGTATAATACGGTATCATTATTTTTAGCGCCTGCTATGTATAATAATAATAATAATAATAATAATAATAATAACAATAATAATAATAATAATAATAATAATAATAATAATAATAATAATAATAATAATAATAATAATAATAATAATAATAATAATAATAATAATAATAATAATAATAATAATAAACAGAAATAATATATTTGTTGAGGTTTTACGCCGAAAAACATCGATATGTTTATGAGGATGCTATAGTGAAAGACTCCGGAAATTTCGAACATAGGGTGTTCTTTAACGTGCTTCTAAACGTAAGTACAAGGGTCGTCATCATCTTTGTTACTGTCGAAAATGCGGCCCCCGCGGGCTGGAATTGGATCTTGCGGGTCAAGACTCGAGTACCTTAGCCGCTAGACCGTCACGGCGGGGAAACTGTGTACACTACTCGGTGAAGCTCACCGCAAGATAACGTGCGTAATTTCACTTTTACCCTATTATTTATCTTTGGTAGTTTTTTCACCTTCATAGACTTGTCTGTGACGATTAAATTCATTTCCATATCAATTAAGACATGTTCCTCGTTTGTTTGCTGAAGTTAGTAAACGAAAATTCACTGTCTTTTTTACTACGAGCTACAATTTTAGGTATCGCAGAAACTTCGTATTCATATATAAAAGTGTTACACTGACACAAAACATTCCTATGTGGAATTGGTAAGTGCTTACTGCCTGTTAAATAAATCCACGTAATATGATTATTGGCTTGTTAAGTCTCAAAACCACGATAGGATTGAAAGGAACGCTGCCGTGAAAGGCTTCGAAGATTTAACCCTTGCCAGGTTGCTAACGTTTAAGAATTGCCGAACTCGTCGCTTCCCTACACAACAACTCAGAAAGCGGAGTCAGAACGACCCGGAATGGCAGAACGTATAATTTCCAATACTCGGCAGTACGAGTTTGAATTGAGGCCCAGGCCAAACACGCTTCCACTCATTGGTGACCTTCTACACGGACCCGGCTTGGTGCATTGTCCTTGTCTCACCTGCTATAGACTCGTGATTGCCTTCTACGCTGCACTGCATTGTACACGAACACCCTTACACTCTGTCCTGTACAGACCGATGAAGGACGTCCAGAAAAGGGTCGGTGCTCGTGTACGGACTGCATAAGCACGGACGGAGGAGGAGCCTCTGTAGTTCGATATCGCCTCCCACACACAAACGTCAGCAGGCACACGCTTAAGGCCGCATGCAAACGCACGCACATACACCAAATAAAGATACGGTGGCGTGTTCAGCCTTCTTTGTGCACGCGCTTTTCGCATACACCGTTGCAAGGTCTACAGGGAAATGTAGGACACGCAGTGGTCCTTTTGCGGGACCTCCCACTTGAAACGATCTGCTCTCGTAAGTTTGTATCTCTTTCATGTTTTTTTTTCTTCTTCTTCGATACACGCTTTGCAATAGCACGGCTCTCTGTGATGTTCTTGTGCACCGGTCTCATCTCAGTAACAAGTGGGGACTGATCAGATAAAGGTTGAATGAACGACCCTTTTTCTCCGTTCTGCGATCGGCCGAGCGAAGAGTTGCGCCCGGCTGTCGAAACCGTGAGCCAAACACTATTTGCAACGAACAACTCGTTGTCCTTGGCACGCCACTTATCTTGTCTCCTTTCTGTCTGTCTTCACAGAGCACCGACTTTTGATCGTTTATATTCTCTTCATTATTATTGCACTGGAGGAAAGCGTTTAAATCACCTCCTTACTGTAACAGCTGAAGGTTTTCGCTTAGTTGTAAAAAAATAATTACTAGAATGTAAAAAAAATGTTTCTCTATATAGTGATGAATCCGGCTTTCACGTGTGTACTCTTGCGTGTGCTGGTGTCTGTCTTTCGCAAAAAAAAAGCTGGCTTATATCACAGCTTAAAAAATCCAAGTTCGAGTTCGGCATGTCTTACGGGGTTATACATAGCAATACATGTCTTCGGTCTCCACAAATATCAAGAACCTTTATGTCGTACCGCTGTCTATACGCTGCGAGGATTCTTTGAACCTGCGTATTGCGCGATTGCCAGAAGCCTTGCTACATATGTTTCTAATCTGAACACTTCACTTTGTGCATGTTTCAATTTACGAAATAAAAAAGGGGTTATCTTTGTTACGTCGCTTAGGAAACGTTGCTACAGCATAAGCTGCCCTGCTGTTATATATAGGACACAAATATCGATCGTAGCAGCAACATGTGGGTTTAAACCTTCTACATGATCACGTTGCACCCGAACAGAGCTCTATAATGCGAGTTGTGGCCGGGGAGATTTTCGCGTGCACCATTGACGCAGATGTAAAATCTTTAACAATAATTCAACAGTAGATGTTGTATCCTGCAGGAACAATGCCTGTCGGGAGTGTACTTAGTGAGACGTTTTATTTTAGCACGCGCTGATTAGATTGGGCACGACAGCTGTGGTTACGATTGATTTGGGTTAAGCCAGCCTTAAAGCGCTATCGAATAATAATGGTTTTAATAATAATACTAATAATATTATTATGAATAATAATAATAATAATAATAATAATAATAATAATAATAATAATAATAATAATAATAATAATAATAATAATAATAATAATAATAATAATAATAAATTCCAAACGCCGAAACACCGAAGCGATTATGATATCCAGGAACAGCTAAGGGCTGTCCAAAGGACCTGCGAATGGGCAGAGGACTATGGTCTTCGAGCCCCAACGTGGGTGCAGCCCGCAACTACAACACTGTAGTCTTTTTTTAGGAACTGAATAAAGTTTGCTGACTGGCTGAGTGACTGAGGCACGCCGTATTGGAAAACTCCGTAAACTTCAACTGCCAGTAGTTTATCAAGGTTTTCCTAAATCTAAGTGAAGATGCCTCTAGCATCTCGCCTGTATTGAAATGCAAACCCTCGCGGCAGGCTTCGAACCAAAATATCTCGGGTCGGCACCTGAACACCGTGACAACTTTAGCCCCCGTGGCGGTGTCATGTTTAATAACAGGGCGCACTTCAATGAACAGCGCACCTACACTGAATACCCATACAGGTTATTAATATATGCACCATTCAAAAGTATCAGATCCACGCTATTTTATATCTGAGTATTCTCTTTTTTTAAGATAACCAAACGCGAAAATCGACTGTCTGTGTCGGCGCCGACATAAGGAATGCAACAGTGACAATTAGATATAGAAGTCCCATTTGATATCATCATGACGTCACGTGAAGGAACAAATCTGTGACGTAACTGCGACGTCATAAATTGGTGATGTCATTTTGTGACGTCACTATGACGCCACGCGATGATGTCTACACAAGTTATGGTTGCGTGACCATGCAGGGCCGATCACGGAGGCAGTCGAAAAACCACGTTAGGAGCAGAAAGCTCTCGGACGGGGAGGGGTAATCAGTACGAGGACTAAGCAGAAAAAGAAGGTGGCTTTCGGCTTTGAGTCGCCTTTTCGAATGCATAGGGAACACAGGGGCGTCTTCATCTCTATAGCATGTGTTTCTGTTTGTTTTGTGCGTATGTCCGCATTGGTTGGGGAAGTGACAGTATATACCGACTGAAGTCTTGGTGTATTATCGTGCACTCCATTCCAGACAACGAAGGGTCTGACTTACGCAATAGTTTTATATATACAAGAACGAATCCGCTTCTTCACTCCCCCTCAAACATACCGCATTCTCTTTCGAGACGGCGTTTCTTACCAAGCCCACATTGCATCAGCTTCATCGGCACACCCATTTCCGTCCTTCTTTATTAAACGCTTATTTTGCGTGCGCTTCGCGTCGTCTGAATCGACCACTACGTGGCTTTCTAGTTTGACGCTGTCGTGTTTTGCGAACAAAGGAAAGAGGAACGTCGACGCAGCAGATGTGCTTCGCGTCTCATTTGTTTTGTGTGTCGTGTCTGCCACGCGTGAAGTATGCGCGTCACATTCGAGCGTCGAAAAAGTTTCAACACATACGTCGCGTGTTTATAACTAACATACAAAGGTATGGAAACGTCGAGGTATCTAACACTGAACGATATGAGAGATGTCGAAAGAACTTTTGACGCTTCAGGGTTATGCCGAATGTGAGGCGTGCGTTTTAGATAAGATGTTAAAAATGAGAAAAGAGACCAAAGAGAGGACACTCAGCGATATTGAAGACGGGTGTGAAAATGTGTCCCTTGGAGAATTTGCGAACGTGTGCCTCGGATACGAAGCCACGTATCTATTAGTGTCTGTTTATACGTTTCGTTGGGCAATGTTTCGATGCAGCACATTTCGTGGCCGTTGAGGAGACGGGCTTGTCAGGTTATGGTTAAAAAGGAGTGATGGAGAATTCAAAGCAAAGCGAAAAAAGGAGAACACAAGTGGATAGTCAAAAAGTGAGAGAGAGAAAAAAAAAGGAATTGAGAAAGAGCATGTCAGATGTTTGAAAAACAATACGAAATAACATGTATTTGAAGATCAGAAAACGCAAACACGTGTGCTGTTTCTCTCTTTTCTATTATTTCGCGGCAATTCTCGTTTGCGTTATGTAGTCATAACAATTACGTTCCGCGAGAAAACATGTTTTTTTTAGACTGGTGGGCCACGAAACGAAATCGCAGTGACCATGGTCAGTTTTTGCACTTGCAGCAAGTATCGTTCAATTTAGTTCAATTACGGGTTCATTTTATATGTTCTTTATCATAAGGACACCTAAAGAGTTCATACATTGTCGGGACGAAAAGTAGAAACAAGAATAGTACAGAAATTATCTCAAGACAAGAACTTATTATAATTATTGATTCCCTGATTCACTCATTCCATCAATAATTCATCCATTCACTTACTTCTCTATGTACTCGTTAATAGGGATTGAAGCATTTCACGTTTAAAATATGTCATAAATGAATAACATCTCCCAGTTGTTTCACTCAAGCGAAACCAAATTACTTTTTAAGCGCTTTCGTAAAACTTCTACAAAGCCAGAAATGTGGAAGAAAATAAGCAAGTTTGTTTCATTAATTGGCAGAAATTAGAGAAATTAGGCATTATGGTTGAGCGGGAATTTTCTCTGTCTACTCTATCCCATATTTTTCTTACCGTGGCCGTCTCCGATTCATTCCGCTAGAAAAAAAATAATCCACTGCTCAAGATGGCCATTATGTGCTTAAACAGAGAGAAAGAGAGAGAGAAGAAAACATATTGAAAAGTAAGTACCACGTTGATCTCTTCTTTTGCTCGTTCAACACGCTCCTTAAGTTGTTGCTCGAGCGGATAAATGACTTTGGGGCCCGGGAGCCAGCTTTGCATATTGCACAGGGGCGTGCTTGACGAGCGATGAATTTCGGAAGCCAATCCCACAGCCCATGTCTCTCTAACAAGGTTTTCATGCTAATGCGAAATCCTTAAACGAGAACGTCGCCCCCTCCATGGGACACGATGAGCAGCGTAAGTTATTTGCATGAGCAAAAAAGAGATTTCTTCTTCTACATCATCTGTCTCTTTATTTTTAGTTATATTTGTTTCTTCCCGTCCTGCTAAGTGGCTGGGTAATTGCTTAAATACCGTCCTCATCAAACCATTAACTTCTTGCTCCTCGCTTTAACCTGTATTCACTACATTTACCTTTTTTCGGTCATTTCTATCTGTTTTGCTGTGAAGAGGTTGATATCCATATTACTTGGGCTACTCTGTTTTGATAAGTTCTGAAGTGAAAAGAAATAGTGAATGATGCCCAAAATGAACAATCAGCAAAAGAATAAGAAACGTAATAACACACTGATACCAATTGATATCAATGCACAGTTTGCTTGCAGCAGTTCAAACTGCCAATAAATGTCCACGCGCACATCTTTTTATCTCTACTCTCATTATAGCCACAAACACATCATTTCATATATGTCAACCCCTAGCTGTATATCACAAAGGCTTATCCAGTACGGTCTCCACGAAC
The DNA here is from genome assembly GCA_013436015.1 of Rhipicephalus annulatus. NCBI lineage: Eukaryota > Metazoa > Arthropoda > Arachnida > Ixodida > Ixodidae > Rhipicephalus > Rhipicephalus annulatus. The sequence continues at coordinate 611,095 of WOVY01001574.1, forward strand.
AAGTCTGTCAAGATGGTGTCCGCCTTTTTTCTGAAGATGCATCTAAGGCTATGTGGTGCAAGTGATTTCTTTAATTTTCTTTGTACAGTTTCTTAGTGCCAAGAAGACTACCTACCCTTGAAGGCCAAAGCCATAGATGCCTCATCAAACGCGAAAATTGACAGTCGACGATGTGTGCAGCGCCAATTTACCGCGGCATGGGCGTCAACGTGAGTGACACAAAAATAAATCGTCATTACGTGATGACTTATTCGTATGACATCGTCATGACGTCACAGATCAGCAAAACACGCTACGTCGTAATCTCGTCACTCTGTCGCTTTACAAAGTCGAACTGGCTCCAGCCACAGTTTGAAGAGAGCCCAAAGTTTCGAGGCCCATTCAGTTCCCTTAACTCAGGGGGTGACTGTGTGGGTCACGGAATCATCGTCGTGTCTTGCCCTCTCCCCATGGCTCCTGCTTCCTTTTTCCTTTGCGTTTAGGACCCTCATAGGATGACGTCAGGATGACGTCATCTCATGATGAGGCTGGGGGTGCTACGTTTTGCCGCAGTTTAGTTTCTCCCCTTTCCACCACTGGTCCTCTTCGAAAAGAACTAATCAAGAGAGAGAAAGAGAGAATTCATTAGACGGGCAGGTGTGTGTTAGCATGCTCTGGGCTTCTTCCTTATGTGAATTACTAAGCGAGTTAGTGATTCATGATCTAGGTAGTTATTTCGCACACACATAGTTCGAAAGAAACAAGCTTCATAATGGATCCGAAAATGGGAATGAACAGGTGACACACGTAGCAGTGCGCTATGCACAGCAGTCTGCTTCCAGTGGGCTACACGTAAGCGAACGCTACACATGCTCACAGAAACTTCTTACGACAGAAAGTTTCTTAGCGCGGGATCATAGCCCGGCTGCGGTGGCTGGATTTTCGATGGAGGCGAAAATGCTGTAGGCCTGTGTGCTCAGATTTGGGTGCATTTTAAAGAACTCCAGGTAGTCGGATTTTCCGGAGCCCTCCACTGTGGCGTCTCTCTAATCCTATGGTGCTTTTGAGACGTGAAACCCCACATATAAATTAATTATACAAATTTCCCAATGTTTTGGCCAATCACAACGTGGGGCATATCATTAGTTAAAATATTGGCTGACCAATGAAAAATACATTTTCAGAATTTAGGTTTCGTAACTTTGATCCCGGATTCTAGATCACAGCATCAAGGTTCCTCGAGTGTCACTATCATAAAAAAAACGGCAGTTGCCATTTAACATTGATAGATCAAGTACGACATCGTGAAGGTGCGACAGTGTAAAGGCAGAACAAGATTCATTACTGGGTAAGTTGATTAATAGCATCAACTACTGGATAGTGCAGATTCGATACAGGGAAAAGAAGTAAGGAAAGAAAACTGAAGTACAGGACAAGCACTCAGGCAAATTTGGTGCCCCCTCATTGATGATTGGGGAAGAGGCACCCCTCCCCCAGCTCCGCGCCCCCAGTGCGGAAACCTGTGCTTGCAAGGATGCACACACGCTAACGGGAAAACACCAACAGCCTAGAGCGAAAAGCGAAAGCCTTTCCGACGAAGAGAAAGCTACAAACTTCCCCAGGCTACGGGTACAAGCAAACAAACAAACAAAAAAGGTAACAAAACGAAAAAGAAAGAGTGGAGAGGGACTTCAGGGGGATTAGAGCGTTGCGGTCACCGAGAGTGTCAGAAAGTGGGGAGGAGGGCTAGGAAGTGAAAAGGGATGAAGTTGCAAGCCTTATCAAAGCGATAAGACGCAGTACACACGGGATCTTCAGGTGAAAGAAAAAAAACAGAAAAAAAACAACAGACGATGGCGACGACTAGAAATCGCGATTGGAGTACAGTCGTAGGGTGTGAAGGAACAAGAGAAATGAAAAAGATAAAACTATAAGGCATGGAGACGAAGTAGGATGTTGCGAAAACATTGCCCACAAGGGAAGGAAAGGGGGGATATAAAGTGGAGGATGCAGATGCTACACATTGGGCACGTTCCTCCGGAGGGTGGAAGTGGGATGGAAAAAGGAAGTTAAGAGGAACGGTGGAGAAGATCGAGGGAGGTGGGGAATTGAGGAAGGAGGTAGCCGGAAAACATTGCCCTCAAAAAGACAGCGAGCCATGGATAAAGAAAGGAAGTTGCTGCAGCAACTCTGAGTGATCTCCTCCTGAGGGTGGAAGTAGGATGGAAGAATGAAGAGGAATGGGGTAAGTTGAGGAGGGAGAGCGCTGGACAAGAGAGAAAGGGTCTGCAGAAAAGCCGGGATTTAGGAATGCATGGACGCAGTTTTTCACTCGAAGCCGCCGCTGGCGCGGACTCGACGGGACGTAAATCCCGCGATATAATCGTGCACTGCCGCCGCCCTCCTTCTTTTCCTCCTTCCCGCGATTCCGACCCACGCTGTACCAAACCGGCCGCAAGCGGGAGTACAACAACATAAAAGCGGGTGGCGGTTCTCTCCGCTCCACTGCCCAGGACGTATTCTGCTTCTTGAAAACGAAACAATGAAATTGCGTTGCCGAATGAGTGTGTGCTTTGAAAGCATGGACTGCAGCTCTTCGTGACTGAATGGAGTGGTTGAACGAAAGGGAGGGTTTCTTTTTCGAAGGGCTGACATCTTTGTTAGACACAACCGAATGAATACAGCAGACAGGCAGAGGGAAGAACAGGGAACATTACTCGTTTTCTTCTTTAAAACTCCACTTGATATCTGAATTAAAGTACATTGATATAGCCAAAAATAGGAATCTGAACCTACAAAGCGACAGCCGTCAAAGTACGCGTCCTATGCCCTACCAAGTGAGCTAAGACGGAAAGCACGTCCCCGTTTGCTTTGTTTGTGCATTTGAGTGCTTTTAGTCGCTGGCAGTGTTAGGCAGTACCGGTAGTAGGCATGGTGAGGAGCGTGAAGCACTCATTTTTTGCCACAGGGTATCACGCGTAACGTGATCTTCGCACCCGGTGGCAGTAGACCAATGAAGAACCCCACGCTAACTTAAACCATTTATTGAGGGTGGAGTGGTCTGAAAGGTGCTTATACGAGATACGGTGCTTATGGGGGAGTTGAATATTTGATCTTCTTTAAGCGCGGGAGGTACCTCGATCTGAAATAATTGCCTCACTTATATATCAACCTGGCATCGCATGTACTCCACACTGTAATCGTGTTGCTGCTCTCGTCGTGTGTGGTTCTGTCACTGCGGCCCATATACTGGAGGCGCAGTAAATTCACGCAGGTCAGTAATATGTGTGTCCACACGTGCACGCTCGAAGACAGGCCAGAACAGCCTCCAGGAAAAGGTGGGTGTTTCTGCAACGAAGAGAAAGATGCAGGCATCTCCAGACGGCGCTGTAACTCGAAGTGGCAGGAAGGCAGCTGACTACATCAGAGAAGAAGCAAGGCTGAACGATTGCCTAGTAGGTATAACAAGAAAAATGTGGCACCCGGGCAGGTCACGTCATTAAAAGGACGGCTCACTGATCGTCTGTTAGAACGACAGTATGAAAAGCAAGAGGTTGGGAGCACGGCCTATATAGAATGACTAAGGATTAGAGCGAGAGATTAGTTGGTAACAACATTGTTGATAGTTCTGCAGAGGTTTCGGCGATCGAGCTTTAGGTCTCCCATGTAGGGACGTTGAGTTCTTGCCTCTCCGCCACCTGGCAGACGTACGGGACGGTCCATTATTGGACACCGATGCTGGGGCTGAGGAAGGCCCACCACAGCTGAAGGTTTCTGGAGTTAACAAATTGCGATTTTTTGTTACAGCCTCAGGGTGTACAATGAAACAAAAAATATCTATGTGCGGAAACTGGAAGCAGCTCGTACGGGACAGGATAACTTGGAAATTGTTCGTGCTGCTGAGTATGTAAGATAAGTTTACGATGACTACGATGCTGATATGGCTTATTGGAACTTGTTGCTCGTAACTCGCCATACGTTCGTAACTCGCCATACTGCAGAAAGGGAAAGATGGAAGCGATGAAGAATCCGTAAACAGGGGTTCTGTCAAGCCTGCGTTTCGATGAACGAACTTGTCTTCCGCAAGGCTAGAACAGGACTAGCACTTTACTTTCCGAACAGAACTTCAATTCCCGTAGAGGTTAGATTGTGAAGTGCGCAGTTACACAAAATTTTAAATATATATTTTTTATATTACACGGAAGTTTATTATTACCTGTGTTACACAGCTCTTTGCCAACGTCTTCATATTATTGTAGGTACTCATCGCAGCTTGGTAATACCTCGAAAAAACACTCTCTTATTCGCCCTGGCATCCTCAAGAGACACAGACCACAATCAGTGCTCAATGTGGTGTGTAATGCGTGTGTCGTCGAAATTTTCCTGCCACCTTCACAACTAATGGGATAAGGTAACTGTATACTGTATATAAAACAAAAGACCGGGAGGTTCTTGGCCTATGCCGCGCCATGAAATTGTATAGAGTACGGTGGGGTAAAATGTGACGAAAATGATAAAAAGGTCAATATATTTTTCACTTCACTCGTGGCCAGAACACGTCAGTGCAGAAACTTGCCTTTGTATACAACGTATATCCTACATAAATATGGCCATGTTTCTTCTGTTAAAAAGCTTATTTCAAAAAGAAATAGAAATGCGCTGCAGATGTCTCATTTTGCCTCAACCTCCGGGAAAAAACAAGACGCTGCGTGGGGCAAAACGAGACAGGGGGAGAAAAATTCCCTGCAGTTTTTGCAGTATAAAGACTTGAAGCTCATTATAGGACCGGCTCATGCTGTCTTCGTATAAGCCCCTGTTCTTGCACTCTACGCATTGAATTCACACAGATTCTTAGGTCATGCTGCTTGAAATTTCTTTGCATATGAAACACCACCCATATTTCTTTGTGCTAATGTTATATTCTTGAGCGTCTGCATCTCATTAGGTTATTCATTATTTGGATGCTATATTCATACTGATGCATCTTTTCTGTCTCCTTTTGTCATTTCGATGCAGAACTGCACGGGTGTTTTGTGGCTTTCACCTTCATCAACCGGGCTGTAAAACTGTGCTAAAATGAGATTTTCGAGTGCTTGTTTCTACTTTTTTTAATTTTGGTAATGGAGAAATGTTACTAAACCTCGATCACAAAATGCATTTGTGGACAGCTTGGGAGATTTTACGTATTTTTGAGGGCGAAGCTCCTTATAGCGGCACCCGTTCTTCCCTCGTAGTCGTAGTAGTAGTAGTGTGTAACAAGTATTACATTTTGACCTACAAGGTGGTGCCGGTGGGAGATTTCTTCTGTGCGCAGTTGAACTATAAAAAAATTCGCATCGTGCGCGTTACCTAAAAGCCGAATTCTCCTGTATCTCGTTCCTCATTAGCAGCCTTTGGCATATACATTGAGCACTATCTGACAAGAAAGGGTTGCTACGTTATACTCGCTGGGCGTAACCTCCTTGGTTGTAGAAAGGTTTAGCGAGCGTTGGGCCGCAGTGCCATGAATACAGTGAACTATAGTGTACACCATGGACTCGAGGTGGTTAAAGGTGGGAAGTAGACACGAAGCGCAAGCCGTAAGAAAGTGTGCGTGTGCCTCCTCTCATTCAGTTCTTGGAATGTCTGCTGAATGGCGGTGCTTATATGAGGAATACATGATAAAAAGACGCGAGATGGTGGTACTTGGAGTGTTGAATAGGTGGACGAACGGACACACAGACAGATTCATGGACGAACGCACGGATAGCTGCATGGACGGACGCAGGAGCGGATGCATGGACGAACGCAGGGACGGACGCACAGATGGACGTGCGGACGTACGAACATACGCAAGCAAGGACGGGCGGATGGACGCACGCGTGGACTGACGGAAGCAAGAACGAATGAACGGATGGATGCTTCGCCCCACTCTCCATCATTCACTCCGTGGATATGCTGCCATTTTTTTTCGTTCGCCTATGAAGAGCCTCTTTGGCTACACAGAACAACCTTGACGGAGCACGAATAGAGCGAGTCCTGTGCTGAGCAGCGTGTGCTTTTTCAGGCCGTCCTCCTCCAAGAAATCTCTATATGATATTCTCTTGTATGTATAAATCCTACTAGACAAAGAAATGTAATATGCAGTTAGTGTAAGTAAATGGTTTACTCAATGAGACACTTTCAAAGCCAACTCAATTGCAGTTATCGCGTTCTGTTCCTTTGACATGCTCTAATTTTAAAAAATTTCCCTTCGTTTCTGGGCACCAATGGAACTAAAGTGTTTATGGTATATAGCCGGCTGTACAAAGGAACAGAATAAATACTTAGGTTGTTGTACTGACACGGGAGCAGTGTCATGGGTCGATCTGAAAATTTGGCCTAATAGAATTTCGCCCCTTTAAGATGTGTGACTAGAACCTTGACACCAGCAGGGTAATTTTTACCGCGCAAATGCTGCTATTAATCATAAACTTTTAAACATGAAACGGTAGACAAGCAACAGCACTTGACGCTGGAAAGAAGAAAGTACCCTTTGTAATAGCTACAGAGGCAAAATGTCGCGTTCTGCCCCGTGTTTATCCCACCGTACACTCTACCCAAGTTGTTCTGTTTTTTTTTCGTGATAATTTTCTCATTCGCCTGGCTGAAATCAACGCTTCTTTGTTTTTAACGATGCTCAGATAGTTCCGAGACATCTAGGGTAAAATACAGGTATTGTTCACTTTTTCCCCCATTTTTTAACAGCACCACGTTTTTTGCGCACCTCTTTTTTAAAGGACACTGGGCGTTCGTGACATCTGTGTGCGCGTGCGGTCGCAAACTCACCGTTTAGTTCTCAAAAAAAAGTAAGTTCAAAATATACCGATCCAGAAGTGACCCAACCTTCATCGCTCAGCTAAGGCCTATAGGAACAAGCTAGAAGAAGCCATATTAGTCTTTAGAATCGTACAGTTTATTTCAAGCTTGCGTGGTTTTGTGAGAGCTTCGCTAATCATTTTTTGTTACTTGTTCATCTTTTGTTTCGCTTTTTTTGTAACCACTTTATTGTTGTTATGTTTTCACTCTATAACTTGCATAACTGCACTAGCCGTGGATATACCAACGTATGTGTTATCACAGTAAGCCAGTTTAAAGAGAAACCATTTCGCCTCGATATTGACCACTTCTCAAATGCTATAATAGTTTTCTATCTCTGTTATTCTTCTTTCCTTCGGAGGTTATGAGAATACACAAACAGCACACTTGATAAAAAATAGAATCAATGCCGTCCGACAATCATTATTTAGCAGTAGTTAAGAAAAGTCAAGCCCTTAGTTGTCAAGTACTAACTATTTTGCGTCAGTAAGATTGAACGGTAAATTATTCATGACTGCTTCCCGCGTCCAAGTTTTGTAACTTGTGTGCGGCAGACGAAAGTCGTCTTATTGAGCCCCCTGTGCCTTACAGTGAGCGAAATGAACAGAGTAACACGTGAACATGAAAATACCTTCAAATCGTTTCAGACTCGGATATATATTTTTTCTTACGAATAATGGCAACTACAGGTAGATAAAATTAATACCTTGCCAATATTGTGTTCGTGAGAAAAATTCGCCGCGAAGGCAAACAAGTCCACAGCGATGTGTTACTGCAAGGAATAAAAGAAAAGTGTATACGGGGCAAGAAAAGCAAAGCGCTTTAGTTTTGTAGTTGAGTTATGGCTTTGTACAGAGAAAAGCGAAAGCCTAAATCCCGGTTTTTGCCCTTGTGTTTGTACAAGACATATGGCCAAGTTGTAGACTATGACGGGCGCTTATTGCGTCGCTCAGGGGTCCTCAAAGTTTATGAGCAACCTCGCGGCACTCTCGGCAGTGCAACACTCGGAACGCAGGCTTTCGCATTACGCCGAAATTTCAGTTTGTTGCAGTACGTGAGATTGTGCTTGTCTCTGTACCAGCGTTCGTGTTTGCGCGCATGCGCCACCTTTAGATGGAAGAAACTAAATGGGTGTATGCAGTTCGATATCTCTAACGTCGAGTCTTTGCTTAAGGTTTCTTACAGCTTGACGAGGAGCTTTAGAAAGTATACAGTTGTAGTCGGGAAAATAGAGGGGATATTGTGGTTGGGTACTCGTGCGGCATCGCTTTTGATAACAATATAGCAGAGTAACAAAGTAATGAGAATACTGCGATAAGTTATATTATAAGGTAAGAAAGAATACAAGAACCACCGGCAACCACACTGCTCCATTCAAAGGAAATGTGGACGAACGTTTGAACCAATCACATTAGCTCATATCTGTGACGTCAAGCACTTCACACGTGTTTCAGATTGATGGTGTTGCTATACAGACGCTTATTTAGGTCACTCGTTTTAGGTCGGGTGTAGGCCTGTGAGCTCAGATTTGGGCGCATATTAAAGAACCCCAGGCGCTAAAAATTTCCGGAGCCCTCCACTACAGCGTCTATCATAATCATATGGTGATTTTGAGACGTTCAAACCTACATATCAATCAATCGTTTTAAGATGAGAAGTTGAACGTTTTGGTCCATTCAATCTCAGATTTGGACATAACCACTAATCCAAATGTGATAATTTAGGTAGAAACGACAAGCCTTGCGCTTTTGAAACGCTTACTGATTACACAAGGCCCCGCCGCGGTGGTCTAGTGGCTCAGGTACTCGGCTGCTGACCCGCAGGTCGCGGAATAGAATCCCGGCTGTGGCGGCTGCCTTTCTGATGGAGGCGAAAATGCTGTAGGCCCGTGTGCTCAGGTTTGGTTGCACGTTAAGAAACCCTAGGTGGTCAAAATTTTAGGAGCCCCCCACTCCGGCGTCTCTCATATTCATATGTTGGTTTTGGGTCGTTATACCACACATATCAATAAATCAAATCAAATCCGATTGTACAAGCACAAAATTAGTACATGGGTCGAAAGGAAACTAGCTTTCTCGACTATCTTACATTGGTGGTTCACAAAGTGCGTGGTGGTTTCGCGGGTGGGATAGAAACAGAGAGAAAGAGAAAGGTAGAGGAAACGTGGGAATGTTAACTAAAGAGAGTATGGGATAGGGGGGAGGGGCACTACATAATGAAAGAGAACACTTTGTAATGACATTGCGGGTGGAATTTCTATATTCTTATGTTCTAACGGACTGTAATATATTCATCTGCGCGTTCGGGTTAACTAATTGCTAAATGTAAGCTGAGTGAATTTACACTTGATTGAGGTGTGAACTTCCTCATCGCAACCAAATGGCAGGTCACGTGGGCTCGATGACTCTGAGAAATGATGTCGTTTAGGACTTCCCCTTTCTCGGGATCATAGGGAATTGAGAATCAGTGCTTTCGAGAACTAGAGGTAAGCAAGTTGCACAACATTACGTCATCAACCTATACCAGCTTTAGATGTCGTACTTACAAGATGTTGTTTAAGGCCTCTAAGCCCCTAAATGCCCTAAGTGGGGGATGGGGGGAGGAGACCGTATATATATATATATATATAATATATATATATATATATATATATATATATATATATATATATATATATATCTATATATATATATGTGTGTGTGTGTGTGTGTGTGTGTGTGTGTGTGTGTGTGTGTGTTGCGTGTGTGTGATAGCTCAGTGGTTAGAGCATCGAATGCGTTATTCGAAGGTCGTAGGTTTGATTCCTGCTCACGGCTGGTTATTTTTTCACCCACTTTTCTTTCTTCTTTCTTCTTATTTACATTCCATTGGTTCTAATAACTTCCCCTGTACATTCCTTGGCATTACTGTCTGTTAGATCTCATTAATATTGTGTTAAAACACGGAAAAACGAGCCCTTAGGTATACACTTCTTTCCCTTATATATATATATATATTATATATATATATATATATATATATATATATATATATATATATATATATATATATATATATGTATATATATATATATTCAGAAACAATCGACAGCATTTATGGAAGAGGCGGTCACCGTTTCCCGCGGCACAACCGCGTATAAATAGCATCGACGGCACAACCACTTTCCCAAACAAATACCGCGAACGCATCTAAGTGCAAATAACGCACTGCCATCCTGCTGACTGACGCGCAGCTTTTTTTATATATCTTACACATCGTCATTCGCAAAACTAGCCCAGTCGGCTCGGTTAACGTTATTACGCTGCCAGAGTCTCTTGTTTACCCACGAAGCCCGTTTGCGCCTCAATGAACCGCGCACTTGCTCATCGCTGCTTAATGACATGGTGCTTGGGCCTAATAGCGTGGAACCACTCCATTATTATTCATGGCTGAACGTACTCCACTCCTGACCTGGATACCAGCACGCCTAATTTTGAGGGGCCATTATTTGTTATTAGGTACGGGGCAAGAGCGGTGAAGCAGCACTCATTTGCTGGCTTTTCGCGGAGCCATTCGCAATATATGGCCAAATCACGGTCAGGGTCCACAATGCCGCCTCTGGTATCGTGAGAAAAACAATGCCAGTCTCTGGAACCCCCGAAGCTTCCAGTCTCGTCTCATCACCATCGTGCAGCTCTTTAGTTGTGTTTTGGGGCATTTTATTATATAAGTATATTCAGACACATATAAGGATAGATATATTACCAAAATGAATGCAGAGATATAAGCACGCCTTAGTGGGGACCACTGGAATCAGTTTGTCCCAATAAGAAAAAATAAATGGTTGATTGCTTAAAAACATGCACGTGTGCGTAACATAGCTGCTGCATTTATATATCCTCTGGAGTCTGCACATCCACACAGTGCGTCGCACTTTGCAGTAGCTTTACTACATTCCTATGGCAAAGTGCAGCTAATATTAGATTACTAATAAGCGTTAATGGATTCACTGAAGCGTAGGATCTAAACGTGCATAAGTATTGCCTCATGAAAAAACGAACAGAACATACGCGATTATTCTAGACGATAATTATATTATGTAAACTAATCATTAGTCTGTAATCCTGCACACAAGGCCGTTTCACCGCCGAAAAGCTTGCACTGGTGTGCAATAAATCTGTGACCTCGAAGTTTTGACGCGGCAAATCGACACGCGCGGCCCAGAAATAGTGCGCGCCCAGCTGACAATATCTACGGAGCCGGCATTGATTATGTGTGGTGGCACAGTACTAACATTAGGATTGTTTTTCGGGTTCGTTAAGAATATTAACTTAAGTTATAAACTGCAAGGTGACTTAAATCACAACCATTATGTTTGTGTCACGCGCATACAACTAAAGAATTTTTCATTTCTCTTTCTTTCTTTTCTCCTGTTGCCCTCCTCTTTCTAGGTACTTTCTGTCTTCACTTTCTTTCCTACTCACGCAGTAGCATGTATAGGCGTCTTTAGATGCGCCAGCAGAATTCTCCGTTCTTCATTGAAGAGCTGCCTCTAGTTCGGTTACCTATTATCCATTTGATTATACTTGCGCACTTCTCTACTATGTTCCTCGTAACAGCTACAATGATGGTCACTAGAATTATGTTGGATTCGCAACATCAACAACAACTGCTCTGTGTGCGGCACCTGGCTCATTGGGGTCTCCATTGATATTGTTACCCCATTATTTTTTTGTTTTATTTGAACGCATAAACACGTTACAGCTGTGAAAATAGTTGATGTCGCTGAAATTGTAGCTACCTGTGCATTATCATACAGCCCGAAGTGCTTCGTACTATACAACGCCCCGCGACCTAACGGGGAATCACCGAATCACCGCAGCTATTTAATATCATTACCTTGCACAGAGTCTCCTCTCTCTCTCTCTCTTTCTCTCTGTCTCTCTCTCTCTCTCTCACACACACACACACACACACACACACACACACACACACACACACACACACACACACACACACACACACACACACACACACAGTGTTTGATACATTGCTAAATCACTTTCTGAAAAGAAAGTCGAGAACTTATACTCAATAAGGTATTATACCTCATTGTTCAGCTGAGTGGAAGGAAAAAACCTTATCATTTGAACAAATTTTTTGTTTTTTTCTTTCTTATGGCTTCGTTTCCGTGGCACACATTACGCAATTATGCGTTATTCAGGGAAGAGCTATTGTTTCAATACCACTCTACAACAGATGAATATTCTCTCTCTTTTTTTTTGCACATCTGCATTAATGCTTACACAAACGGTCACATTTTCTCGAACCGAGTTACCGATGGTCCCATCTCTGTTTTGTCCATACTTCTACGAACCTCTTTTCTCTCTGTTTTGCTCGTGTTACCACGCCTACTCAGACGGACATCATTATCAGCATTCTCTCCTCGTAACTCTCATCAGAAACATGTTTTCTTGCTTTGCGTCGGTTCTCACTCTTCGTGCGGTTACAATATCAGGCTATCTATTTATGATTTTTAGCTGTACGTTTTTATTTGTACATGAAGCTGACATTCTATGCATATTTCCTCACGGGAGCGACATTCAGAGTACATTTCTTTTGCGAGCACTTCCATTATTTGGTAAGCGTATTTTATCTTACTACATTTATTACTTTATTTCTCGTAAAGACATACCGCTAACGCCACTTAAAGGTCTTTTTTTTCTATCTTTTTAGGTGAATGAGTCATCGTTAGGTGTACGTCCACAATGCTTTTTATTTATTTTATTTACCTCTTGGTGTAAGCTTCTGTCAGGGGACCTGGATAGCATATCTGTTCCTGTTCATTCTTACTTTCTTTTTATTATAAACTGCCCTTCCGAATCGTGTTTCGCGGAGCAACGCATGCAAAACAGATGACACACGTACACACGTAGCTAGGAGGGATCTTGTGTAAACGCGTATGACCGGAAGCTAAATTACGGTACTTTCCGGCGAGGCTGCAGTTTGTCGCATGAAACTGCTGCAGTGGCACACGGTGGTTCGCACTGCATCTTGATTACTGCGGAGACGTTGTCGCGCGTGCTTTACGAAGCACGTGGTCTTTAAGTTTGTTTCACACGTCTCTCTTCTTTCTTTCATCTTGCATAGCTGATCGCTGAAACTCTAGGGGGCGCCTAAGCAAACTCATCTACTCGACTAAGTCGGCTACAACTCTCTCTTTTCTTTATTCTTAATTCTGTGGTTCTTCGTTCTTAGGGCTAGGCCAAGGGTCTTGATTCTCTGCAACATACAAGGCAGCTTACGGCGTTGTAAAAGCAACATCTTGGTCGGATTTTAGAAACAACATTCACAAAAAGACATTTTGCTTCGCTTTGTTTGGACACAATACTTGTCGGGTCCTTTGCCTATGTTTTACTTCTATCGTTGTTGTCATCGTCATTGTCGACATCGTCGTTCTTGTTATTGTTGTCATTTCTTTATTTATTCGTCTTTTACAAGTAGCCACGCGCTAATCGGAGAAAATGGCGTGCATTTTGCGGTAATCAGTCCCTTAGGGCGCTGTTAGTAACTCTATATTGTAGCCACAAAATTCGGATTCCCGACACAAGGACTGGAATACACCGGCAGGACTTGGCGTAGTGTTTCGCAATTTCGTACGTGAAGCTTCAGATATGGCGACGGTCATGTAAGCTGTCCTTCCAACTACCCACGGTATAGCTCATACGTAGAACATATCCTGTAATCATGTTGCATGTATATTTAGAGATAGAGAATGGAAGATGAAGGCCCGGAAGTTAACTGTAGCTTATGGTTTTCTACTGAGGAGAGAAAATAAGAAACGAAAGTACGTGTACCTATGTAGGTACATAAAGAACCATCTGTATGGAATGTATTCGTGGTCATCTATGTGACCACTTTCTTTGTATTACACTTTGACCTTAGTGCCTGCCCATTCATTATTCGCTATTAACCGTATATGTACAGTGTTTCTATCTTTTGTTTCTTATCATCGCCTCGGTGGAGTCATCCCTAGCGAGTCAACTTTCACATAATTTGCCACGTGTTTACGGTCCAACTACTGTTTGGAAGCCAACTACTTCAGTCAAATGTTTGGGAGTTTTGGAAATTTCTATTATTGTTTTAAGTCATGAGGCCAGACTTATCTCTTTAGATTGCTTATTTGTAGCATAAATATGCCTCCGGTCGCAACAGCCTACATATCACAAGGACATTTTTATTGACAAAAAGATTGCTTAACTGACCTACATATCACAAGGGCATTTGTATTGACAAAAGGTTGCTTAACTGACCGGCAGGACAAACGCATGAGTGAGGCCTGGTCACTTCACGTAAATTTTGAAATGCAAGGTATACAATTGGCCTATCTTTTTTTTTTCATGAAAAGCCAGTTGTTCAGATAAGTGCTCCGTCTACTGCTTAGTATGCTAATCGACGCAGTTGACTAAACAGATGAAATAATCTGTTTATTAGCTATAGTTACCCTATATTTCGTGATAGTTAACTATATTTATTATTAAATAATATAGCTAAGTTTACCACATGCTTTAGTTAACGATTGTTAACTGTGATTCTCACTATATTTCAATAAAAATGGTCGAAATTTTCACAGTTAAAGTTGTTACAGACGAAAGGTTCGTTAAAATAATTCGTGGGGGCTCAGGACAAGCCATTTGTAAGAGAATGTGTGAAGATGACATGAAGCATTCTGCACAGCAGGGAAAATTCTAATTATATATATGTATGTCTTTTCATATATTTTTGTACAGTCTCTTTTGTGTTCTCTTTCATTCCCCGTACTTGGCCAGCTGGCCTAAGAACTGGCTAGCATCTGTCTTTCCACCTGGTTCTTCCTTCCTTCCTCGATAATATTAATATCTGGGGTTATACGTTCCATAACCACGACATGATTATGAGAGATGCTGTAGTGAAGAGCTCCGGAAATTTCAAACATCTGGTGTTCTTCAGTGTGCATTGACATCGTGCAGTGCATGGGCCTCTACCACTTGGCTCGATCAAAAAGTGACAGCCACAGGTGGGATCGAACCGGCTACCTTTGAGTCAGCAGCCGAGCATCGTAACAACTGTTATTCCACCGATGCGGTCTTCTTCCTTGCTTCCGGCTTAGTGAGAACTCGAAGTCAAGCACGCCTTCCGGTGTTGGTAGGATGCGTTTGTTATCGAGCTGTTCGAGACGCTGACGAATGGTTAAAGAAAAAGAAGGGGGAAGAGGGCACGAGACGTTATGCTGGTGCTGCCCATCAACAACGTTCCAGGAAGGGCGGCAATGTTCGAGTTCTCGGCAGTGAAAGTCTTCGCTTTCGCCTTCCTTGGAAATTCTGCGGGGGGACCTTTTTATAAACAAAGCGAATTTCTCAGAGCAATCAACTTTGCGCAGCTGCCGAGAGGAAGTGAATAAAACGTCGTAGACGTTACGCTTTTTTTTCATGCCTTTCAAACAGAGTTATTTTTGTTACAAATTTTCGTGAGACAATTTGCTAACTTTAAAGTGGACTAGGAAACTCCAGGAACTTTGGCCTAGGACTTCTGTGGAGATTGAGCCTTCTTTTCAGTTTTTTATTTACCCTTTTGCTTTGCTCAATATATACAGATGATGTGAAGTTGACATCTTTCATCAGCGAGCTTTGCATGGGCATCCCACAGCAACCAATAGCGGTGACGTCAGATTCTTCGTGGTGTAGAGAAAGCCTCACGAGAAAAGCCTCTTTTTTTTTGTTACAAACAGTATTTTACCAGCCTTCAGGGCTGGCTGGTAGAGTGCGAACTTGATAAGAAGTTGAAATAGATAAATTACGGCATATGCGCCTGTACGAAATTAAATAAATCTGATTGAGAAAAAAAAAACAGTTCCTTTTATTTTTACTTGCCTCCTCACAAAATATATATTTGCACTCTAAAGGTCCCAACTGTATAGTATTAATATCCTATATATAAAGTAGGTAAGACGTCTTAGAAGTAATCACAATTTCTTGTACTTTTTTGTCTTACCTTCCACTTCAATTGCTCGAAAAGTCAGTTTTGAAATAATCAATATTACGTTAGCACCCAGTAGGTGACGTTTCCTTCCAATTCTATACTCGCGCACTGATTTTTTATTGTACATTTTAGAATATAGAGATATACGGGATCTCAAGTACAAAATGGCTGTTTGAGACAGGGCAATACACAGCATTCTGTGTTATCGGCAACATTTATTCACAAAATAATATGATCTTAGTGAAGCATAGCGCCTAGAAAACTGAACAAAGGAGAGAAGGCACAGAAAAGAAATACATAGGGATGAGGGCACAGGACCGGCGCCCGTCCCCTGTCTCCCCCTTGTGTTGAATTTTGTTTTTTTAGGGCCATGTCCCGCTATAAACCTATACCAGCTCGTCCAGTACACCACAGAATGTGCACTCGTGAATGCAACACTCAACTTATCCTTATATTAGGAAAGACCAGGAGCCAAACTCACGAAAATCATCTCTCTTAAGTGCGCTTCTCCAATGGTCGGTCAGCTTTGCAAATAATACGTCCCGCATCTCGATTGGCCGAAATATTATCTTCCAAAAATTTTCAGCGCAAGAAGCTTTTTTAAACACGGGCCCAGGTAACACCCGTAGTTGTGAAATCATGAGAGACCTCTTACATGTTGTTTCATTTCCTCGTCGATTACACTGTGTCCTAGGAGCTTTCGGACCATGTCGTACAATTCCACTGTGACATAACCCAGATGAGAGACTCGTCTTCTAAATTCAGTCTGCTAGCATTTGGAAACGGAAGTTCATCGGTTTGGTTCTACTAACCCTTCTTATTTCGCAGTCCATACACTGTGATTAACGTTTTCACCATCACTGTCTCGTGTGTAAGGTGATTAAAAATAGTATTTTCCACCTCAACGTTTTAACGGTGTTTTAAAGTTTATATCTCCGGTCTTTCTGTAATGCATCAAGAAGAATCCGCTGTTGCAATTGTGACTCAGCTGTGAGTCGATGTTGCCAGTTGCACGCTAGGAGGATACCAGGAAGCAATCGAGTTCTCGTGTCACGTTGGCCCGTGGGCTCTGTGGCAGTGTCAATTCTTCAATGCCGTGTAGAAAACTGGATGCTCCGATTCCTGGTTAACCTCCATGCCTTTCCCTCATTTTATTCTTCCTCAATTCTTCAATACACTAATTTAGATTGCCACGTTAAGACATGAGTAAGGTGCTCACGCTAAACCTGTCTATGGGGACATTGTCGATGGAGCATGGCTGCCGTTTACAGTCAGCGATCTCACATTGAACCACATACTTGAGCGATCCTTCATCATCATAAGCCTGACTACGCTCACTGATACTGAGCGATACTTACTTCACAATAAAACGCAACAAGCCAGAATGATCCAGTACAACGCCCTTTGTCTTCCGCTTTATATAGTTTCATGAATTTTCCGACATGGTGACAATCAAATGACTGAGCCCTGCAGAGAACGGTCTGCTCCCTATGTTGTGAGGATATACGTTAGGTGACTGGTTAGGTGACTGGTTAAGACGAATTGTTATATATATATTTCCTATCGAAGAAGAACAATACGCCAACTGACAACTGTGGTGTAGAGAGAAACAGAGAATAAAGGCGTATCTATCAGAGCCTACTGCAATAAAGGCTCTTATAAGCGCCGTTACACAAAGTAAAACGTTAGTGAGGGAAGCTAGAGAATGGTCATTTCTTCGAAACTGTGTCTCAAGAGAGCTCCCGCTTCAGCAAGCAATTCTTATTTGCTTTATTTGTCTGAAAATGAAAGTATGGATGAAAATAATGAACAGGAGTAGAAAGAGAAACAGCTGTGGCACAATTTTTTCGATAGAGAGACTCAACTGAAGAAGAGACCTTCCCCCTGACTGTTCATCACTGAAACCTTTTCTGAGATACGCGATGAAAACCATCAAAAGAGAGAAAAAGCGGTGAAGATAGCAACCTTCCACGTTTTTTCATTACGCAAAAACTGAATGATCGGAAAAAAGACCACAGATGCTTAATAAAAAAAAATGAGGCAGCGTATATGGCCTTTGGTTCCTTTTTGAAACGAACCATCAGAGAAATGAAAAGAGGGTACTAACTTTGTTATTGCTACAGCAAAAAAAAAATCTGTATTATCAGATGACGATGAAGAGTAAGCACTTCTGACAGGACGACGCCTTCAATATCAGCCAGCGTTCTTGCAATTCCGAGAATGTTCTACATTTTCCACTGGCCTCATGCTGCTCCTGCATGCTCGGTGCGCAGACATACCACGTCAGTTCATAGTCAATGCGCAATTACTAGTGTAGTTTTGCCGTTTCATCTGTGTTTCCTACTGTAGTTTTCATTAAGGCCAAAACCTTAGACGCCTCATCAAAAGCTAATTGCGGCCGCTGGTGTAAGCAGGAGTATGCCGCTGGGCAAACTTTCGAAATTATGGGCAAAAATCATCATTTCATGGTTTTACCTCAGGACGTTATCACTGCGTCACATGCTGACGAATTGGGGACATCACTGCGACGTCACATAAGCTGGGCTCACGTGGGGAAGTGGTCCCATGCCATCGCCGCTTCTTCAAAGGCGGGCCGATTCTGCTGGCACGGCAAAGTCACGTGCAAAAAGCTTTCGGCTTGTGAGGAGAAGGTAAGGCTTGGAGTCATCTGGCAAATGAATAGGGATCCGTATCACATTTTTTTTTCATTGCAGTACTAACAGCCACCCTTCCTCAGACGAAGAGGAGGAATACTTTGCGCCAGTTAACTCTGCACTCTGTTCATAAAAAACTTATTTCTTATCTTCTAGACTTGGCCGCCTCTCCTTTAACAACCCTTGGAGTAGTTCATGCGTGTTGAACGCAGTTATGCCTCGTTACCTGCGTTTTAATTATCCCGCTTTTGACTCTTCGCATCTCGGTCTTTTTTTGTTTGAGTCTGTCGTCTCAGTTTTTAAGGACTCCCACGTAGCGCATCTCCGGGATTTCACCAGCACTTATACCGCATCGTCCGGACCAGCAGCAGATGATGGCGAGGAGGGGGGGGGGGGGAATCGCATCCATTTCTTGTTCCACGCATCCTGCTGGAAAGGGAGCCGGTGTTCCCCGCTATTTTCTCTGAAGCCAGCGCCCTCTTTTCCCTCCTTTTACTTTACCGCGCTTCCCTAACGGCCCTCACTCTCGCCCCTTATTTACCGCACGAGATCCCTCGCCTCCTTTTCCCTTCCCCCGCACTGCGCATGTCCCGACGAGGGCGCGCTCCGCGAGCCGCTTGCAGTCCGTCGCGCGCCGCGCCGGTGCCGCTACTTGTTCCCTATAGAGCCCCCAAGTGGCAGTCGTCAGTCCGGCTGGACCGTCGTCGCTTTCCCTACGTTCCGCGCGTTACCTTCGCGCTGGCCTTAACTTTTCCAGCTGGCGGGGCCCATGTAGGTGACGGCTTCATTCTTGCTTTTTTTATTTTCCCGTTTCCTTTAGTTGATTTACTTTTCATTTAGCCATTTTTGCTTTCGCCGAAAAAAAAAACTGTGCCTCTTCGATTCTTCGTCAGTTATACAACAAGTCCGTGTTGCTGCATCAAAGTTTTTCCCGGGAGCTCAAGCAACTGCTAGGCGTTGTTATTTTTTATTAGCGCTATCTTTTTACACGGGATTAAACTGACTGAGATAAGATTTGAAGGTGCCGACAGCGATCAAGATTTATAGCAAGGGCGCAACGTTTGATTCTACTGTTTCATGGTCTTTCGAAACCTTAATAAGTTCTTCCTAACAAACCGTAGGGGAAAGCTTCCGTTTCGTCGACCTTGTGCATCAAAGCACTTACTTGCTATCGCCACGTGGGGCACCGGTAGTTTTCCAGCCCCGCATTCTTGGGACTAATACTGTTAGGAAAGCTTGCAGCTTGCGTTCACTTGATGCCCTCCGTTCTCCCTTGACGCTTCTCTGCACTGCACCATTCCGTGAGCCGGCAAGTTTTTTTTTTCCCGAGTGTTCAGTGGTGGTGTCGTTGGTGATGTGATACTTCAACCGAGACGTCGTATGTGCCTTTCGCTTGTTTCTTATTCAACCTTGAGAAATGCCGGACGCCCGCAGCGGATGTTTGGAATACGCGAAATCATGCAATACCAGTAAGTGAGTGCTACTACTGCAGCCTGGTATTGAGGAAATAGTGATGTGACAAAACGAAGCGAGGGTGATAACCTCGACATCCTTACCACCACATCGGTTGTGTCATACTGCGTTGTGACCGAGGACTAAGCAAGGGTGTTGTGAACTGCGTGTGTGTACGGAATAAGGGCCGGTTGCAACACGGGAGACATAGTTTCAAGTTGCATTATTTTGCAGCGTCATTGTGTCCCTTGTGACTCAACTTCAGGCCAACCTCTCCACCCCCCTGCCCCCAATCTTTAGTTGTGTGAGAAACAGTGAAATGTGCCGTCATTGCGTCTCTTGTGGATCTTTCAGTCGTCTCGAACTTCTTGCCACTCCACTGCTCACTTTTCCGTCTACCGTGCCCGCCTTCGTCCGCAGTAGATGCCACAGTGCCACACATCCTGTGGATTTCGCTGCGCCATCGCCATTTGCTTCCGTCTGTTCTTCCGTCTCTCGCCGCTTTCCGCACCGGAACGAGTCTTCTTCGTGTCGGCCGTTACGTTGGAATAACTCCGTGCCCATTTTTCCGCGTCGTCGTACAGCCGCCTCGACCTGCGTCGTTGTCGTCGAAGCTGCTGACTCAGTGCAACGGCGTCGAGCCTCGTCCTTCACCGCAGGGCTGCCGTTGTCGTCGGGATTCTTCGTGGTGAGCGCACCGGTCCGGTGCGTGGTCGCCGGCGCGTACCGCAACGCGCGTGCGACGACGTGAGTCCACGGTCGTCCCGCTGGATACCCTCGGCAGCACGTCGCCCTTGCTTCCGGTCGCGCCGGAGCGCAAGAATGTAAGCTTCGGCGGCGACTTGCTGCTCCCCGACGGCTGCGCCGGAAACCACCACGTCCGGCCGGCCAGATCGGCGCTGCTGGACTTGCTCGAGCATGCCTCGAATCAGGTGAGTCCGCAATTATTCGTCAATGCGGCGGTCGGGTCGCCGCAGAGACTCGTCACGAGAGGTCTGGCATGGTTCACACAAGGCTTCAATTGCGGTTATTAGCCCCTCGAATTTGGATGGGCCGTCTGCAGACGTGCGAAGTACACACATGAGATGACCTGGCAATAACTTTATTGAGGTCCTGAAGAGCTCACGCCCGGCGTTATTCAGGTTGAGCCGGTGACTATTCACCCATGATGGTACTGGCAGGCGTGAACCTACTGTAACTACTTGGGCGTTTTGGACTTGGTGTAGACGTCCTGGATCCTTGAAAACGGATTCGGAGGAGTTCTTGGTTTGAAGTGAAATCGCCTCTAAGTGTGGGCATATTCAGAGCATGCATTCGAAATTGCAACAATCGTATCCGCAAATCGCGGCATTCCTGTAAGTTTTTCTGTTCTCTTAAGAGCATTAAGAGAGAAGTCTATAGGGTAAGATCTAGCATGCTGCATTCTAAGCCTAGTTGCCTTAGCTCTGCTAAGCTTGGCGTGTAACCAGGGGAATTTTCTACAGCTGCTTTTAATGAGTGATAATCTCAACTACACAATTTCGAGCCATTCAATATTGCATTCCGTAAAGGCAAAATGAAGCAATGTGTTATTTTGCGCAAGTGTCAGCACGAGTTCATACAGTGCGAAATTGCTTAATTATTTCACTCCGCTTTGTTCAATTTTTATTAAAAGATAATTATGATTAAAGATACAGGATAGATATGTACTTTTTGTATTGTAGTCATTTCGAGCAACCAAAAATAACACCTTTGATGTGAGCCCTGAAACTCGGTGCGTCGAACACTGCATAATCTTCACAAAAGTGACCAACGACCATCAAGAGTGGCACATTGAGGTTAAGTCAAGATACCTTCAGCATAAAGAAGGTTCAGCTCATTGTATGCATGATGAATATTCCCCTTTTGTTTATTTATTTATTTATTTATTTATTTATTTATTTATTTATTTATTTATTTATTTATTTATTTATCTTGTCACTCATTCAATGAACTGGCAAAAGCAAGTTGAGTCTGCACCTGAGGACGTCGTGCCTCAAGGCCTTAAGCTATAACTGTTACGACATCACACTAAGTTCCGTGGGTGCTTCGAGAAGTCTTTTTTTAAGCCTTTCACAACATGAAAGTCATCGTGATGCCGTTCGTGAAAGAATTTCTTTGTGACCTACCCACCTTATTTCGGCTATTTTTCTTTTTACTTATTAAAGCGATCTATAATAAACGTTGGTGCCTTATAACGGCCGCAAAGTCCTTTTTCCTGTGCAAAGGAAATATTCAATGCTGAAAAAAATTTAATGATCACAAAACAGTACATGCAACAGAACACATGATGTGCAAATGCGGTACAATCCAACAGCTCATGAGTAACAAACATATGAGCTCTTGTTCAAGCTGGTCACAGAAGTTCACACATGCCCGTACTAATTGCGGCGTTCTGTGCAGCGACACACAGGGAAACACACAAAGTAGCAATAATCACACATATCATGAAATGCAATATTACAATATTCTGTAATTCTGAACACATAAGATTTATGAAAACGATTTTGCTTTCATGATAAAGTGCACATTAACATTCCCCTAATATATTTGCTTCTTTGAGAACGTTGTGCAAGCCGACAAGCATTCTTTTCTAAAGGACCGCTGTTGGCCACGGACCAAGCGTTTTCTTTGCTGTGTATGATTGTCTCTCCTTTTTTTAAATACATGTATATACGGAGAAGTTAGTGTTAATGCATGGCGCCGGCTACTCCTCTTCTTTTGCACGAAAGTCATCTCTTAAAAAAAAAAACAGAACTGCTCGTAATAAATTTCTTACTGAATCATGTTTAGCTTTTGATCTCCTGATAGCCACTGCATCTGTATTTCACTGTTCCTTCTTTCTTCATAACGTTCGGCAGCACCTTATTGGGAAATTCATTTGTGTAAGAAAATGTGCGCATGCTCCTGCCAATAATAAGTTTGCGTATTTGTTCATCTTTAGTCTAGTTTTAGTCTAGATAGATCTTTAGTCTACATATTTTGTTCCAAAAAAAGAAAGCTGGCAATGTTACGCGAATCTTTGACAGCTTTCTCAAATCATTGGTAACGTCAACGTTTAAGATTTTCACAAGATCTATTCAGCAGTTCGGCGTAGGTTGCGAGACATTTGCTTTTTCACTTCATGATAATTTTGCATCTTGCATCTAACAATGTAACGCGCCGTGTCCATTCAAAGAAAATTATTCTGGTGTTATGCTTTCGTTGTTTATACGAACCGTATTCTATTCATTACAATCCTTCTGGAAAACCCGACAGAGGTAAGAGATTGTAACAAAGTAAGCTTGTTGTAAACTCTATAGTTGACAAATTCTTGTAAATTAGATTTTTCATTAATGTTTACAAATTCATCTGTCCAAGGTTATTCATGCTAATATTATACGCATAGAAATAAAATTAGCTGTTGGGAGCTGATTTAGAAGTCATTCTCCAGATAAAGTATTAAAACTCGTTCTTCATCGCTGCATAAGCAAGTCGAGTGTGGTGTGCGCTTTTGTTTAGCGCTAAGCAAAGGGGGGAGGCAGGTTAAGACAAGACTTTTTCATCTAAGTTTGATACCATTACCCAAGTTCAAATTTCACTCCAGTTTATATTGTTAAAGAGCACGCAGAAATGCTCTGTGAGATTTTATGTCCTTGTACAGAAGCGTTTTGATTTTTGTGGCATTTTCCGTGGCAGCAGAAATGACTTTGACATTCTGAGAAGAGACGAGCAGTGGCAGGCAATCCTTTCGAAACACGGCTCTTCTTTCTGAAAAGAAAATAATTACATATAAAAAAGGTATGGTAAGATTACAATGATCGACATGGGAGGTATATAGTACAGAGCCTTGCGGGCTTTATCAAGACGTCTGGTCACAGACATATCACTACGTTCTAAGGACCGTAAGAGAATCGCTGCTCGCACAGCAGAAAACTGGGAGAGTTCTTTTAAATTTCTTTAGTTGTTTGGATGGTTGCCTCTAGTGTTTCAACATGCTGAACGAATTGTATGTTTTGAGGCTGTACAGTTTAGTACAACAGCTGGTGGGAATGAATGCACAGATAAGGCTGCTCACGCATCAATCATAAAGCAAACGTCGTTCCCACTGCGTTTTCCAGAACAGACGCTGTGAGGCAGATTCGTCAACTCGCATACACTTTCGAAGCAGAACGCGCTACACACAAGGCATGCCCGACTTCTACAGGTGAACTCTACACTGAAACTCCAAACTCCATCCGGCCCTCATCGACGCGAAGTCTCGCATTTCTATCGCCATTGGTTGGAGGCTGCTTTCACGAAACCCTAAACAGCGTTTATCGAAGTGACTTACAGTGCGGCATGGGGTGTCTGTCGAACCAACCGGAAATATCGAACGCCTGTTGTGCCACTGTCCTCGCTTTTGCCTCGGGTAGACGGGCACATGCCAGTACATTGAGACGACTGGATAGTCGGCCACTTTCTTTGCAGATGCTACATCAGCACCGTCTACATCTCTCGACAGCTCACAAGGCACTGAATTACCTCTTGTGCTTTTTGAGGACCATGGGCTCGCGTGAATGCCTCTGACGTGTGGTGCAGTTCTGCACGCTGCAATTAATTCACTGCATCTTTCTCCCTTTTCTTTCTTTTCTTTCTCCCCTGTTTCTCATCTTTCTGTATCCCTTCCCTAATCCCCCAGTGTAGGGTAGGCAACCGGCAGTTTTTTTGGCCAACCTCACTGCCTTCTTCCTTTGTGTTTGCTTCCTTCCTGCCTTCGAAGATCTTTCTTCACGATTTCAGATCGACTAATCATCTCTACGCGTTAAGAAATTATATATGAAGAAAGGTCTGCGTATAATTGGCCTTCTCAAATATCCAAGTTTAAGTTGTGTGTTTAGAAAAAGTGGATAACGATTTAGAGTACTAGGTGCTTTATACTAACACTCAGTTGGTGTCTTTCCCACCTAAATGTGTGTCTTGCTGTTCTCTTTCGCGCCTTTTAGGCAATTTTGTGCCAGTAATCAAGTGCTAGTTTCTGACGATAGTACTTTATTTTTGTTTTTTTAAGCTCACGTGATGTGTTTTGATCTCATGGGTGTTGTTTTATTGTTTTTTTGTACTACTGCTTTTTTCTCGTGTTCCTTTATATAAGAATGGTTTGTTTGCTAGCCCTACAACCTGCTATTAGAAAACGGTTCATAGGTATGAAGAAAGGTTCGTGAATGTTCGGTTAGGGATATAAATAAAAACTTACAGTGAACAACATCACACTGATTCCGACGTTTCGTTTTCTGTATTAAACTCGAACGCTATGAACAAATCACAACTCTGATACAGGCGGGTCCGCAGCCGAAACGTCAGAACAAAAGTCGTTTTTCTTAACTAGCTGTGACTTTACATATAAACATAAAAATTCAGTTGGTTTGGTACTCTGCAGTAGTGGGGCTGAAAGGAGGGGGGCATAATAGAGATAAAATTTAGAGTAAAACAGACAAAGAATAAAAGCAGATCATAGTCACACAATCACCGCAGTTCATAGCACAGTGGGTCGCATGTATACACTATTCAGACTCGCTCTTTGAGGTTTGTTTGTTGTTCGCAAGCACCGCAGAAATTGCACTCGTATCCCTTCCGCCTCGTCGGCTCATAATGTGTGCGTTAAAACGAGTTCTTCCAACTGTTGGCGTGAGAGTTAACAACATTCTGTAGGTAGGTATATAAGTAGAGACGGGTGGCATGTGATTCGCTGAATGCATTGCGAAATACGAAACCTCCCGCTTTGTTCCTACGGCGCGAAAAGAGATTAGGTTTTCACAAACTCGGATGTTTGAAGGAATGCTTTACAGCTACCGCGTATTCAGCGCAATTCGATCCCGCATTGCCACGTAGTGTTATCGCCTGTCGACTGACAATTGTTTCTGGAAGACTGCTTACAAACTGTTAGTGTCAGTAGCTGTAGCCGAGTGGTTGGTCTCACCATATCGAGCTTTTATATGTCGTTTCACGGTACTGCGGAGAGCGTTGATAGATAGATAGATAGATAGATAGATAGATAGATAGATAGATAGATAGATAGATAGATAGATAGATAGATAGATAGATAGATAGATAGATAGATAGATAGATAGATAGATAGATAGATAGATAGATAGATAGATAGATAGATAGATTTGTGGGGTTTAACGTCCCAAAACCACCATTTGATTATGGGAGACGCCGTAGTGGAGGGCTCCGGAAATTTTGACCACCTGGGGTTCTTTAACGTGCACCCAAATCTGAGTACACGGGCCTACAACATAGATAGATAGATAGATAGATAGATAGATAGATAGATAGATAGATAGATAGATAGATAGATAGATAGATAGATAGATAGATAGATAGATAGATAGATAGATAGATAGATAGATAGATAGATAGATAGATAGATAGATAGATAGATAGATAGATAGATAGATAGATAGATAGATAGATAGATAGATAGATAGATAGATAGATAGATAGATAGATAGATAGATAGATAGATAGATAGATAGATAGATAGATAGATAGATAGGCAGGCAGGCAGGCAGGCAGGCAGGCCATGCCGCAGTGGTGTAGTGGTTCACGTACTCGGCTGACCATCCTGGCATGTAGACCATCCTAGTATATAGTGCCTATGGGTGAAAGCCAAAGGTCATCATCATGATCATCAGCCTGACTACGTCCACTGCAGGACAAAGGCCTCTCTAATGTTCCGCCAGTTAACCCGGTCCTGTGCTTGCTGCTGCCAATTTATACCCGCAAACTTCTTAATCTCACCTGCCCACCTAACCTTCTGTCTCCCCCTAACCCGCTTGCCTTCTCTGGGAATCCAGTTAGTTATCCTTAACGACCAGCGGTTATCCTGTCTACGCGCTACATGCCAGGTCCATGTCCATTTCTTCTTCTCGATTTCAGCTATGAGCCAAAGGTCCCCTGTATGCCTGATATAACTATTTTTAAACACCTCGTAGCAATGAATGAATAAATGTATCATCCGGTCTGCTCCTGCTTTTCTTCCACACCTAAACCTTGACACGGCAAGTCCGACACCTCATTGATTGGAACTGCCAAGCATTCATCTAAAGGTAATAGAAAATATTTAATCTAGGTGAAAATTGCACGCGAATAAATATTGTGATTTTGAGTAAACATAGATATTCGCATATAGAAATAAGGGTTAGATCAACATGACTGTTGAGACGAGCACAGTCGTGAACGTTTTCACTTTTCTCACTTGAATCAAAACGCAAGTTGAGAATCTCTTGCTTCTGTTTTAGGTGCTCGTTTATACTTAGCCGAAATGATGATCCGCGCTTAAAATGGCAGATTTCTAGATATTATTGGTATTCTTATGTTTCGTGGTTACTTAAGCGCTCTTTACGCGAAATTTATTATTCAAACGCAGTGCGTGTTTCGTTTTTCTAATATGCTAAATTCGTTACTGCTCTCCGGAGCCTCTAGCTAAGCACTTAAACACGACTCGTCAGCTCATCTAGTTCTCAAGTTAAGCGATGAATTTTTCAACCGGGTATTTAACTCCCCTCGCTCCTCGTAAGAACCATCACAAAATAGCGCCAACGTAGCAGCTCTAAGATAATTTATTCACCCCAAGGACTTTCTTTTTGATTCGGGTACTGGAGTGAACCCGTTTTAACTACGCGCTACAAGAAGCGATTTCTTAATTGATCAATTGCTGCAGGCACGGTCTAGCCAATTACACAGGTAATGACTTCGAAGAGCTGTCACACGTTTCCTTACGCTTTCAATCTTTCACAGCCTTTTTCTTTTGTCTATATATAAGGTAAGGTCGTGGGTTCGATGCTGGCTGCGGTAGTCTCATTTTGATGGATGCGAAACGTTAGAAACTCATGTACATTGCCATGTCAGTCGACTTTACGGATCATCTGGTGGCATAAAATTTTTGAGCCCTCCAGCCTTATAATCGTATAGTGGTGTCACTCCGTAAAACCCCAGATGTGGCGTATAATGTATAGAATAGCAAACCATGGATTTTTATCTGGGCAAGCTCGATGTGTTTGTCTTGTATCTTTTGAACGATAATAATCCTACCACGCCTAACCTTTATTATGCGTCCGTGCTGGGGCCGAATTCAGGAAACTTCTCTTGAATTTTCAGCCCGTTCGGCGTATACCATATGTCCCGCATCGTGACTGGCTGAAATAATGGAGTACAATTTTTTTAGCTTAGCACATTTTTGCGAATACCTGCGCTAATTTTCTCTTCCCACATTTCTTTCCAACTTTATTCCTCTCTCTCTTCAAAGGAGGGTAACAAATCAGATGTCTTAATTCTGTTTAGCCTACCTGCCATTTGCTCACTTTTTTATTTCAATCGCACTCTTTTTCTTGAGTGCAATAGGCAAGGTTGGGTTGGCAGACTAAAAGAAAACTAGAAATAGAAAGTACACTTGAGGGAATCGCTCGTTTCGTACAATTTTGGGGCCGCAGCAAGCCGGAGTGAAAAGTGGCGTATGCAATACACAGTCTCATACCTCATACACCTATATAGCAGTACCTATATTAATTTTTTATTGTCATTGTTTCTAAACATATATAAGTTACAAAGACCACAGCAGGTATATTGCATATCAGTATGAACACAACTGTAAATTTATCGTCTATATTTGCGTTGCCTATTGCAATAACTCGGACAACAAGCACCGAGATAATACAGCCATGAGTTAATGCATGGGACTCCATAGCAGAGGTCTTAACACCGTTTCACATCGCTCCGAGAAGCAGCTCAGTCGGTAGAGTAACATTTACGGCGAAGTTCACGGTACGATCTCGTTTTTCCAAAACCCGCAATGATCGCACATTGCGAGGCTTTTATTTCTCATTGTATCTACAAAAGACAACGTTCTTCCGTGCGTCGAAGAGGCGCATCACTCGAATCTTCGGCAGCACCGCGTATAACAAAGCGAATCTCCGTTTTAAATCGCCGCTTTGTTATTGCGCAAGTCGCAATTCTAACCAAGAATTCCCGGGGGAAAAAATGGCGAAAAATGAGAGAAAGCTTTTACCCAGCGCCGCTTTTCGCGTGCGAGCTTTCCTTGCACTCGTTGGAAAATACCCGTCGCGCAAGCAAAAAGCTTAGCGCGGAAGCGAATGCGCTAATGTAAACCATGTTTAGATATTCTACGTATACTGCATTCCAGCTAGCGCACGCCAGACCGATACCGCGAATGTATATATACGTCACCCTGCGTGAATATTCTTTACGACATCTCTGTTTCCACAGATAGAATTTCCTTCTTTTTTCCGTCTATTATTCAGCTCGGTCGCACCTCCTAGGGCGCCGTGCAAGCCGTGCCCGGCTGTGCGCAGTTAGTTAGGTATATAACTGGGTCAATACGAAGTCCTATTACACGCGCTATTCCGAGAGTTAGACGACTAAGCCCCCCGAAAGAGCTTATTCATTCGTCGCAACTAGCAGGCTTCGTGCATTTGGAATTGCGTTTTCGCCGTCCTTCGATTGGGCTTCCACCGGATGTGGGGCATTGCGAAAAGCGCGTTTCAGTTTTTATTGCACTCTCGATCTCCGCCTTCGTGTGTATCGTTGTTTCGCTCCAATTTCGCGATAAAATACGAGAGCCGGGGTCTCCAAGTTTTCACCGAGTCAAGTGTGTCCCAGTTTCTAGGTAACGTCGCGGACAAAACATCTGTATAAGAGCATAAAACAAACATTGTCGACAGTTTCCTCATTTACGGTGCTGCCTTTATTAATAATTAAAAAAAACCCAGGAGCCATTTTTCTATCGTGGAAAGGGGGCAAGAAAATCTTGGCATGCACGACTTACTTCCTTCTCTCTTTCTTTCTTTCTTTCTTTCTTTCTTTCTTTCTTTCTTTCTTTCTTTCTTTCTATTGCATTGCACAGCACTCCCTCCAGACCATTTCCTTTATGTCGGCAAGAAGACTTTCATCAATGGGCTTAACAGCGCCACACTTCAGTTACTGCAGGCAACAAAGACAATCATACATTTGTATTCAGGCAACAGCCAAATGTGGAAACATGGAACAAGAGACCTATGTCTCTTGCGCAACTTAGCTGGACACTGGGGCGATTAGGCACAAGGACCAAAAGACGCGTGAAGTTGTAGAATCATTTGAAGACAAAAAAAAGCGATAGACGTGTGCGTAAGCCACCCGTCAATGGCTGTCACTGATGCTGTGGTTTTGTATCTGCAGCTTACGTAGTTAGAAACTAGGTTTGGGCTGATGAGGTTTTGTCAACGCCTGTCTTTGTGCCAAAAAGAGAGAGAAAAAAAACTTTATTCAATACGACAAGTTTCTGAAGATATATATCCTCTCCCCTAGATGGCAGCCACGTTTTTACATTATTCTTTCAGTAGATAGGCAGCGTCTGTGCCATGTACTTTCTTCTGTATCTTATGTTGTCGGCACTGGAATTGTTATTAATGTACGCCAACTAACATAATTGGCACAAATCTATCTATCTATCTATCTATCTATCTATCTATCTATCTATCTATCTATCTATCTATCTATCTATCTATCTATCTATCTATCTATCTTATCTATCTATCTATCTATCTATCTATCGATTTTTTTTCTCATACCGATTATGCCCATGTACCAGAGTTTGGCAGCATTAACACCAGCCTATAGCGAGATCTCGTCACTTTTCAAGCCAGCGCAGCACAGCCGACCGGCGTCTCTCGTCACGTAAGCCTATAAGCGCGGGATTGGGTTGACCAGCGAATTCATACGTTCGTATTCGTACGCAGCTCGAACGTTTTTTCATTCACGCACGCACAGTGCCGCAAGGTCGCCCTGCGCCGAGGCCTCTCGATCGCGTATGCATAGCGAGACGCGAGAAAAGAATGCGTGAGTCGAGAATGCGTCAGTCTAGACCCTGGCTGGCACGGCGGTTGGCTTCTTCTTTGACCGGGGTTAAGGAGCAAGCGCGTTGTGTGATATATTGGGAGGGAGAGTGCGATATAGAAGGTGGCTGTAGAGTGTTTGAGTAGGCCGGGGAATATGAAGAAACGATATCAGGAGAACCGAAAGAGAACTAAGAAGATGAATGAGAGGCGTATGGGACAATAGGACGAAGATGACGATGAAGGGACGTGGGCAGAAAATGCAAGCAGGTTATGGCGGCCAACGTGATGGGGAGGCCTGTATGCAGAGTGCATGGATACCTAGCGTCTCGCTGATATGCGGGGTGCTTATTTTAGATTCACGCTAACAAAAGGAAATATTAAGGCAGAGACGCATATAGGGTGTATACGCGTATTCATGTTTGTTGTTGCTGCGCGTCTTTTCCTGCCATTCATTCTGATACTTATGTCTTCGTTGAATACATTGTACTCCTGGGTCTCCTACGCTCGCGCTTCGCTGGATTTTGTGCCGACCGGTTGCGCCCCACGCGATCTCCTGACGCCGACAAGCGCTCTCGCCGAATGGTGCCCCGTCCTCGGACTCCTGCGATCATGTCCATCTTTCCTATCTCATCTTTACTTCACTCGTTCGCTGTCCCTGCGCCTCGCTCTCTCCTTCCTCTCTCTATATATACTTTTTAATCCTATCCTTTTAATTCTTCCTTACCCACATCCCTTGTGAGATACTGTTCAGGTGTCACACTCTGATGCAGACAGTTACGGGGCTCACTTTTCTCTTCTTTTCCCTTAAGGATCCACATAAGAAGGGTACGATATACATATATGAATGATTTCTCCTTTTTCTTTTATGGCCTGTTTCCAGACATTATGTACATCGACAATGACGTAGGCGTTATAACAATAAGTAGTGTGTCACACTGGACACACACCAATTTTAATACTTGTTGAGATCTGTCAAGAGTTACATCCTCCACAACTACTCATGTACAGACAAAAAAAACAAAAGAAACAAACAAATTCAACTGCCCTTTTTACTCGCCTACTACGAACACTATAGTTATCACTAACGAAATGATAATAATTGTTGAAATTTCATGAACCGATGCCACGTTGCGATTATTAGGGATGCCGCTGTGTAGACCTCCTAATATTTTGACCATCTGATTCTTCTTAACGTCCACCTAAATCTAAATGCATGGGTCTCTAGAATCTCGCCTTTATTGAAATGCAGCCACTGCACCGGGTATTCAGACCTGCGATCTTCTGGTCGGCAGTATATGGTACCACTGTGGAGGGTTGGCGTGAGTCGGAGCCAGGCTCGGTAGCCAAGAATTTTGGGCAAAGAAGGGAGGTGGGAGAGTAGCACTTTTCGAAGGCCTTGAAAACGGCAGGAAAATATGCGTCCCCATTTTTTTATTTCCCGTAAGACAGCCCCTTCGATCCCAATTTCAGGGTCAAGCCTCCCCCCCCCCCTCCCTACACCTCGCTACGGGCCTGGTCAGTGCACAAACGGCTGTTAAACAACATATTTTCACAGCGTAAGACTACGAGTAGTTACGATGTAACTACAGAAGAAGAGACAAGGACAGAAAGAGCAGCTCTGCGCTCTTTCTGTCCTTGTCTCATCTTCTGTAGTTACACCGGAACTACTCGAAGTCTTGCGCTGTGCAAATATGTTGGTTCCCAATCACCAGTTCCCAATCACCAACTGGCCCAAGCATCTGTCTTATGGTTGTTCACGACATCTTAGTCTAAATAAAGAAGACAGCGTCATCGGCGTGGTAAGTAGCGTCTAGGCAAGACAGTCGCTTGTCTTCAGGAGTAACTGCCTGGATTCCAAGAGAAAGCAGTAACGCGAGTGGAAGGCAGAAAGTGATATGACGGACGAGACTAGGATGTTAGTGTGGTTAAAGGGGCCGCCGGAAGCGTAATATTTGGTTGTTTGGCGAAACATGACAGACGCCTTCGCCATGCAGTGAGCGTAGTCTGGATGATAATAATGAAGTGAATGCTGACCAGTGTTGGCTAAACTGTGGCTGCTGTCGGCTATGGTGTTAGTTAAATAATGAATTATAAAATGGATAACCTTCGCTGATACTGGCTAAGAATGCATACAGCAGTGATAATGTCGGCGGAGATTCCGGCAAATAATTGAAGAATGTAGACTGTTGGTATTATTTCATGACTAGCGATGTCTGCTGTTGCTTAAATTTAGGCTCATGTAGGTTAATGTTAGGTTGTTGGTTTTGTAGTGGTAACATTGTATTCAGTCATACCCTTTCCCATGTAATTCAGAAGTTCACCGTTTTGTTTTCATTTGGTTATTGACTGATCAATTGGGCAAGTTATTTATCATTTGATTATTACTTTCAATAAAACATTTAATCAATAAATAATTATTATTAATAATAGCTGATTAATTTCTGAATTATTAACGGGTTGAATAACTGATCTCTCTATCGCTCTGAATATTGCTACTGGTTCAAAGTCGGAAGTCGAAGACCCTGCAATCGCTTTGGGCGAATAGAATGCTGAAAGCTTGACGTCACGAGGGCAGAATTTGTCTCTATTCTTCTCTTTGTTTTTTTTCGTACTTTTTCTTTTTTCCTTTATATCTTTCTTTTTCTTTATTTCTTTTTTTTTGAACACGTGTTCAAGAGGTTGCACATTTGCTCAGATTTCGTCCACTTTCTGTGTTCTGCATTATTTTGCTTTCTTGTATTTTGTTTTGTTTTGTCTAACCGTTATTATCCCGTTTCTTCCGAGGCCCTCTTTTCTTTGTTTTTCCTAATTGGCAGAAAAGGCTTAAGAAACTTGCGTTTTACTTTCTTGATTATGCGCAAAGTTTGCCAGCGCCGAAAGTGGGGCGCCGCCTATTATTCGCATGACTGGTGTCTCTTTTCTGCCTCAGTTCGTTCAGCATTTTTTCGGTTGCGAACGAAAAACTGTTATCCAGCGGAATGCAGCATTGGTATGCGTGATTTCACGTTACATTTTGCTCACTTTAGGCGAGCATTGCAGCCTGCCCATTCTTTCAGCGTAATGATTTTTTTAATCCAAAATACGCTTTTCGCGTAGGGATAATAAATAAAATCAGCAATGTGGAGCCTGCTCGACAGAGTCTGCTTGTATGAAGCCTTTCTTCTAAAAGTATTACCGCTCAATCATAAAACTGTATCGATAAAACCATGAAGACTGTGACAACTGCGGCTTCCACAGCACAATGCCCGAATGACCTAAGTGGAGATATTTTGTTCGGCACGTTATTCAGATATGCGTCAAAACCCGTGTTTTATTAGGCACGATTCGATAAACAAAACTTGTTTGGCCATTAGGTGCGTTACTATAGAGCCATGAACTTGGAAAAAGAAATTATTACCGTAAGAGCCACTGGTCATTTTCTGTTTGTTCAGTTGTTCGTATTTTGTTCTCGTTGGTGTTACAGTCGTGTGTGATATGAAAAGGGACACCAAATTTGTCTTCAATCAACGATTGCTTGTACTGTACTGATATGAATGTGACGTCTTGAATTGCAAAAAATATCCCTCCGGTTGAGCATTTAGTGTTAAAAGTAGTTTTGCGATTGCTCGGCATGTTTATTAGCCATGACATTTGCAATATAATTTCAGCGTTCGCTCTCACATTGGCCACGACTGTACAGTGATTCTGGTGCTCAGTTGCTCACTCGAAAAGCGCGAGTTCGGTCCCAGCCACGGTGGTCACATTTCAATGGAGGCAAAATATCAGACGCCCAAGTACTTAGGATTAGGTGCAAGTCAAAGAATAACGGGTGGTCGTAATTCCCGGAGCCCTATCCTACTGCGTGCTCTAGAACCAGTGGTTTTCTGAAGCGTAAAACGTCAGACACGATTATTATTATTATTATTATTATTATTATTATTATTATTATTATTATTATTATTATTATTATTATTATTATTATTATTATTATTATTATTATTATTATTATTATTATTATTATTATTATTATTATTATTATTATTATTATTATTATTATTATTATTATTATTATTATTATTCGTCTCCTACTGCAAAACAGGCTACAGAACAATACCAGCACCAACTATGACTATTTGCTACATCGTAATGAATTCTACAAAACGCTGCTTCAAACATGTCTTACAGATTATGAAGAATGTACACGTACACAACACGAATCGTTTCTAAAGGGCAAACCTCCATATTATTCAGAAACGTCAGCTACAATTGTGTGTTCAGAAAAAGTGTGTAAAAATTAAGAGTCCTCGGTACTCTACTATGGGAGAGCATGAAGCCGTCCCCGGTGAAGTCGAACAGAGCAAAGCAGATGCGACATAAACTATAGGTGACACTGTGTCCACTACTACCTGACATTTACATCACATGGATAGCTATTCACAATGGTGGATTCCCTTCTTCCACTTCAGTAATGTTCTTCATTGTGTGCCTGATTAAGTCCGTCTTTTTTTACTCTTTTCTTTTCGCGCCTGTATTCCATCCCCCCGTGTGGGGTAGCGAACAAGACGTGTGTCTGTTTAACCTCCTTACCTCTCGTTGGCTTTATCTTTCTGCTTTTTTCTTTCCTACTTTCACATTATGCAACATTTATTTTGTGGGCTTTTTTTTCCCTTGTACAAACAAGAATATGTTTGCACAAATTTGACAGGCGCGAATATGTTTGAACAAATGGACGGGCGCGCAGAAGTATGGGGGGTGGAGCATGTATTTATCCTTGGGTTGTAACCATCTATAGGAGGGATGCAATCGTAAATGTGTTCGAGGTAAGTCCGTAAAGACTCAAATTCCATCGTGTGAAATCATACGTGTCCCCGCTCGTAGCCCACGCATGTGTCGACACGGCCCGTCGGCGTCACAAAAACTAGACGTCCCGCTTCGTACTGCTGTGTCACTATGTATAACATAGGTGTTGCTTCATCTCTTCCTTTCCGTCCCTTTCTCTCTCTCTCTCCTTATACTTCGAACAGGAAGCACTGGAAGAGAGATGATCATGCAACATGAAAAAAAAAAAACATACTCTGCCATGGATGGACGACCGCTCAATCACTCTATAGCGGCGCCTTCTCTTCACAATCAACACTCTCTCCCCCTTTTCACTGTCCACCTCCAGACAGCGTAGCGTAATGCCCGCAGACGTGGTGTGTGATCACCCAATGATATATATATATATATATATATATATATATATATATATATATATATATATATATATATATATATAATATACACGCGTGCGCGAATGTATGTGTTCCACCCCCGCGTAATATTGATCACCCTGTAAGAGAGTCACCCCTCCTACTCGTCTTTGTCCCCTTATAATACAAGGAACCACCGCAAGGCCTAGCTCAATGGTGGAGAGATCAATGCGGCACGCGTCATTAAGGTTCTTCGCCTAATACGAACGTGGGAAGCGTATATTTATCTATACGCGCGACGTCAACCAGACAGAGACCCTTTTTCACGGTAGGAGTATAGCTGCTGCTATGATCTCTTTTTTTTCAATTTTGGTCACCCTCAACACGTCCTCTTTCTTTCTTTCCTTCTTTCTATGTCTGTGTCTGTTTCATAACTTGATTTTTGTTTGTTTTGCCCTTGTTTCGGTACTTGTTCATTGATCTCCTTCCTTATTTTTCAGCTCTCTCTCTCTCTCTCTCTTTCGCTCATAGTCTCTTTCTTCCTTTCGTTCTTTCCTTCCTTCTATAGCTATATTTTCTTTTTCTTTTTTTTCCAATCACTCGGTTCAACTTTTGTGCGTGCTGCTCTTCCCGTAGAACGCGCAAGGCAGCCTCAATATGTGTTTACCTACTATTCTCCCCTCTCTCTCTCTCTCTCTCTCTCTCTCTCTCTCGCTATTATTGTCGATAATGAGCGGCAGCGGTGGTCGCCATAGGGCACATATACCGATCGTTCCATTGCGGAGCCGGCTCTATTATTTCTGGCACTACCATTAATCTTGCTCAAACACTGGACCGACGGGTCGGGCACTTGCCGTCTCGTCCCGCTTCTTTGACTGCACCCCGAACGCTTTGCCTACACACACCCGAAACCTGCGCATCGGCTTCGGCTCGCTTTGTTTGTCGTGGCGTTCCAGTTCGACCTTACGTGGCGTGAGCATCATGATCGTACAAACGATGCTTCTTCTTTCTCGCTGTCGGAGTTCCCAAAAAAGGTTCTGACCAGTTTGTTTAAACAGAAGAAATGCCGAAAACGATAAGAAAACATATTTTTGATTGAAAGAAAGACGTAACCCAAACGTTATCTATTATTCCGTATCACAATAAAACTAAAATTTTGTTCTATAGCTTTTTTTTCAATTCACGTAGAAAATGGGCAATCCCAAACAACTAAGGTCATGCAACGTGAGCAATATTTCCCATCCCAGGGTACAGTACTATTGGGCGCATCTCCGGCAGCAATTTTTAAGCAAACTGTGGCGAACTTGTGAGAGAAAACGAAGGCAGTGGCAACCTGAGATCTTTATCTTGAAGCAATGAGGAATTTCGTGCACCTGTCACACAGGCCAGCGTGAGGAGGGCATATTCGTGGCGGGAATTTTTTTATATGAACAGCGGTCTCGCGTATCATATCAAAGGTGCGTGACAGGCTGCTCCGTGCTCCCTGGACGGGTAGTTTTGAGCCTGCTAGTACATTCGCTTTTATTTATGATAAATTAACTTTTGGCGAAGTTTACCATAATTAGAAAGCTAATGGTCACTGTAATTCAAACGGCCCCTCCCCCCCCCTCGAAAAAAAATTGCCTATAGCTCCTGGATGCGTGGCAAAAATACTCCCCCAATACTGGATTTTTTTGTCACAATGTATAGTCACGTCCGTTTCAACTCTTTTTCTTGATATTTACGTCTTCTTCATTCGCTATTTGTATGTCGTATGTCGTATTTGTATTTGTATTGGACAGAGCCATAAATATAGCTGCAGAACGCGAAGTGGTTGAAATTTCCTGGAGCCCTCCGCTACGGCGTCTCTCAAAATTATTTGGTAATTTTCGGACGTTAAACCCCACATATCAATAAAAAAATATAGCTGTGCAGAACGCACCAGCTCCCATGACGCGTGGCCTGTTCTTGAAACTTGATCAACTGTGACGTGACGTACGCAGATGAAAGCGACACGCGGATTAGGCAGCCTGTCAGAGCACTCTAACATCATCTGTGAGAGAGATGCTCTGTGCGCACCCAGCTCATCTATTTACTGTCAACGGAAGGAACACCATCTTTCTTTCTCTGTTTTTCTCCTAACTTTACCGTGTGAGAGTCAGGTCATGCGCGATCAGCAATGATTGGCTTCCCCGGAAAAGGTGACGGTGGCGTTGGCAGACACTATTAGAGTACCGAGCGCGACGCGGGAACTATGACGTTGCTTGGCTAATTAGCGAGCCATGAACTATGGCCGTGGCTGCTGCCGTCGTCAGGTCAACGTGTCGAGGCCACTTTGCAACCCGCAGTTGACGTCGCACAGGAAAAGCTTGTTAGCTACACGTTAGCGTTGCCGTAGTGGGATCACCGTGCGTGAGAAGGCTTTAGCGTTGCTGTCGTGGGCGTGAAGATGTGCGCGAGGTGGTCTTTTCCTCTCGAGGCATTCTTACGACGAGAGGGTTGCTAGTGAGTTACTTGAACCGGGTGAGCATAGACCGGGAAGAAGTTAATACGGAAGGTGCTGGAATGCCGAGAAAGATTAGGCATTCTGAGGTGTCGCAGAACGGAAACAAGTGTCATCAGGAGCGAAGAAGTGGGCGTGCATTTGAAGCATGGGCGAATAAGCGCGTTAGTGTTTTCGTGTCTGCAAAAAACTGAGCTTGTCAAAATCATTTGTTATGGAATTGTTAATACGCCTACACAACGCGGCGGAATACGCTTTTTACATGCGGCTTTTTCACAACACGAGTCTTTGTGAGGAAAAGACTACAAAACTCGGCGGATTATGCTCTTTACTTGTGGCTTTTTCACAATACGACCTTTTATGAGGTGAAGACCACCTTTATGCATTGCGTTTGGATTGTTTATGCCACTTCCGCGAATAATTTTGTCTTTATCAGCTTTCGAAATGTCCTAAGATCCCTGATTATCACTTTTGAAGGAAAATGGTTATGAAATAGTAATAAATGAAAATAACTGCAAAACATAACTTTTAAGGCGCAGAGACTACCAGGTCATTGCAAACGAAATAAATAAACGCTTCTGTTTCATTTTTATGACTGTGCTTGAACATTTTTACCTGACGCTCCCTTCTAACTTTTTTCCTTCATGCTTAACGGTGATTGAGCAATGGTTTTTTTATGAATTCCTCGAACCCATGCCAATGACACAAGCTCACAATATTGTATTGAATAGTGTATTTATAAGGCGAAGCAGTAGGGAAGTTTCAATTTACATCCATCGCGGAACAAGTGTTTAGAGTGCCGTGAACTTAAATGCATCGCAGCTTAACTTTGTAGTTCTCCAGCGAAAAATTACATAAACTGAGATTTACCTTTTTTAAGGCTAGCTATGACGAGTGAAATGCATGTTTGGCTGTGAATGAGTCCAGCTAAGACAACTCTTCGCATCGGGCCACGTGGCATGACGTCATGCCCGCCACACTCGCGCTCAAGTGGCTCAAGGTTAGTGCGACACCATGGATGACCTTGGGCGAGGTATCCAAAAGGCATCTTCAACAAGACAATCGCAGGGCCCTGCGCAATACATTCGCCACCTGTTACATGTAGCAATATCCGGGGTTAGGTGTGAACTAATCCTCCATTATTCCCATCATCATCCGAATTGAAATCAAAGCACAGAATACGCTTCCATTGTTTTATATATGGCAGTTTCCTTTGTCAGACTCCATCGATAAAGAATCACATAAATAGAAATGAACGACGATCATACGCTAGCTCTAATCATACGCTAAATCAAAAACATCGTCGCACTGGGTGAATCTGAGACACAAAGCAGCAGACTGAAACATCCCCTGACCAAACATCTCGCTGCTGTAACGTTCTATATTGGACATTGAAGTAATGGTAAGCTTGCGAAACACGCCGAACTCGGTAGTTAGCGAAAAAAAAAGAAACAGTGCACGACGAGTCCCAGTAAGGCACTGAACGAGTGTACAGCAGCGAAGGACTTCGACGGCCGTCTCGAGAAATGAGTTTCCGGTAATTACAAGGCACTGGTCACTTCTTTTGTTTTTTTCTATTTTTTTACTCAGTACGCTGCCCACACGTACAGACTCGTCACCGCAGGAACAGGGATACGGAGGTCGCAATTTGATAGCCATGTGGAACGAAACGGGCCACCACCTTTTTTTGTCTTGGGAACATTAGGCACGTTGCCATTCCACCCGAATCTGCGCAGCTGGAATATCTGGAAGGGAATGAAACGTATACGTCAGAAATTGCGGCTGTCTTTGCTTCTTCTTTGTTCTCCCACTTTTGGTTTCCCTCTCTCTTACTCGCACGCACGCACACACACACACACACACACACACACACACACACACACACAAACACACACGAGATGACTTTGTGATCTCTGGAAGAAAGACGAGTACCTTCCGGCCTTATGAACGAGAGTTGGAAACCAGAACGAAGGTCTTACAACTAAAAAGCTCAACTGGCTGGCACACTTACGAGGGACGTTCAGGATGAAAAAAAAAAGCTAGATGGAGGGGTTGGTTTGCGAAACTCGTTTCAGGGAGGAAGTCGGATTCCAGTCGTGTCTGAAGTCAAAACTAAACAGCGTTGAAAACGAGAAAATGAAAACTGCACGAAAGTGAGGAAAACAGAATGGAGAAGTTTGGATACATATGAATAGAGATATGAAAATGAAAAACACGACGAAATAGAGAAAGCTGGGGTGGGTGTGACTTGGCGTAGAACTTCCGAGTGCGTCGCAAAGTGTTCCTTGCTTTCATTACTTCCTACTTGCCACTTCAACTCATCCCCTTCTGCCGTGATTTAAAACACTGCGTCGCGCATAGGGTAAATAAAAGTTACCAGCCCATAGTGACTCTCATTTAGAAGGGTACTCTGTGTTGGTATTCTCTGTGCTGGTACTGCAGGTAAATATTGCTGTTCCAGCACCCATAGATAAGAAAACTAAGTTTCATACGAAAAAGATATAAATTTCTACCGAAGCTGTACGGTAAGGAGTCAGCCCCTGTAGAATGAATGATTGTTTTACTATTGTTTAAATTGTAGTTATTGTCACGCATTTGTTTCATTAACGAAGCTGTCGAGGCTTCCCCGTCTGTAAACGTTGCGCTGGTCACGAGGTCATGCGGTGTTACGAGAGTGGAACTGGGTAGGAGAGGAGGGCGAGGCTCTGTGGAAAGAGTTAACCAGTATGAAGTGTGCTAAGAATGGGAGTGTCAAGGCTCGATGGGAAGGGTGGACCAAAAGAAAGTGCTCTAAGAGTGGGAGCGTCGAGGCTCAGTGAGGAAGTTGAACTGATGAGAGCTGCACAAATGTGGGCCAGGCTGTGCCTGACAAAAGGTGGAGTTAGCTTCGCTATTTTGACAGTGTTGGCGAGGTGTGCTGCAAAAAAGCGGTGTGCTGCGAAGCGGTGGCCGCTACAGTGTCTGTAGAGCCAACCACGTCTGTAACGGCCACCACTTTGTAGCCCAGCACTCCTACTTTGTATGTTTTCTTTCCTTTCTTTCCTTTTTCCTCCACCCTTTGAAAAGATTTTGAATCACTGCCGCCTAACTTGAAATGAAGCGAGGACGGCACTAGTCTGTTCTATAGTTTATTCTTCTTTCTTTTCGGAAGGCGATTACCAACAGGGACAAGCGCCACCACTAGGAAATTACATCACCACTAACACCCTTAAAACTAACACGCCAAGGATGACAAGGCGCCTTTGACAAAGATACGTCCTCCTATCGAAACATCGGCCAGCCTGTCTGAGGCACCTACATATTCACCCTAATTATCCCACTACGTGTTATCATCTGTCAGCTTCCATCTCGATTTTGTAGAAGCAACCGTGTTAGTCTTCAAAATCGCCCGGTTTCGCTCTTTCAAGCCTCGCGCAGCTTAGTGCAAAATACGCTTTCTTTTTTTTTTCAACATGGCTTTCTCTGCCATGAGAATTCATGCGCTCCTTCGGGTTTTCTCGATTTCTTGTGCTTGCCGAATTTATAGTTAAGCACAAAGTATTAACCAAGGAGGAAGTAACAAACAAAACACACGCCCACGGTGAACGCGCATGCGCGTTGGTTTGTTTTTCTCGATCAGCTGGAGTTACGGCTGGCTCACTGCGGTAATAGCCTGTGGGCAATCGCCCCGCAGTCCGCACCCTCGTTTTAATTAAGGCGAGGCCATAGAGCTGACTGAAACGCAAGCGCAAGGCCACTGCCCTTAGCTTGTCCCACTCAATCTTCGCAATTTTCCAGGACTCCGTGGCTCAATCTGCTTCACTGGGTTTTTTTTTTCTCTACTACCTGCCTATAAGGGAAGACGCCTAGACCCTTCTCTCAGTTCTGATGCTTTTTTTTATTGTTGCTATTTTTTTTTATTTCCGATCGATATGTTTGGAGGTTTACGAGTTGTCAACGAAACGCACTCCTTCGTCTGAAATCTTGATGCTACAGCCATAAAGAAGGCCAGAGAAGCGCAAACACGGTGGATGCTGCAAAAAAAAAAAACTGAAACGAAAAAAAAAACGCAGCGTTGTGGAAACTGTCCATCAGGCGTCGACCACTAGATCTTGTTTGACTGACGTTAGGATTTTAAGAGCTGGAGCTGCCACAAAATGCTGTTGGGTACTTCTGGCTTCCCGCAAAGTGGAACAAAACTCTCTGCAAAGCAAATAGGTAGAGCCTTGGATCACACAAAGAAAAGCAGAAGAAAAAATGAAGAATAAAAACGACAGTCATTTCCGGGCAAATATATAAGTTATTTCGTTGTACTCTAGCCAGAAAAAATGACGGCTAGAAGTCAATTGAGAGAGTGAGACAGGCCCGAGGAGGCAGTGAATGCGAGAGGCTTCCTGGAATGAGGAGACCTCCCGTGTATAGGGTAGCGGCGGCACTACCACCGCGATACCGTTTCGTGCAGCAAACGTTTATTCCTACTTATCCTATTGTTCATTTACTTGAAATTCAACAATATTTTTGCATAAAGGATATCAGAAACGCTGACAAAAAGCCACATGTTAGTTCGACTAGGTCTACGTTCCTTTCTTGCAACAGGCAGCGAACGTACAAAACAAAAAATACGATGCATGAACAGTTGCATGTACTGAGAAGAACAAAGACATGTGCATAAGAAAACGTGGATGAAAATAAAGCGACGTGAATAAAAAAAATAACGTCATTCTCAAAGTTTTCACAAAAGAAAAAATAACTGTAAAATAGAATTAAAAAGCCCTCCTACCTCAAACATCGCACTCATGAAAACACAAAATTTGAATATGCATAGTCATGCCCTTTGAACATAAAGCACTTATCGATCAATAACATGAGCTAAGAAAACGAATGAGGGAACTAACGACCAATACACGCACGTGCTGAGAGAGAGAGAGAGAGACAAAATGAGACAATTATCGAAGAGAGTTGCGTAAAAAATGGCAAGTCATGATGTCACATCTGGTCTCCATAATTTGTTCTGCAATGTTAAGCTCACCAAGTTTCTCTGCGATTTTCATTGTCTTGTTCTCGGTTCATCCCAGAGAGTGAGTTTGAGCCAGCATTTTCTGGCTCCCGTCTGACGCTCTAGGATACGCATCCTCGTTTGCTTGAGTTGCTAGAACGACCGTCCGCGTCGACAATCGCACCTCTCCTCCCACAGTGGAATCCCTCCCACCGAATTAGTGGCAGCTGAGTGTCCGCATGAGAAAGTTGCCCATGAAGACGACGGCAGCTCTCTCGAGAACGGATCGCGCTGCTTGACCTGCTGCATACGCACCCAATTTCGCGAAGTGCGGCGAGCGAAGAACAAAGCAGACGCACTTGGAGAAGTCCAGCGAAGGTAGTCAGCGCGAGTGCGCCCTAATGGAAAGTTTCGATTATCGATCGAGTACCGTCGTTTCCGGTCAGTCGAAAATACCTTACGTCCAGTCGCTTTGCTGTGTTAGGTATTGCGTGTTTTATAGGTGCTTGTGTGTCATACAGTGGTGGTGGTATATAGTAAACGAGAAGCAGCGTGAACTACAGGACAACGTGACAGAGGTGAACCGAGTCCTGTCTTGTGGTCCCGTGGTTTTTTATGAACATGCACCGTCAATATGTACAGTACTTGCTTTGAACATGTACTACGAGCATGCCCTCGCTTTCTATGAACATGTACTAACTCGACGAAGAAGAAGAGAGATATGTTTAATGAGAAGAAGGAGCAGAGGCTGGCCTGGAAAGCGGGTTTCTAGCCGGCTATACTCCTCACGAGGTAACGGGGAAAAAGAAAAAAAGAAAGACAAGGAGCGAGACATGATGAGAGGTGACTATATGGTATAGCACAATGAGTCACTGTACGCACCGGCCGCAAATGAGCACTCACGTGCTTAATTGGTCAAGGTGCTCGACTGTCGACACGAAGGTCGCAGGATCAAGTACCAACCGCGGAAGCCCCATTTCTATAATGGAGCCAAAACGCCAAGGGTCCGTGTGCTTATATCAAGGTACACATCTTAAAGAACCGCAGGTGGCCGTGATTTCTGAAACAGTTGTTTGTTACGGTGTCTCTCATGCTCGTAACGTGGTATTACGACGCAAACTCTAACAATTACTTATAGCCATGTCTGCTTGTTTTCAGCATTATCAGCAAGATGGCGCAGTGAGCGCGCGGCGGCTCTCATCTGTCACGCGTACTTTGGCCCGCGTAGAGAATAAGCGGGTGTACGCTCGATCGCGCACCCTTATTTTGCAATGGGGAAAATCGCACGTCTTGGCTAGCCTTTGAGTTTCGTCGGAACGATTCTGTTGTAGTAACCAGGCGCACAAAGGTCTCTGCAATCGATGCACAGCCTCTCTTTGCGAAAAGAGCGCGCTCTTCGGAAACAGCGAAGTAACAACTGAGACGCTTATTCGCGCTAATCTGTACCTGTGAGTACGTTTCGTGCGTCCTTTGTGTGTGAGAAACGCGGGGCTCGTTTCGATCTGCTTGCCATTGTGCGCGTGGCGTTCCAATTTGTTGCTATCGCGTTCCT
Organism: Rhipicephalus annulatus; assembly: GCA_013436015.1. Classification (NCBI taxonomy): domain Eukaryota; kingdom Metazoa; phylum Arthropoda; class Arachnida; order Ixodida; family Ixodidae; genus Rhipicephalus; species Rhipicephalus annulatus. Next base: position 656,065 of record WOVY01001574.1, read on the forward strand.
TCGCATTTGCGGCAAAGCTGTGTCCTTTTCTCCCTTCTATTCTGTGCCTTTAGTAGATGACAGCGAATCTTGATTAACGCTTTAGGTACTCCACCTCTTCATCCTGCTTCTACTATATACAATTGTTTATCTGAATTTCATATCGAAATACTGTTTCGCCAGTGCATTCTTTAAGGCTTCTAGGTGTCTTTTTGTGTCTCAAAGTTTTATTTTTCTCTCTTTGTTCAGTCGTTCGTTGCGTGCAATAATAACAACGCCCACAAGTGTGCGTTCGTCCCGCCCTCTAGCTTGTCTCTCTTGTCCAGTTTGTTTTGCTAGTAAACATAAACATAAACAAACGCGTCCAGCAAAGCCTTCTATCGAATTAACTGCTTGCTTGCGCACTCAGCGTGCCATTTAGGTATTTATGTAAACACACTGTTACCACGCCTGAAGCCGAAGGACAGGCAGGCTAAAAGCTCTTTGCCGAAAGGCACTCCACACACGCGTGCCTGATTCAGCGGAAAAATTAAGCAAGGCACATGTCATCGTGAGTTAAGCATACGCGCTCGTGTCAAGCGTGCGCCAGAGCCCAACGCACACGTCTCAAAGATTCACGCTGTGCGCTAAACGCATCGTGGAGGTGACTCCGGCTTACAAATACCAATCGCCACACGAAATTGACGTTGCCCGTAAAGCTTGTGCTTTCTCTTTCATTTTTCCCGTGCCCGCACTTGCATTTATTGACGTTGGTCACAAGGTGCACGTAAGCAGTGTTGTGCCGTTGTGTGCTTTCGGGAATGTCAATAAGAGAAGAGGAAACCTGACACGCTAATGGAGCAGCTACTCATACGTACCTCCCAGATGTGTAACTTTTTTGCGAGTTGCAAACGCGTTCGCATTTTTGTGCGTGTATCTGAGGCTTATGGCCATGCGGAATCAGTTATCAAGGCAACGTTCGTATTGTTGCGGATGCAGTCTTCTAGGTTATCGTATCTCTTTGCCATCTAAAGTTTTATTCAACTCTGACTCAACTCGAGGCATATAAAGGAACAACTTCAACAGGCTTAGTTAGCGTGGCTACCGTGGGCTGTAGCCATGCTAAACTTCTTCTCTGCTACCGATTCTGAAGTTACTGATAACAAATAAAGGGACCCCAAGTTGCGAAATGTTTACCAAGACTACTGTCTCCCCCCCCCCCCCCGCACACACACATTCATACTTCTTTCCAAACACATTCTCCGTCCAGTGACATATGAAAAAAACAACAAAAAAAACTAGCGAAGTCGTGCAGAATTTAGACGTGGTTTCAACACTACTCACATAAATTCAAAGAAGGCGATGCGGTATTAGAAATCGCCAATACCTCACTCGAGCTTCCTCAAATTCTAAGGGATACTGGACGTTCTTAGGGCATCTGTGCAGGCAGCACCTTCCCAACAGAGCGATATGATTTTAGCCTTCGACAGCAAAGCCGAACTTTCCGCGTCATGTTACCTCACCACATGCTACCGCACTCGATTCTTGGCAATCGTATACCAGATACTCTGGGTTCCACTTTCACTCTAAGTGAAACCTCTAAGTTTTCCTTTGCATGGGTTGCAAAATTATTGACGTTATGTGACTGTCTATCCTGTTTTTAATAAGGCTATCGTACGCTTTGTACGAATTGAGACAGACTGTCAGAGATAAAGCGTCGACATAAGAAGTGGTGCGTCAGTAACGTCCGACGCCCCCTGTCGGCAAAGCAACCGCGTTATCGGCCTGCAGCCTGTCCTACCTGCGAGGTAAGACTGATGAAATAGGGCCCAATATATTGTGTTTACATTGCGCAATAAAAATAACAAATATAACTTAAAGAGAAAAAAAAAAGAAATCGTCCTTTGGGAGTGGGCAACGCAGCGATTACTTGTGGCCTGTTAGACGCGCCTTATATAAGGAGCGGAAGAAGCACATATAGAAGAAGATTGCGGATAGAGAAAGCAAAAAAGCGTCTGGAAGAAGTTAGCTCATAGCCTTGTAATCGACCCATTGCAAGCTATGTCCTGTTTTTATTTTTGTTCTACCGATTCAACGTGCTCCTATGCTTTCATGACTTTATATATATATATATATATATATATATATATATATATATATATATATATATATATATATATATATATATATATATATATATATATATATATATATATATATATATATATATGTGTGTGTGTGTGTGTGTGTGTGTGTGTGTGTGTGTGTGTGTGTGTGTGTGTGTGTGTGTGTGTGTGTGTGCAGTACAAGTTATTTCTCTACGAGGTAGGTAAGAAAATTGCTGAGAAACTCCATGTGTCCGCCGACCTTGAGGGCCATGAAATTTCGATGGTTATTTCAGCTTACATAGCACGCCATTTCAATCTATGCTGACATGTACAGCATATAACGTATGAAGAAGGCAGCCGTGACGCAATGCTCATGGCAGAATGGACCGAATACTGAACGAGAAACGAAGCAAAACACCCAAGAAAAGCTAATAATCTGACGTGCTCGTTAACATAGTGCTGAAAATTGCGACACTGCTCTAAAGTAAAGTGTTAAGTGAGGCGCGTAAAGAACAGTGAGGACACAGCAGATGAGCCCTTTCGAATGGGCTCTCAGTGAGGACACAGCAGATGAGCCCTTTCGAATGGGCTCTCATATTTCGCTCTGTAAAAAATTTTCAATCAATCAATCAATCAATCAATCAAAAGAAGAAGGTTAGAGGAAGGACAGGGAGGTTAGCCGGTTCTAAGACCCGCTGGATACCCTGTACTGGAGAAGGGGATAAGGGGATAAAAGATGACAAAAACAAGATATGAAAAAAGAATGACAGTACAAAAGACCACACTGCTTACAGTCTGTCTCTGAGCCCACTTGCGCTCAAGAAGCACAACAACGCTATCAAGGTCTTGCGTGCAGAGGACGGTCTTGGTCAGTCGAATTGTGTTAGTCAAGGAGTAGCATGACCGAAAGTTAGTATTGCTAGGGCTACTCGCAGTCGCTTGGACAACAGCGCTTTTTTCTTGTATTTTATTTCATTTCGCTGTCAAACGTAAATCGAAAAAGGCGGTGCAAAGAAAGTCGCCTCTGTGGTACAGTTGTTGTGGTGTTGTTCTCGTGGGGACACAAATGACGAGGGTTTGATATCAGCCGAGGAAGTCAGATTTACATGGAGGTAGAATTTCAGATGCCAGTGTACTGTGTGAAGTCAGTGCACGTCAAACAACATCACAAAGTGGAAATTTCCAAAGCAGTCCCCTATAGTGTGTTTCAGAATGACGATGCGGTTATGACATAAAGAATTTCAGACATTATTAAAATTAGAAAGTAGTATCATGAAAGTGACATTCCCCATCGTGCTGTCAAGTCAAATATTTTTTAAATAATACATAACATGCAATTGATCATGCACTCATATACATAATACGAATGATTTAAAAAATTGTGCTGGACAGCCCTTGTTTAGTCTGACGCCGACACCAGCAAATTACTTTCGGTGCCAATGCAAGTTAACTTGCTGCTTATGTCCTTTATGGTTTTTCTCGACCCTTATTAAACAATGCCTTCTCTTGGTATTGAAACGGCACATAATGTAATGACTAGTTATAAAATCATTGATAGCAAGATGGGCTTTGTCAGTTCCCCAGAATAAAAATGTAGAAAAATTCTGCCACTTCCACCGACGAGAAGCGTGTCCTCGAGGGCTTGTATAAAAGAAAAAAAATGTTCTTGAGAGGCTATTCTTTTTTTTTTCAAGAGCCGAGCAAGCAAGTTGTTCATCACGTGGGCCGAGACAATGAAAACAATAATCGTGCGGGTTGTTGTCCCCTGATGGGGCGATTCTTCGCCGTGGTGTTCCTCCCACACGTTTTAATTAAGTCCGCCATGGTAATCAAGCGAAACAAAAGCACCATGCACGCTTTATCATTTTTTTTATATTAGAAGTGAAGAAAAGATTTTCGGGAGAGGAATAATGCACTGTTCAAGGTCACAGCTTTGCAGAAGTTCCCGGTGTCGCATTCAACGCTTTGACTACCATGTGCTGTTTAAAATACGTTGAGATAGAAGATCTTTCAACGAACATGACGTTGTTGGAACCGGTGTTTCTACATGTGGTCTGGTCTTTGTCAAGGCAAGACCACTCGTTTAAGTCTATATGTCAAAAAAAAGGGGGGGAGGGCAGGATTGCGAGGCAGTAACCTGAGTAGCTACCTTGTAGGAGAGGAAACCAATCGTGCAGGCAACCGATCAAGTTTTCCCGATCACTTGAAACTTCCTTCGTACCATGAATTACGGTGCCTTTCTGAGACGTCGGTGACATTATGTTATGTCGGCTCACATTCAGAAAAAATTGAAATTAGCGAAGACAGAATGCACAAACACGTAAGCTCAATATCCCCTTTGTGTCGTCACATGGACACGGAAAATTTTGACACATGTACAAGGCTTTGAAAGTATACTTGAGCCAAGCCCGTGACTGAAGAGCAGTTGCTGTAACGTACAAAGCTAGTCAGTTCGAGGCCGAGCGTTTGATTACCGGCAGCAGTATAGGGCGTTTGTACTCACTCACTTATTCAGCACTACAGTTTCACAGTGGTCAATTGATTTCTCGGTAAACACATGCGGTACAGAATGCGCTTAACCCGTCACACTTGGCTAAAGTCGTTTCCCTTGTTTACATGCTCCAGTGCATCTCTCATAATCATATGGTGGTTTTGGGACGTTAAACCCCACATATCCATCAATGTTTACATGCTCCAAGAACGGGAACACGCCTATGCGTTTCATAAAGCCCACTTCCGCAGCAGTGCATTTGAAGTCATTATTCCGTCTTGTACCTCAGTCAAATTCATGCCTCCGTTTTAGATATATCTTGGCGAACTCGGGTGACCTTCAGAGTACACTGGTCGGGCTATTGAGAGAAGTTACTCGTACACTCGTTACCCTTATTCGTTTTTTTTTTTCATTTCTTCCACCACTTCCTCGCTTTATTTAAACTCATCTCGCTTGAGATCTTGTATGCCTTTCTATCCAGCAGTGCCCTTCTCAGCTATACCTTGATTGCTAGAAACAGCAATGCATTACTATATACGAGGTGGAGGCAATGAGCTGGAAATTACGCATCTCCCCCATTTACCACTTCTTCTTTTTCAACGTATCGGTTTTTCAGCGGCCAAATCCACGCCTCGCTCACCGTGAATGAACGTTCTTCATGACTGTAAACAGTGCCGTGTAGGGCTTCTAGAACATGCGCTCTCCTTACGGCGCTACAACACCACCTCCTGCCGGTGCAGTCATCGCTGCCGCGACTGCTACTTGTACTACGACGAGTACTACTACTTTCAAGAATGGCCCCATTGTTTCAACACTCCCCGTTCCCTCTCTACTCCGCCTTGCCGATAAATGTAAAGGCAGTGGGCGTTGGCGTCCGAGATATCTACTACTTCGGAACTGCAATAAATTATTGCGTGCAGCACGGCGCAAATCTGACGATACTGCTCGCGGATACTTCCAGCTAATGACGTCGCCCGATTAACACGTAACTAGTAGCCTACTTCGCAAGAGTTAGCACTGAGATTAAGGAAGCGGATATTTATTCAAGTTACGAAAAAGCTTCGATGGAAACTCGGGCTAAGGATATAATTTGGGACCAAAGGTCAGCAAACTCACTCATGATTTGACTCACTCTCTCCCACTGAGGCTCAGATCCAGCCGAGTCAGCCCAAATGAGCAATTTTTTTTTCGTTTGGTTAGAGTCTGAGTGAGTACGGTCGCGAAAAAGTTTAGTGAGTCTGAGTCCGAGTCAGTTTGGTTGAGCAAAATTTTGATGACATTGAGTCCAAGTGAGTCCTATAAGATCATCATACATCACATCAGTGAGTTTGAGCTCCAATTTTATTGCCGACCTCCGTAAGGAACACGTGGCTCGTTGAGTCGAAGGCACCTGCAGTGCAGTGCAATTCCATGGCCAGCACTCCCGTATGAGCGCACGACTCAGTCGTCGGTGAAACGGCGCGTATATAGGTTTCTTGGTATAGTAAACCTAAGTTATCCGATGCGCCCGCCGTGGATGTCTAGTACGGAGCACGACTGCTTACCTGGAGATTGTGGGATGAGATCCCGGTCGCAGCGGCCGCATTTTCGAAGGAGGCGCAAATGCTTGAGGCCCGTGCATATAGACTTCGGTGCACCTTAGAGAATCTCGGGTGATCAAAATTCGCGAAGGCCTCTCCTACGGCGTTTTCCATAACCATATCTCCGTTTTAAAATGTCAAGCACCTAAATTTATTGTTAAGCACATGTGCTGAAACAAGGCTTTCGCTTGAAAACAACAGTGGTCTTGTTTATTCTTTTTTTTGGTATGTTTACGTAATTTTCAAAACAAGGAAACCGGGCCTACGCACTATCTGGGTATTCAGCATTTCTATTAGTGCACAGAATTAGAGCGTGCGTGGCACGTTAGTAGCTCCTCTGCTGCCTCTCACATTTGAAGGTGTTCTGTCTACTCGGTTAATTTTTCTTCTACTTTTTTTTGCTGCGTTTTGCTTTTGTTCATAGTGCCTTGTCCTTTTAAACAGAAATCCCTTGACCAAAGTCTTGTGTTTTTCTCTGTTCTCTTAGTTCTTGCACTCGGCGATACGGCTATTTCTAGCGCTCCCTCATGGTAGGTGGGGCTTCGGTATCGATGTGAGGTCATTTCCTATCCCTGCTTTTAGGAGGGGGACCACCACTGCCGCTTGAAAACTGAGGGCCGTAAAACGTGAATGGCCGTTTCATTGAGGAGGTGCCGTAAAACAGCGAGTGGCGCTTTCATCGACACGCCGGCCCCTCGCGTTCAGCGTAGAACACCAACGTTTCTGCTTAACAACAAATCATAGTCTCTTTTGGTACTGTTTACTCTAGTGAAAAATTTATTGGTGACAAGCACTTTTACCGTGTAGCCTGTCGTTGCTTGACGGCCTTTTCGTTTTTCTCTGTGATGAGGAATTAATTCGAGGTGATGATGCAGCTTTTACGGTGCGGGTGCACGTGACTGTCTTTTTTTATTGGCTCAAATATGCCCTATGACATTAAATACTAGAACAAAACAAAAACAATCGACATATGCTCTAAGTACTCGCACGAGAAAGCCTAGCCAAACTACGGTCGCAAAGGACGCACGTGCTCAATGCTCACTATATGCGAGACTATATTGAGCTAGGACCAATGTCTCGCGTCTTACTGTGATTCACGGCAAATGTTAAAAAAAGAAAGCACGCACGAATTACGCTTGTGTGCCTTTCCAATGCGAGCGTAAAAAAAAATGACATCGCATAGTCGGCCAAATGGCCGCAGCCTTTCGCCAAACACAGTTTGGAATTTACAAAGTCGGGAATTGATTCTACATTCCAAGTCACGTGCTGTGTTATATATAGTTTCGAATAATGCTGGTAAAGTGTTGCAAGACCCCTTTAACGAACGCAATATTGCGTCTCACAGTCGTAGAATTGCGCCAGGCGTAAAAAGAGGTGAAATGCGCAACGTGTGCGGGCTTTAAAGCTGCCCACCCGTTACAAAACGTGCAGCTTCGTAGATCCGCGCCGCAGTTGACGGACGCGTTATGGATACATCGTGAATTCGCGAAATGAAGAATTTTGGCCGTGTGTGCTATTAGCAACTGTTCATCGACAAGGCATTCTAGAATAGTTTGAAACGTTCAATGTCACGCCTACAAACGCCTTTTTTTCCTTGCTCGACATTTGAAGGCGATAAGCAAGAGGCTTGATTGCACTACACGTTCTGCTCTTGAAGGCGAAGCACAAGCCTCCTCCGTGTTTCCCTATGAGCACATATCAACCAACTGAAATAAGCACTGCGAAGTGCTATAAGGGAAAGTTGATTGATATGTGGGGTTTAACGTCTAAAACCCACAATATATGATTACTATAAGGGGAAGTTTCTCTCCTATAAAGAAAACAAACGGGCTTTATATGACGAGAAAATCTGGTGGTTTAGCTAAGGAGCAAGAAGAATGGCACATCGGCTTACCTGCTTAGAAGGATCAACTTTTTTTTTACAGCGAAAGCGGTTATGAGATCAGAAAACAAGTCACGTGCGACACCCTAGTTTCCGCCGCCGCCACCAGTACGCTATAAAGAACTTTATTAACGTCCTGAGGATCAGTCAAGGACTGATGCTGGCTGCTCCCACGTCGGGACAGAGAGGCCAAGCTCTTGTGCCACCAGACAGGCCCTCTGGATAGTCGTGCCCGAAACCAGTACCGCAAAAAATACGAAGAAAAACTGAGTAAATAAAAACATTAAATACACAACGGCAATGGCACCCGGGTTCGCTGCATGCCAGCCCAGTATTCTACTACTGAGGCACGCCGGCGCTTGAAACTAATTTCAAAACTGGCCTTAGGCAGACTTGATGTTGGGAAAGTAATCACGCTATTATGAATAATAAAGCATTTTAGAACATCAAAGAAACAAACAGGCGTCACACAATGCGAATTGCGTAAACAGTGGGTCGTCCAATGATCCAACCCATTACAAAAACTTGTTCTTGTTCACCTATCAACTGTGGTGCATACCCACTTCAGGCGTAATTATTCACCGTCGTCAGCCACCGCATAAAAATATTGCACAATATTTTCAGCAAATGTGTAGCGGATACCTGGCTACTCTGAAGCATGATGAAGGATAGCATATATTGAATGTCAGCCTACTACACAAAAAGTATGATTCATTAAGGTGTAGTGGGTACCCAGCAAGTGTTCTTGTAGCAGTTACTCAAGGAGTGTTAACAAAAAGGCTCAGAAAGGCCACTCTTCGAGCTTTCGCTGTGACAAGTACAGTGCTGCACGTTTCGCGCAGGCCTGGCTTTTTTTTTCTCCTTTAATGACAGTGAAATACTGGTGCACATGTTGTGGCGCCCAGAGCACGTTTACCTCAGATAACCTGCCTCCGTTGCGTCACTATCTCTTCAGTTTGACCGGTAGTTAAAGCGAAACGAGACTGGAACGCAATCTTTCCAATACGCCCGATTTCGCGTGGTTGCGCACGTACGTCCAAGTGTTGCCCCTACACGAGAACGCTTCGTCGGTTTCACTCAAAACCGAAAATCGGTCAGGGTTGGCCTTAGCTGCGTCCTAAGCACGTGGAGCATTGTATGACCCCATACAGTCACACACGCACGCGTAAATGAATGAGAAAAATGGAAAAAGAGCGAATGACATAGCGAATGGCGAGAAGCATATACCCTGCCGCGATGGCTGACTCCCGACGCGCTTTCGGCAACGGCCGCTTTGTCGCTGTCTCGTTCTCCTATACTTTGGCGGCCAGGCTGGGGCTTGGACGGCGGCCAAAACTCCCGTGCCCCTCTCACAGTCAGTGCATGCCCTACACGACTCCGCAAAAAGATTCCCTTCGCTCAGAGCAATTTAGTAGAGTCGCCCCAGTTCGGCGTCGGCAACGTCGTCGTCGTGAATGGCGGGTACACTTTCCATGCCTTGAAGCGTTTCTTCCTAGAATATCCCAGAAGCCTTCGTTTATTTGTTTCAGTATTTTCAGTGAGCACGTGGCACTATATTAAAGTTTTTTTTTTCTTGTTCGCTGCGACATTTCACTTCGCTGTGTGTCTGCGCAGTGCCGCGACTGTCTAACCCGCGCTTTCGGGCCTGTCTGGCCTTGGGGACCAATTTTTTATTGCATCGCGTTTCTGTCTCTGTTGCGGGCCCACGGGGTTTCTTTACTTTTGCGTACGCTATTTCGCTCTTGCTGTACACGCATATCCAACTCTCTAAGTGACGGTCGCGGCTCGTTCTTTGGTGATGACGTAAGAGCCGCCATTGGTGTATACCTCAGCTCCCGAGAGACTTGTCCCGTGGCAACGACTCGGCGCACGCGTTCGCTTAGGGGTTGATTGAGACGGAAAAACCCGGTGAAGCGTCATGATAAGTTTCCAGTCGCACGGCAACGTGGGCGCTATTGCTCAGCCAGTAGTGGCGTATGCAGTTTTTAGGGTCTAAACGCTTTTGTTGCTGGATGCAGAGCCGTAAGTTCAATTTAGGCGTACGTTTCAGAACCCCAGTTGGTCGACATTTCTTGAGCTCTCCCAACCATGCCTCTCATAATCATATGGTAGTTTTGCGGTGCAAAACCCCAACAACTTTGTAATTATTAACTAGCAGGTTCAATTCCTGGATGTGGTTAGCCGTACCTATGTGAGAATAAATGCATGGACAGGAACACGCAGTCACAGACACAAAATCACGTTGCAGGTTTTCAGATTAACTTTGGGTCTTCCGCATTTAATGCTGAGTGCGTTGCTACACCTCGCAATATTTTATTGCTGTCATATTGGCGTTAAAGCTAATACTTTGATGTTTTTCATCGTAGTCTTCGATCCGATATGCTTTCTTTCATGAACCCTTTCTTATTATGTCGGCTTGAGAGGAATCATAATGTCACTTTTTCATTGTCGAAAGAAGCACAGTAGACGAGAGCACTCACAAGTGCTGTATATGGCACTTCAGCAACACCGACACAAACAGAGAAGAGAAATGTCACGTGCTTTCTTATGTATTAAAATCAAAATAATTTATCTGAACTCAAACAAAGAGGCCAATTCATCACAAGTACGTACATACAGGAGGCGGACCTGTAGGTACAAACTTAAATAGAACGTCCTATGCATGCTAACACGATGAGTAAGAGTATGCAGAATGGAAGTATGAGGACGTGTCATTAAGAATAACAAAAGCTAATCTGGTACATGTGAGACACCGACCTAAATGTAGATTTATCGAATAACTGAGCAGGTACAGTAATGTGGTCAATAGCAGTCAGAAGGAAAGAGTGGGGACACTTTGAAAAAAATAGAGAGTAATCCAGCACACAAAATATTAAAGCTTTCAAATGTTTAAACACTTTTGACCTTGTAATACTGACATATTTAAAATTTAATGCACTTAAGTATCAAATCCTTCCTCTAAGACGATTTGAAAGAGAACTCCGCTCTCTTATTCTTGTTCTGTTCCTACTCTGCCAATTGAATTGCGTCCCCTTCTCCCTCACCTTTTTATGGATAACGTAACTTCTTTCCCCTGTTGAAATCCATACCTGATTAGCTTCCAGCGCTTTCATCGGGACGAAGAAGAAAGCAACTACAGTGTGCAACAAATGTCTGCAGAATGACTCGGGATAGTTCAATATTCATGATCGTGAAAACAAAAGCGCAAAAGACGATGGACTAGCGCCTATTTGTCACTGTGTGTTAGGCATTCGTCCTTTGTTCTGCTATTTTCACGATCAAAGCCTCTGTAACTCTGCTTGTACTTTACGAATTCGAGATTTGCCTGCGGTCATCGATTCGAGAGCAAATATGCAACAACTCAGAGGTCATTCAATAATTGCTTTGAAAAAGTGTTTGAGGACCCTTTCAAACGAGTCTTCAAATCCAAAACGCAGATCGACGAGTTTAATCACCCAAAAAAGAAGGGCATGAACCATGAAAAAAAAACAATTTTTTTATACGGGACGTGACTAGATCACGCACCCGACTCAGCCCCACGCAGTTTCATGCCAAGAATTCAATACATCAAGCGCAGACGCTCACTTCTGAACCCTTCAAACGGGAGTGTTGTATTCTTGAGTACTCTTTCGGCGCGAACACGAACAACTGCTGCTTTGTGCTGCGTCTCGTTCGCACTGAAAAGTACTCAAGAATGCATCAGTTCTAACTCGCCCACGTTCCTCTACTTTATTGCAGGTGGTGTTAATATGCCCTTTCGTATGAAGCGGCACTTTTCGTGTTCTAATTTTTCTGCCATTCGTATCCCTTATTCTTCCACTTTTGTAGGTTACACAGGTGTGCGCAGGGTTTCCCTGAACTCGGGGGGGGGGGGGGAGGCGATGAATCATCACAGTTTCCCTCTTTTCTCTTATGTTAATGCACAAGACCAACTTTATGCCCCGCGCCCCTCCCGAATGGCAGCGACTCCCTCTTCCCTGTTATGTCAACATATAGTCTAACATGGCACCCTCAGCCCTTCTTAGGTGACTAAAAAAGGCGGCCGCAACACCCCTCCCCCAGCAAACCTGAACCCTCCGCACGCACGCCTGTGGGAGGGTAGCAAATCGGATGCTCGTCTCATTGACCACCGCGGTTTTCTTTTTCTTCATCACTCTGCCTCTCACTCGCTCTTGTGAAACGCGTATCAGAGTTTAGAATGTCCTGCTCATTCATTTGTATTCCAGTAATTAGAAGTTCGTGTCGAAGCTTAGCCACGTCCTTAGGTACACACTTGTGCTTTGATATAATAATTCAGCGAGCTTCGTAACAAAATTAAAAGTGCTGACCCAGAGTTACGCCCAGTGATTCGAGCGGCGGCGTTGGCCTTCCTACAAGGCTTCCCTGCGTACTCTGATTAAAAGTTTTCAAAGACCGCGGCAACTAGCGCACAACCGATAATGACCTCGCTTACGCTTTATCGAAGGCGGCACGCCAGTGCCTCGTGTTGCGGGCTTTGAAATGCAAATTTCTTAATCAGCCTCCAAGCTTCACCTTACAACATTCTCCACGATGCCACACACTTAGCAGTTATGATGAAAAGGGAGATGAAAAAGTCGGCTTAGCTGTGGGATGACGACACCGTATTTTCTTATAACGGCTTTTTCTGCAACTGTCATACGCTCTTTTTCTTTCTCCAGTGTAGCTTTAGTTTTTCTGGACTAATTACCAACCCAATTTTTCATGTCTCTCCCGTTTCTTCTTTCATTGCGGCTTCAAAACCCGCCACGGTGGTATTGGAGTTATAGTTGTCCACTGCTAACCTGAAAGTCGCGGGATGAAATCCCGACTGCTACGGCCACATTTTAGGTGGAAGTGAAAATGCTTGAGGCTGCATGTGCCTAGATTTGGGTACCCGTTAAGAAGTCCTGGGGTTCTAAATTTCCAGCGTCCTCCACTACGGCGTCTCGCATAATCTTATCTTGGTTTTAGTTCATAAAAATCCCAATGTTGTTAATATAATACAGCTTCAAACAGAGAACAGAATGGCTAGTTGGGCTGGTTGGTATTTCCTTCTGAAAGAAGAGTAATTGCATTATACCCAGAACGTTTGAAAAAAGAAGACAGATACGATAGAGATAGGTGGGCTATGTGCCATCTTACTTCTCTGAAATTTTCCTTTTAGAATTCAAACAGAGGAAACTGCAACCAAGTATGTGCTAAATTATTTCATAAACAGTAACCAAATTTCAGGAACCTTTACAGCTACCTGACTATTGCATTACAATTTTTCAATTATAGTATTGTGGTAGGAAAGGCCATAAGCAGCGTAGACAGGCAAAGTTGTCGATTGTTCCCGTGTGTGATTAGGAAGACGTATAGCTTTACGAGTGCATTGATCGCAGCACTCGGCAATAAACGGGGCTTCGCCGCGGCATACTCCTGTAATGAGGCGAGGCCAGACAAAAAACGCAGAAAGAAGATTCGATGATCGACCATTGACGTGGAGTGATAAACCGAAAGTAGACAACGGTGGTGGGAGAGTCCATTCCTAATTGCTGGGGTTCTTTTTCTTGTTCTGTTTTTTTTCCATTTTTGTTTTGGCAGGAATCAAGATTTGATTGTGAGGCATGCAGTAGCAGGTGTACTTCTTGAAATTTTAGACTAAGTTGTGATAATGTTAAGTACACGTAAATCGAAGTACATAGGTTCTTTTTTTATCCAATAGAAATAGCACCATCGTTATCGGCAGTCTGACCCTCGCCCTCGGGCTTGTTGTGGGTACAATGGTTGCAATGAAGTATTACCATGTCACATGAATACCCATCGTTGCCTCAAACCCTTTCAAAGAGTTGTAAGGAGTGAAATATTTGTAAGAAGTAAAGCTGACGGTGTAGAACAAATAGGGCTTAAATCATGAGAGGATAAACGATGGAAAATCTAAACGCCACAAGGAGGACGAATAACAATAGAGAAATCGTTTTTCGTGTGGTGTTTTAACTGTCTAGAATTTTCCCTCATTATGATGTACCAACTATCCCAGCAAAACGTACTTTTTAAGTTGCATCATCAATTGATGTTGCTTATTTGTTTAAACAAGAGCCCGTGGTCGTTAGATTGAATCATGGCCGCGGTGGCCGCATTTCGTTAGAAGTAATTCTCCAGATCTCCGTGAGTTTAGACTTAGTTGTACACGTTAAATACCCCAGGAGGTTCCAGAGACGTATATTGCAAATACGAGCGAATGAAGGGGCACGAAACCCAAGCACGAACCGGTCGTTCAAACCTGGCTCTCTTCTTCGTATATCGCTACGCCCTCTACCGCATAGTTTTTCATAATCACGCCGAGATTCCAGGACGTAAAATCCCAACAATAAATAAATATTTCCTAAACTGCACACAAACAAAGATTCCTGGATGAATTGTCAATGTAAACAACCGAGAGCACTTCTATAACAACGATTTTAAGTTTGATTTGATTGACTTGTGGGGTTTAACGTCCCAAAACCACTATATGATTATGAGAGACGCCGTAGTGGAGGGCTCCGGAAATTTCGACCACCTGGGGTTCTTTAACGTGCACCCAAATCTGAGCACACGGGCCTTCGACATTTCACCTCCATTGGAAATGCAGCCGCCGCAGCCGGGATTCGATCCCGTGACCTGTGGTCAGCAGCCTAGTACCTTAGCTACTAGACCACCGTGGCGGGGCGATTTTAAGTTTGTGCTGCTCGTATCACGAAGTTAGTCTAAAGAAAGTTCTCCATATCATTTTAACAAAGGGTACTCCGACAAAAAACTTATTCACCACTACCATACACGTGTTGCGGCGTTTATCTGACTTCAGCGATCACTTTTCCTACTCAACTGCTGAATTACTCAGGGGTGTTCGTGTTGCGCGAAGATGTATTGTACTACTTCATCACAGTCATCTTGAGCATTCGTGTCTATATACATAGCATTGAGCCAGAAACTTTCAACACCCATATAGGGCCGCCGGATCATATAGGTCGCATAGACTGTCCACACCATATATGGTCTGCTGCCCTTACATGTGACGATTCAATTTGCCATTGACAGTTTTTCTGCGTTACTTCTGACAACCATTCAGTTTTCGCACTGCTAACCCTAACACCTCACCTCAGCTCTCCCCTCTGACCCCCTCCCCCGACTTCGACTCGAGCAAATTTGTTCATGCCCCAACTTGTACAACATACACAACGAACCACCCAGTCTGCGTGCAAAATGTACACGGTTGATCTCATTAAGGCGAGAACTGTTTAGTATTCAAGCCAGCTAAACAAGAACATGTATTCTACTTCACAGAGTAAATGTTCATCGTATGACCTAACATGATGGATTCGATCAGTATAATAATAGTTTTACAAATGGAATACTGGACATTGGATTTTATGAGATCATGAATGAGATGTCCAGCTTAGATATAAATGACCCCGTAACACTTAAAGAACTACGCACCACTGAGGCTAACAACGCCGCTGCGACCTTTCAAGGTTTACGAATGGGTCGCAAACCCTGAGCAACAGCGTTTATTTCTTAGGAAGACGGCAGGGAGTTCAACCTTCCGAAAACACGCTTCAGAGTCCTTAAAGCTGCATCCGCAACGCCCTATAGTAAAAAAGAAACATCATTGTAACACCAATGAGCTACCAAACGGCAAACCAAAAATGCACTCCTATTGTTGTAAACAACACAAAGATGACAAGTGAAAAAAAAAGCGGCGTTGTTTATCGGATGCAAGACACGTGGATGCGGGAGAAAACACAATAAGGAAAGATGCTTTGGTCACGCTGCGACAGCCGGGCCGAAAAAAAAAATGCAGCAATAAAGCAAGAATAAAAAAGAACCAGCGTACAGTGCGTCAGTTTTGCTCCAGAAACGACACACGCTTCAGCGGATCAGTGGCCCGCCAGAAGAAAGGCACGTGCAGATGCGTGTGTAGACTGCGAGGAACCACCTTGCTTCTCAAACGCCAGCCGTCAACGTGGGTGAAACTTGGCGAACCGCTTTTGTGTTTCACTGACGTACGATGGGGGGGGGGGGGGCAATATAATGATGCATGAAAGGGAAGGGGGAGAAGGGGGGGGGGGCAACTGTGACAACGCTAGAAGGATTCGTGAGGCACCGCGTGGAAAAGTCGAAGGTAGACCCTTCTTATTTTTATTTTCTTCAGCTCCGTAGTCTACACGCAAGAAAGAAAACGCGATGGGGCTTCCTAGTACCCTAAATAGAGCGCCCTTTCAAGGACAACCATACAGCCGCAGAATTCAAACACAAGAAAAGAAAGAAAGATAAAAACATAAAGAAATCTTGCCACGCGAGTAAAAATCATGAAAAGAAGTACAGAGACACTTTACATGGTGGTTGCTCTGTCGAATGATGGAGAAGAGAGCTAATCTTTTTTATCAATCGAAGCACACAGACCAGGACATCTTCTTTTTTTTTTCTGGTTAACGACTCAACGAAGCGTCGTCAACGACATCGCTGTTGGTTTACTGTGGCTGAAAACTTGATTCATAACGACTTTATCACACACAAGCTGAGTGAGATTCACACGATGAACCGAAACACTGTCTCAACGAACCGCAAGCAAACCTGATACCTTAACCTTTGTTTAGATGAAGTCGATGCAATTGAGTACACTGACACAAGTCGGGCTGCCCCTATCCATGCCACACATATTGCGTTTACGAGAAACGTTGGAGTCGGTTTGATACAGTTAAGCCACAGGTATGCGATTCAAGCAAACTTGCCTACACAATCACACTGTTCAGTCCACTAATGTTTTGCATACAAGTAACGACTGGTCAGTATTCACATGACAGACAGATTAAATATTAATGCTTCATTGATCTCACGTAAACAATGCTACAATGAACTCTGGTCTTCATAATATTGAGGTTGATTTTGCTGCGGTGAGTCACACCAATCACGTTCGTGGCGATATCGACCCGTGGCGTCAATGCAGTTTGACCTGCTGTGTGACACCGTACAACAAACAGCTGTCAGTACCATCTGTGTGTATCGCGTTTGTGGCTTTCCTCAGTTGCGCTAAATTCGCTCTCTCAAATACAAAAGTATACTCAATGCACTGACACAAAAAAAAAACTTCTTGATGAGTATGCCTAGATGAATAAGAATAGAGAATGAGCCCCCGACGTAGGTGTGTTGACCATTGTGTGTTTCTTCCTCTTCTGCTATACACTGAGAATTTGTGCGCTTATGTTACTATGTCATGCCACCATCAGGTGACGTCTTCAGTCACCTCACTAATGATACCTTAAAAGGAAGTAAACATGGTACAGTCGTTTGCAATGCAAATAGAATCGCGAAGTAGTGATGAGAGAAATATGCATATGCCAGTTATCACTATAGATATTAGTCCGAGCAGCTCTCGCAATTACTTTTGCACGTTTTGTTTCAGATATAAAACTAATCCACAAGCAAATTCACTCAAAGCAGTACAACAGTGCTTGGTTCTCAAAACTTGCCTCGTCTCTTTCGCGTTCTACTTCAATCACCCTTTCTTCCTTTCCCCAGCATGGGGTAAAGAACCGTCTAACCATGCTGTCGTGCTGCCTGCGTCTTCCTTCACACCTTCACACTATACCACATTTGTATAGGTCTCTAGAATCTTTCATTAGCAGCGATAACTTTACGGCTTATAAATTCCACCCGTAACTGAAATGCTGAAAGAGATAGCGAGACTTAGCTTCGCAATAAAGGCGTCTCAGGACGATGGCTTTATAAACAAGGGGCTCGAGGAATAGTTCCCATAAAAAGTCAATAGTAAGCACGATTTCAGACTAAAGCGAAACCGTCGGCGCTTATGATCGTCCACGGAAGAAATTACGCATATATTCACCAAGGCATCGTATTTACAGATGCTACGTAAAAATGATGATGTTCATGCAACCGTCTTCTTGGCGCTTTCATTGAAGTCAAAAGCTTGTGAAGGAAACTTTGAACATAACTATTGAATATTTCCTTTTCTCTGCGCTAGAGAAGAATATGCCATCTGAAAACATGGGTGAGCACTAACTGAAAAAAAAGGGGGGGGAGCGTCCGACATGGATCTCATCGCTATAAATAATGTAAACACAGTTGTGTTTCCTTCATTACCGCGTCTATTGATAGCTGTTCCCGGTGGTAACAGTATTACTTTGTCCTCTCTAGGACAAGCTTCTTCCAGATTCAATTACAGTGGCTTATTGACGCGAACGTCCGGGTGCTTCGTAATTTTTTCTTTCTTTTCATTTACTTATTTATTTCAATTTGAACAATGTTGCAGGAACCACGCTTTATCCGGTGTGCAGCTGTGTGCATATAGTCGATAGCCTTCGACTGGCACTCCGGAAGTCACTACAGGAAAGTTCAATGCTAGGAAATCAGTAAAAGCAACAAACGGACAAACAAACAAACAAATAAAAGAAGAACAGGAAGGCTGTGAAAAAGCGAATGAGGAAGTGCGAGACCGGAAGCGAAGGAGAGAGAGAGCGCCTTTCAAGTTCCAGTGACTGGTGGTTAATTGAATGACACTTACTCTGGCAGGAAAAGACAAGGGTAGAGATGGACGCAAGGATGGAGGCACCACGAAGGGGGGGGGGGGCTCTTTTAACGTGAGACAGAAGGCGTGCTCCAAAAAGACTCATCCGTTTTCTTCTAGCGCTTTGTTTTGTCTGACGTGTCCTTCTGGGTACCGTGCCGCATGAAGGATTTCCGCTATACCGCGTTTGTTTCCTACCCTCAATGTCAATATCTATCTATCTATCTATCTATCTATCTATCTATCTATCTATCTATCTATCTATCTATCTATCTATCTATCTATCTATCTATCTATCTATCTATCTATCTATCTATCTATCTATCTATCTATCTATCTATCTATCTATCTTGCCGCCTACGACATTTAGCTCTCTTGGCCCTTTCGATAATGGTATCGATGCCAAACTTAGTATGGCATGACATGACTGTATGACGAGCATAAGTGACTAGCCATAACATAAAAATGATGGCATGTATGTCATCAAGCCGGTGCGTACCGGCTTGAAGCCGGTACGCACCGATGATCTCACCAGAGAAGGATTGGCCACCCTGGTGCAGTATCCGGCCACCCCCTCCCGTAGGCATTCGTCAATTAACTCACGGCCCTCAGTCCCCACCAGCTGCGGAGCAACTGATCACGGCGGCGGTCAGATCTGCAAAGCAGCAGAGGGTGCTAGGAATCTTTGGATACGGACAGACCACCATTGGAACTTGAACTTAGCAACGTTTAACGTTAGAACGTTATCTAGTGAGGGAAGTCTAGCTGTATTATTCGAGGAGCTAGAAGGTATTAAATGGGATATAATAAGGCTGAGTGAGGTTAGGAGGACAGATGAGGCCTATACTGTGCTACAGAATGGGCACGTCATTTGCTATCGGGGCTTGGCAGACAGAAGAGAACTGGCAGTAGGGTTCCTAATTCACAGAAACATAGCTGGCAACATAGAGGATTACTATAGCATTAATGAAAGGGTGGTAGGCATTGTAATTAAACTGAATAAAAGATACAAAATGAAGGTAGTACAGGCTTACGCGCCTACATCCAGCCATGATGACGCTTCAGTTGAAAGCTTCTATGAAGACGTGGAATCGGCAATGAGTAAGGTGAAAACACAGTATACTATAGTAATGGGCAACTTTAATGCAAAGGTAGGGAAGAAGCAGGCTGGAGACCAGGCAGTAGGAGATTATGGCATCGGCACTAGAAACGCCAGAGGAGAGCTACTAGTAGAATTCGCAGAACGCAATAATCTGCGTATTTTGAATACCTTCTACCGAAAACGAGAAAACCGCAAGTGGACATGGAGGAGCCCTAATGGCGTAAATAAGAACGAAATAGACTTTATAATGACTGCACACCCAGGAGTCGTGCAGGATGTGGAAGTGGTTGGCAAGGTAAGATGCAGTGACCATAGAATGGTACGGGCTCGAATCCGCCTAGACTTGAAGAAGGAACGACAGAAACTGATACGCAAGAAGCCAATCAATGAGCTAGCACTGAGAGGGAAAGTACAGGAATTCAGGGTGTCACTGCAGAACAGGTACTCTGCTTTTAGCGAGGAAACCAACCTTAG
Organism: Rhipicephalus annulatus; assembly: GCA_013436015.1. NCBI lineage: Eukaryota > Metazoa > Arthropoda > Arachnida > Ixodida > Ixodidae > Rhipicephalus > Rhipicephalus annulatus. Next base: position 676,206 of record WOVY01001574.1, read on the forward strand.
CGTAGATACAATGAATGATAATCTGACGAGTATCATCACGGAGTGTGCAGTGGAAGTTGGAGGCAGGGTAGCTAGACAGGACACCGGCAAGCTTTCCCAGGAAACGAAGAACCTAATTAAGAAGCGTCAAATTATGAAAGTGTCAAGTACAACAGACAAAATAGAACTGGCAGAGCTTTCGAAGCTGATTAATAGACGTAAAGTATGCCATGTAAGAAGGTATCACATGGAGAGAATTGAGCACGCTCTGAAAAACGGAGGAAGCGTCAAAGCAGTGAAGAGGAAACTTGGGATAGGCAAAAGGCGAATGTATGCACTAAGGGACAAAGAAGGCAGATTAACTACTAATATGGATAGGATAGTTAAAATAGCGGAGGAGTTTTACAGATATCTATCTGTACAGTAGCCGAGACAACCACGACCTTAATACTATAAGAACTAGCAGTAACCCAGACGACACCCCACCGGTAATGATAGAAGAAGTCAGAAAAGCTTTGGAGAGCATGCACAGAGGCAAAGCTGCTGGTGAGGATCAAGTAACATCAGATCTGCTGAAAGATGGAGGACAGATTGTGTTAGAAAAACTAGCCACTCTATTTACGAGGTGTCTCCTGACGGGAAAAGTACCAGAGCCTTGGAAGAACGCTAACATCATCTTAATACATAAGAAAGGAGATGACAAGGACTTGAAGAATTACAGGCCGATCAGCTTGCTCTATGTAGTATACAAGCTATTTACAAAGGTAATTGCTAGCAGAGTAAAGAAAACATTAGAATTCAATCAACCAAAGGAACAAGCAGGATTTAGAACAGGCTACTCAACAATTGACCACATTCATACTATCAATCAGGTAATAGAGAAATGCTCCGAGTATAACCAACCACTATACATAGCCTTCAGAGATTACGAGAAGGCGTTTGATTCAGTAGAAATATCTGCCGTCATGCAGACACTGCGGAATCAGGGCGTAGATAAAATATATATAAACATTCTGGGAGAAATCTACAGGGGATCAACTGCTACCATAGTGCTTCATAAAAAAAAGCAACAGAATACCAATAAAGAAGGGTGTAAGGCAGGGGGACACAATCTCCCCAATGCTATTCACTGCGTGCTTACAGGACGTTTTCAGAAGCCTAGAATGGGAACAGTTAGGGATAAGAGTTAATGGAGAGTACCTCAGTAACCTGCGCTTCGCCGATGACATTGCATTGCATTGCTGAGTAACTCAGGGGACGAATTGCAACTCATGATTACGGAGTTAGACAAGGAGAGCAGAAAGGTGGGTCTTAAAATTAATCTGCAGAAAACGAAAGTAATGTACAACAATCTCGGAAAGGAGCAGCGCTTTGCGATAGGTAATAGTGCACTTGAAGTTGTAAAAGACTATGTCTACTCAGGGCAGGTAATAACCGCAGAGCCTAACCACGAGATTGAAGTAACTAGAAGAATAAGAATGGGGTGGAGCACATTCGGCAGGCACTCTCAAATTATGACAAGTAGATTGCCACTGTCCCTCAAGAGGAAGGTATATAACAGCTGTATCTTGCCGGTACTTAGCTACGGAGCAGAAACCTGGAGACTCACAAAGAGGGTTCAACTTAAATTGAGGACGACGCAGCGAGCAATGGAAAGAAAAATGGTAGGTGTAACCTTAAGAGACAAGAAGAGAGCAGAGTGGATTAGGGAACAAACGGGGGTTAAGGATATCATAGCTGAAATCAAGAAGAAGAAATGGACATGGGCAGGGCATGTAGCGCGTAGACAGGATAACCGCTGGTCATTAAGGGTAACTGACTGGATTCCCAGAGAAGGGAAGCGGGTTAGGGGGAGACAGAAGGTTAGGTGGGCAGATGAGATTAAGAAGTTTGCGGGTATAAATTGGCAACAGCAAGCACAGGGCCGGGTTAACTGGCGGAACATGGGAGAGGCCTTTGTCCTGCAGTGGACGTAGACAGGCTGATGATGATGATGATGATGTATGTCATGAATGTCATGATTTAAATTTCATGGTCTTGCTGCTCTTGCAGTGGTTTAGTTCACAAGACATGTTGCAAAACTGGTATGGTATGGCATCATTGCATGGCGAACACAAGTGACAGACCCTAACATGAAAATCATAACATGCGTGTCATGTAACAACATGACCAGATGCCATGCCCATGATGCGCTCACGGCCGTTTCACTAGCGTCACATGTACCAAATTCGGTATTACGGTACGTGAATGGATGACGAATGTATGCGACTGGTGAAAGCATGATAATCATGAGATGCGTGTCATGTAACAACGTGATTACGCGCCACGCTCATGATGCTCTCTCACTCGTTTCGCTAGCTTCACATATGCCAGATTTGGTATTACGTGACGTCAATGGATGACGAAGGTATGTGACTGGTTCAAACATGATAATCATGAGATGCGTGTCATGTGAGAACATGACTACATGCCACAGACAAGGCGCCAATACATTTCGACGTGACCCGGCGCGCGTGCACGCCGGCGTTCGTTTCATCGCGTCACGTCGGCGTTGCTATACGCCAGGCGCCGGTCCTGCCATATATTCGGATGGGCGCGCCACGCGGCGTTGCTTTGACGCATGCGTGTTTCAGCGCGTCCGACGTCCCTCCGTCACGATAAGAGGCAGACGCAGTGCTGTCAAGGTAATGCATCGGCATGAAATACAGCATGTCGCATGCCGTCGGGCCGCGCCGACGGACGCTGGTCGCGCCTGGCTTCAGATTATAGAGTGCTCACGTTTTGCTAACGTAGCATCTCTGTGCCCAATGTTCGCTCGTGTCAACGTTACAATGTAGCATATTGGGCCCTTTGCGATTCTCTCACGGCCATTTTGCTAGCTCCACTTATAGCAAATTTCGTGTTACGTTACGTCAACAGACGACGAAGTAGCTCCACATATACTAAATTTGGTATCACGTGACTTGAATAGATGACGAAGATAATCGACACTTCCAAACATGATAACCTTGACACGGAAGTCATGTACGGTATAATTTACCTCCACCTCGCAATGTCATGCTGATTTTAAAGTGACATATCAACCTTCCTCAATAGTGCTTCGCATATTATCGATTTTCACTGTTCGTGGGATCTGTCATTTTTTTTTCTATATAGTCTTCAGCTCTGTAGTGGCCGTGAAAAAAACAAATGAGAAAAAAGGTGTCATTATTTGCTTGCTGGCGGTCGTCTCGACTTCTATGGAACGCTACCAGTCACCTTAAGAAAAAAAAAGAACTCTTCCCTTCCTTGAAGGCGGACCTCGGTGGAAGGCACTATGCATATATAGCACCCGACAGTGGACCATGGGCGCGACGACGGTTTTTGGGCCACCTCAGTATTGTCACTACTGACCTCCAGTGATACTAAGAAAACGGAACGCTCACTGAACGCAGAGACACGCTGAAGTTTGAGTGCCCTTTTTGGCTCGTTTTCAAAGAACGCCTCATGGACGCTTACATAATCAGCCGTGACCCCTTGCTCACAATTTAAAAAAAAATGATATGCGCGTGCAAATTTGGTTTTTCTACGTCTACTATCTAGGCTACGCATTGTAAGAGTCGGTTTTGCTGTGCCTACGCTGTGTGTTCTAGCGCTGCCATAAGATCTCGTAAACTGAATTGCCGGGAGCCTACAGCAATGAGTGAAGCCATATATGGATGATTTGTCCCCGGGCAATCCACTTCCTTCGTGTGCTTTCGCTTCCCCGGTGAAAGAGTACACTGAATACAGCAATGGAATTGATTGCCCCCATGAACCTTGTGCAGGAAAGAAAAGACATTGCTGGTACTTCAATTTCAACACTTATTTTCGGAAAGAGCTTACTTACATTGTGTGCGCGAACAACGCAGCAGTTCGGATAGAACATAAGGTTTAGGAAGTTTCACTAACTCAATTTAGAAAGACCCAGACGTGTATAATCACGATGCCATTTTAGAAACGTCGGTTGTTTTCAGAAAACGCGTACCGTGTTCTTTTACGAACTCACCGAAGACTACACGAAGGTGAAAGCCATGCTTTTCTCCGCAACTCACTGCATTAGTTCCCCCTCCCCCTCTTCCTACTTCGGAAGCTTTTTACCGCCATTGCCTCCGGCGGTTGTCTGAGCCTCTCACGGCTTCTAGAACAGGCCCTCCTTTGACCAAGTAATGATGTCGTCTTATGACGTCATCAAGTGACGTCTCCTTACGCGATGCCACAAATTTTGGCGACCTGTTACGTCACGGTGATAGCGTTGGGTGCGCCATCACATGAATGAATGAATAAATAAACTTTATTTAACCCTGTAAGGTGCACTGTATGATACTTAGTACATTGAATAAAATATACCTCAATAAAGCTACTATAAGTGTCATGATATGCAGCAACTGCAGATTTGACATGTTATCAACTGGAAGGTACAGTGACTTACCTAATATAGGATGGGATTTTTTATTGCAATCAGTACTAACTAAGTTATGCATCAAACAATATTTCATTCGTATTATTCTCAACATGAATTGCAGTGTACAAGAAGGGTAAAAACAGTCAGCGTTTTCTCGCAATTTTTCTGAAGGCACAACTGTTCGTGGGCATTACAGGGTTAAAGACTGCCAGTTTCCTTCAGGCGAGGCGGAGGGAAGAGGAGATTAACCCCTTTCCTTTCTTACGAGACGAACATTTTTTTCCTCTCTCTTGTTGACACCTACGGCTAGCAATGACGTTTGCCTTTAAAAAGATATAGCGCAGAAAGCCGCGCTGTAACCATGGCGGGGGGGGGGGGAGGGCTAGGGGGGGGGGGGGTCAGCGTCACGATGACTTCAGTCCCTTCTTCAATGCCAAAATACTGCTGACCGTGCGGAGCATGTTTTGAGGACTACGAAGCCGTTACACTTGACGTCTAAAACTGCCACTTGGTTTTCAGTGACGTCGCAAACCACAACTCTCAATTGAGGCCATGGCTTTTGTACTTTAAGGTGGCGCTAACTGCACGAGCACCGTACACGCACCGGCAGTGACGTAGAAATCAGCGACACGATATGAATGCCTGAAACAGTTGCGGTCTAAGATTTTCGCAGCCGTCTGAGTCTTTCCTCGTATACCTCATAGGCTGTGTGAAAGAACTTTGTCTATGAGTAATCAGCGACAAACTGGACGCCATACCGAAAGTTGTCGCACGAGTACACGCCACGCCGGAGTGGCTATAATGCGATAGCGTTGTCAGGATCAGCGCGCCTACTCTGGGAATAATACACGTTAGAAACAGATAACAACAACATTCGTCGTTATCATACGTCACGTCCAGACACATATCATGGAATACTGCCAAAACAGAGCTATCTTGAATTAAACAACGACTCTCCGCCATCCACACATTTTAACGCTATGGCGTTACAGAGCCCATTTTGCATTAATTACGGCGTCGGCGGTGCTGTCGTCGTCGTGAGTTGTCTAGTGCGTGACCGAAAAATCGGGAAAGATGCAAATAAACTAAATAAATACTTGCGAGTCGCAGTGAGTATTGAACCCGGGTTACTTGAGAGGAAAGGAGGTGTTCTACCGCAGAGCCACGCGTATGCTTGGGAATACAGTTAAAATAACTTCCTCTTCTTCGAAATGCAGTGAAAGTAACGCTCATGTTTTGGACACGCGTCCTGTATACACGCATCAGAATACAATGTTAAAACATTGCAGTAATAATGCGTGGTACAAGCGTACATTGCCATCGGGCGTCATAACATTGGTTTATCATAACGACTTCATAGTTTGAAGCCAGTCACCCACTACAAAATGCACGCACGTTACTGAGCCTTTTCCCAGCAGGTCACGTGGAGGGTGCATTGCAATTTCGAAAATATTTCACACGCATAACTTTCCGTGGTGTAAAGCATGCTACCGATTACACAGAATACAGCCATATGCGAAAGCTTTTCTGACACAATCCACCTTCAACGCACTACGGACAGGATAACGGTATCGAGGTCAACTCTTAAAGGCGGAACTTGGGTATCCGCCAATTTTTCCCTATACCGTATTCGTTGCCAGACTATTGCGTTGATTGATATGTACTTGGGTTTCAACGTCCCAAAACCACCATATGATTATGAGAGACGCCGTAGTGGAGGGCTCCGGAAATTTCGACCACCTGGGGTCGAAATTTCCGTGCACCCAAATCTGAGCACACGGGCCTACAACATTTCCGCCTCCATCGGAAATGCAGCCGCCACAGCCGGGATTTGATACCGCGACCTGCGGGTCAGCAGCCCAGTACCTTAGCCACTAGACCACCGCAGCGGGGCGCCAGACTATTGCACTCACCGAGACACGCGTCGACGTGACAAAACCAGAAGAGGTAGACATAACGATCGAGTCACCTAAACCAAATGGGAGATAAAACGGATGGTCGAGCAATAGTTGAACGGCACATGGTTTGTTTATTATGCTCGAAATCTCAGGTTATCAATTCCAATTAGTACTTTGCATTCCGACAAGACTAGTGAGTTTATGTAGCACCAAAAAAAAAACTTTAATGCTATACTAATACGCGTGGCATACGACGAAGCGAGACAGAGATAGGCACTACATCTCCTGTTGTAGCATGTATCGACCTTCTTCACTGCAACATAGTTTCATGTCAATTTTACGTGTCCTCGGTCAGAAATGGGTCCCCTTTCCCAGCCACTGCGGGACATTTTACAAGCTACATGCAACATTTCTTTTCCTTTTTGTCCTGGAGTCCAGGGGTTCCATGTACTGTCGTATATCAGATGTTTAAAAAAAACTACTTATTTGTGAATGCGCTTTTTTCCGCGCAACGCGTTTTTCCCTCGCCTTACGGTATCGGTTCGTAGGCTGCTTGTTCTTCTCGAAAAAAAAAAACAGAAGACCGATAGCGTGTTTTTTGAAGCCGCGATGGCCGCATAACGGAAGCGGTGGAAGGACATCGCGTCCTTGATCTACAGACCCATCGCTATCGACCACGGACCACGTATTTTAGGCAGCCGCCTTGTTTTTGTTCCTCCGATCGACTTGATGGTCGCCGTCACTCCATACGTTTCGCCGAAGGACCCGCCGCGGTATCGACGGGACCAGCAGCCATCGACCAGAACCACGCTGACCGGAAGCTGCGGGAACTGAAAGGCCACCGGAAGCTGTCGCCACCGTACTGCGATCTGCAGGCCCGTATATACCACGTTCTTGACAAATGGCCACCGTACGTTTGGGTAAGGATGGTACGTAAGAATGCGTGGATGTGAGACGGGCTGTACTCGGCGCATCAGCTTTCATCACTCCTTGTAAATAATTCCACTAAAGGGGCACTATAGATAAATAATAACTTAGTAATATTTATTCTCGTGTAACTGAAGCGCGAGTATTTTTACCGATGACTGTGACCGCGACATCGGCTTTTGTTTATAATAAAAGGAAAACAGCATTTATTTAGCTTCTACGACGGCTTCCGATCTAACCTTGAGTAAAACTTTATCGACGAATATCTTATCTTGAATTTAGCTATAGTTGGATACACGTGGCTCAGCAAAGATCGGTTGGTAGTTTGCGCTCATGAGTCGCTTCCACACTTGCGCCATCCATTGATAAGCAATGCTTACACGCGCGTAACTTGAACTTTTATCGCTTAAGATGCACGTCACGTTTATGAAAAATAAAAGACCAAAGATTGCAAGCAGTCCTGGCATGAGTTTAGAAAAGTTGGCGAATCAAACATTTAGTCGCAATCGCTTACTTTGACATAGCATCTGTTAGCCGATGCATGGTGAAGGCCACCTCCTGATTTGATTGATTTGTGGGGTTTAACGTCCCAAAACCACCATATGAATATGAGAGACGCCGTAGTGAAGGGCTCCGGAAATTTCGACCACCTGGGGTTCTTTAACATGCACCCAAATCTGAGTACACGGGCCTACACTATTTCCGCCTCCATTGGAAACGCAGCCGCCACAGCCGGGATTTGATCCCGCGACCTGCGGGTCAGCAGCCGAGTACCTTAGCCACTAGACCACCGTGGCGGGGCAGGCCACCTCCTGCATTCTAGCCACGGGAAGATTAAGTTCTAAAATTACGAAAGATTGTTGAACAGATAACGTCACTGCAACCAATGAGTCGACAAGAGGCCAGCCGGATCGCAGAAGTCCAGATTGGTTCTTACTACCTGGGCTTCTGTAACACGCGCCATATAACCTAAGACCCGGGTGCTAGTGCATTAAGCACCCAGCGGAATACGGCTGCCATAGCCAGGAATCAAACCACTGTCATCGAGCATAACAGCGCCACCTTCTATGCTATACCAAGGCTGGTGAACAAGAATCGGTGAAGACAATTCCTGAAAATGGGGTGATATGTTCGTTACATGGAAGGTGTGTATAGCTACTCTGGTGACGGATGGCGTCCACATTAAGTACACGTGCGGCACAACAACATTCGGTGCCCCCCTAGCCACGTGCACAGCCGCTCCCTAGCCGCCGCCGATGCCTCTGTCGCAGGTGTCGCGATACTCATCGGCGACACACCCTATCTATCGTGACACCCCTTTATCTAGTTACGTATATATAGAGATGGTTATCGGCACTTGCCACCATTGGACCCACTGTGGTACGTACACGTGTGGTTCGCTCGGAGGAAGAAGAGCGGGAATTTAGGGAGCGCCACAATGCGCACAGTACAGTGAATGCGCGCGAAAACGGTGCGAAGTATGGTCGCTGTTGGTGGCTGCATTGCGCCAAGTTGCATGATACTTTTCGGCCCAGTTGGCGCCATGGCTATGTATAGTTGCCTTTTAAATTTCCTGTTTTACTTATTCGAAACGGTTTAATTTATTTATCAGTAGTAAAGGCTTGGTCCATAGTCCCAATCCTTTTTCGTTTGGTTACCAATTTGACTATAACATAAAATGACTTGGCTTTGCCTATAGTTTGCTTGAGTTCTAGCGCTTTTTCAATTTCACCGATTGGCAACCCTGGCACGAAATGGCTGCCCCAGAACGTGCAGCCGCAGCCGCTGGCTTTGCTGGTTCACATCTTCACAGCATAGATGAATCGCTCTTAACATTTTTTGCACTTGAAGAATTACCCAAAAACGAGCTGTAACAAAGGACCACTGACTAAGCGGCCTTCGTTGGAGATAAAATGCTAATGATCACTAAAGTATTCCTCCCGGCCCGCTGCTGAACGCAAATATTCTCTGGAGGTGAAGTCTCGAAACAATTTTCGATAAACGCTTCGCGCTGACTGCCGTTGGTTCGTCGTAAATTGTTCCAATCGAACGTACACGTCTCCGTTTCATGGTTTGTTTTCGGTAGCAAAAAGCTCCTTTTAAAAGTGGGTAAGTATTTCGCCAGTTTGTTATTTTTTTCTTTCCATTCTATTTATCGTGTTTTCCCGAATCTCATATGCGTATGAAATGGAGCGTTTTATTTTCTAGATAAGCCGCGACTGATGATCTCTCTGGACGTTCCAACGGTGACAATCGTGCTTCGTCTTTTTTTTTGTTATTTTGGCATATCACCAAAATCGCAATGAACAATCAGAGTGAGGTGGTTTCAGTGAGCTTAAAGAAAGCGCGAAAAACATTCAGCGCAAGGTTATTCAGTTTCATTAAAGAAAAATGGTCGAAAGTCAGTTTTACTATGAAACCGTATAGCATTTCTGCTTAGAAGAACATGAAAGAGCAGAATAATTTTTCGCGTATTAGTGAAGGACAATTTGACTATCCAAAAAACACCACGCTTACCGCGACATGACACTTGGTAAGCGAGGAAACGTGCGGAAAAAAACTGCGGGTGGAAACTCCATCTTGAGATTCCCGCGCCTAACACCATGACGTCGTAAATTTCATTACTCTCATTTTCATTACTGAGTCCTACGCAACGTATAATCAAATAGATTGAATTACATTGCCATCTCTGGCTAGCATACGAAGTTTTAGAAAATTTCATCGAGCCAATGCCCCAAAAATATCTAAAAATACATTTCCAAATTTTGAGCATCAGGCGTGAAGATGTCGGTAAAAACTTGAAAGATCAAACTTCAACCGTAATTTTCTCTTTTAAGAATGAACTTAGTGTAATGTACGGCACCAGAGTTCCCAGGGCGTAGTCTGTTAATCTTAACAATGTCATTCGTTTTCTTAAGTGTTTTTAAAATATCCGTAAATGTAATCAGACGAATCGCAATTTTGGTATGTCAAACTCGTGCAAAACAGGTGAAATTGTGAGTAGAAACAGGACACAAAAATAAAAAAAGCCGGAGGGCAGAGGTAATTGCCAAATCTAGTTAAATTATTATGTGTACCTCCCCCACGTAATGCCGCACGGCGATGTAGGTGAAATGTAAATAAATAAATAAATAAATAAATAAATAAAAATTTAAATCTCGTGTTTAGTCTCTTGTGGCGAGTGTAATGCATAACGCTATTAACCGCTTTGTGCTAATCAAGCTGTAAAAAAAAAGAAAAGAGAATTGGTATGCAGGAACAGATTGTGGCAACTGTCGTGTTTGTGCTTCCGTTCCCAAGCCTCGCGTAAGTTTTTGCTCTCATGCACGGGCACCTAACCTTAAATTCCTTCATTTCCGCATTCTTTGTTTTTACGTACACTTGTATCGCAAATGTACGTATTTACTATGCTATTATCGATTGCAGTAAATAAATAAGTTACCTGGAACACATGAATAACTTGCGCTCTACGTCATATACGAAGGTCGTGAACGTGCTATAGGGAAACTTTTTTAACCACAGTGTGAGACCCACGGGATTGCCCCTAGTGCTTTCCCAAAGTAGAGTATAGGTACTCTAAATTGTTCACCACTTTTTCTAAACACAGCTATCTAACATAGCCATTTTGATGACGTCAGGGCGGCGCCATTGACGCTTTGGATGCGGTGCAACCATCTTGTGTCCAATGTGGCTGCAATTTTCGTTCACGGGATCTTGTCTAGTGTAACGCCCACGGAACGGCTTTACGCTCCTTCATAGTAGAGTACAAAGTACTCTAAATCATTAACCACTTTTTCTAAACAGACAGTATTAATCACATGGCAATTAATCGGCAACAACGAGATAACAATGCCTCTGGAACTTCTTTAGAATTTATGTCTCACTCACCACAAAATCTGCGTTAACATTAACATTACATTCGTGTAAAAGTCACATAACATGAACGTTAGATCCTGAACTTTGCACTCCGTCATGCTTATGCTTCTACATGCCCCGCCGCGGTGGTCTAGTGGCTGAGACACTCGGCTGCTGACCCGCAGGGCGCGGGTTCGAATCCCGGCTGCGGCGGCTGCATTTCAGACGGAGGCGGAGATGTTGTAGGCCCGTGTGCTCAGATTTGGGTGCACGTTAAAGAACCCCAGGTGGTCTAAATTTCCGGAGCCCCCCACTACGGCGTCTCTCATAAGCAAGTGGTGGTTTTGGGACGTTAAACCCCACATATCAATCAATCATGCTTCTACATAGGGGGTTTAGTGACGTCACTGCAAGCCACCTATAGCCATTTTCATCGACACACTAAGTGTTTACCGCTGGAGGCTCATCTCTTTCTTCGGCGTATGTATGATTCGAAGTAAAACCAACACTACAATAGTCGCTCCTGCTACTGTCGCCAGTAACAGTGGTACACTAAGCTAACGTTATGTGAAAGGCATTGACCCAAACTACTGGCACGGCATCTGCTTCACCGAGAGCCGAGGAGGGACAATGAGAACAGTGTCATGAAAACGGTAGCCACTATATATACATAATACGGTGGCACAAATCTTGTCGAGAATGATACTGCGCCGAACTAGGATCAACGTGAGTGCTAGCACGAGCTCAGTGTTTATTAGGGAACAACATTGCGTTTCGGACATTGAGGACGGCGTATAGAAAACAGAGTAAAAAAAAGAAAAAAAGAAAGTCGCTACCATCGTTGCATTAAAGGATACAACAGATACGTACGCGTACCTTAATTGAAGACTCCGCCAATATACGGATATGTCATTTTGTTCTATCACATTAGCTATTTCGTACGCAGGCGATACGGGGGCGGGGCGCCATCGTCATTACCGTTGCGGACGCGTTAGTACGTTCGTATACTCAGTCGTTTTTGCTTATTGTATTGGTTAACAATATTTGAGGTATATTATTGGGCTTTTTTCAACAAGAAAAAATTTCAACAAGATTTTCAACAAGATTTTTTCCGGGGTCCAGCAAGACTGCAGTGATGTAATTCCGTCACAGAAATGACTTCAGAAAAAATACGCACGACTAGAAGATCAAGAAAAAAAAAAGTTCCCCAATGTGATTCGGGTCCATGACCCCTGGGTCCACAATAACATATGCCGGGCACGCGATCTGCTTCGCCACGGTCACATACTTTGTATGTCTTAAAAAAATACGCCATTCATACCTACCACTGTCTCTCACAGCGTTCTCGGTACAGTGTAGTAATGTATCATGAACGTGGTACCCGCCATTAGTTCCTTCAACGCATCGACTCTAACCGCCCGTCCGATTCGGTGCATTTCCTATAGGAGAAGTGCAATTTTGTGAACGCCTTAACACACCCTTAGGTGGCGATCTTACTCCAGGTAGTCACCATACCAGAGGCGTCGGTGTCGCTCATGGCATATCCATACAAACAGCTCTGCAACGCCAGCTGGCTTTGTCTGGCTTTAATTCCGCGTTCCCCACGTAACATCGCCCCACGAACACTCACCGCCGGCCAAGTGGAAGAGGAGACGTGCGTTGCGTTTTCCTCTTGTCGGGCAGTGGTGTTTCGCTCCAACATGCAGCGAGTATGTGAGCTTGACCCAAGATGATTGAGTTGTTTGGTATGTAGAATTTAACGTCTCAAAACCACCATATGAGTATGAGAGACGGCGTAGTGGAGGGCTCCGGAAATTTTGACCAGCTGGGATTTCTTTAACGTGCACCCAAATCTGAGCACACGGGCCTACAGCATTTCCGCCTTCATCGGAAATGCAGCCGCCGCAGCCGGGATTCTATCCCGCGACCTGCGGGTCAGCAGCCAAGTACCTTAGCCACTAGACCACCGCGGCGGTGCATCGCTTGACTTAACTTTGACGTCCAATCATCATCATCATCATCATCATCAGCCTGTCTACGTCCACTGCAGGACAAAGGCCTCTCCCATGTTCCGCCAGTTAACCCGGTCCTGTGCTTGCTGTTGCCAATTTATACCCGCAAACTTCTTAATCTCATCTGCCCACCTAACCTTCTGTCTCCCCCTACCCCGCTTCCCTTCTCTGGGAATCCAGTTGGTGACCCTTAATGACCAGCGGTTATCCTGTCTACGTGCTACATGCCCGGCCCATGTCTATTTCCTCTTCTTTATTGCAGCTATGATATCCTTAACTCCCGTTTGTCCCCTAATCCACTCTGCTCTCTTCTTGTCTCTTAAGGTTACACCTACCATTTTTCTTTCCATTGCTCGCTGCGTCGTCCTCAATTTAAGTTGAACCCTATTTGTGAGTCTCCAGGTTTCTGCTCCGTAGCTAAGTACCGGCAAGATACAGCTGTTATATTCCTTCCTCTTGAGGGACAGTGGCAATCTACTTGTCATAATTTGAGAGTGCCTGCCGAATGTGCTCCACCCCATTGTTATTCTTCTAGTTACTTCAATCTCGTGGTTAGGCTCTGCGGTTATTACCTGCCCTAAATAGACATAGTCTTTTACAACTTCAAGTGCACTATTACCTATCGCAAAGCGCTGCTCCTTTCCGAGGTTGTTGTACATTACTTTCGTTTTCTGCAGATTAATTTTAAGACCCACCTTTCTGCTCTCCTTGTCTAACTCCGTAATCATGAGTTGCAATTCGTCCCCTGAGTTACTCAGCAATGCAATGTCATCGGCGAAGCGCAGGTTACTGAGGTACTCTCCATTAACTCTTATCCCTAACTGTTCCCATTCTAGGCTTCTGAAAACGTCCTGTAAGCACGCAGTGAATAGCATTGGGGAGATTGTGTCCCCCTGCCTTACACCCTTCTTTATTGGTATTCTGTTGCTTTTTTTATGAAGCACTATGGTAGCAGTTGATCCCCTGTAGATTTCTTCCAGAATGTTTATATATATTTCATCTACGCCCTGATTCCGCAGTGTCTGCATGACGGCTGATATTTCTACTGAATCAAACGCCTTCTCGTAATCTATGAAGGCTATGTATAGTGGTTGGTTATACTCTGAGCATTTCTCTATTACCTGATTGATAGTATGAATGTGGTCAATTGTTGAGTAGCCTGTTCTAAATCCTGCTTGTTCCTTTGGTTGATTGAATTCTAATGTTTTCTTTACTCTGCTAGCAATTACCTTTGTAAATAGCTTGTATACTACAGAGAGCAAGCTGATCGGCCTGTAATTCTTCAAGTCCTTGTCATCTCCTTTCTTATGTATTAAGATGATGTTAGCGTTCTTCCAAGACTCTGGTACTTTTCCCGTCAGGAGACACCTCGTAAATAGAGTGGCTAGTTTTTCTAACACAATCTGTCCTCCATCTTTCAGCAGATCTGATGTTACTTGATCCTCACCAGCAGCTTTGCCTCTGTGCATGCTCTCCAAAGCTTTTCTGACTTCTTCTATCATTACCGGTGGGGTGTCGTCTGGGTTACTGCTAGTTCTTGTAGTATTAAGGTCGTGGTTGTCTCGGCTACTGTACAGATCTCTGTAAAACTCCTCCGCTATTTTAACTATCCTATCCATATTGGTAGTTAATTTGCCTTCTTTGTCCCTTAGTGCATACATCCGCCTTTTGCCTATCCCAAGTTTCCTCTTCACTGCTTTGACGCTTCCTCCGTTTTTCAGAGCGTGCTCAATTCTCTCCATGGTATACCTTCTTACATCGCATACTTTACGTCTATTAATCAGCTTCGAAAGCTCTTCCAGTTCTATTTTGTCTGTTGTACTTGACACTTTCATGATTTGACGCTTCTTAATTAGGTTCTTAGTTTCCTGGGAAAGCTTGCCGGTGTCCTGTCTAGCTACCCTGCCTCCAACTTCCACTGCACACTCCGTGATGATACTCGTCAGATTATCATTCATTGTATCTACGCTAAGGTTGGTTTCCTCGCTAAAAGCAGAGTACCTGTTCTGCAGTGACACTCTGAATTCCTGTACTTTCCCTCTCAGTGCTAGCTCATTGATTTGCTTCTTGCGTATCAGTTTCTGTCGTTCCTTCTTCAAGTCTAGGCGGATTCGAGCCCGTACCATTCTATGGTCACTGCATCTTACCTTGCCAACCACTTCCACATCCTGCACGACTCCTGGGTGTGCAGTCATTATAAAGTCTATTTCGTTCTTATTTACGCCATTAGGGCTCCTCCATGTCCACTTGCGGTTTTCTCGTTTTCGGTAGAAGGTATTCGAAATACGCAGATTATTGCGTTCTGCGAATTCTACTAGTAGCTCTCCTCTGGCGTTTCTAGTGCCGATGCCATAATCTCCTACTGCCTGGTCTCCAGCCTGCTTCTTCCCTACCTTTGCATTAAAGTCGCCCATTACTATAGTATACTGTGTTTTCACCTTACTCATTGCTGATTCCACGTCTTCATAGAAGCTTTCAACTGAAGCGTCGTCATGGCTGGATGTAGGCGTGTAAGCCTGTACTACCTTCATTTTGTATCTTTTATTCAGTTTAATTACAATGCCTACCACCCTTTCATTAATGCTATAGTAATCCTCTATGTTGCCAGCTATGTTTCTGTGAATTAGGAACCCTACTCCCAGTTCTCTTCTGTCTGCCAAGCCCCGATAGCAAATGACGTGCCCATTCTGTAGCACAGTATAGGCCTCATCTGTCCTCCTAACCTCACTCAGCCCTATTATATCCCATTTAATGCCTTCTAGCTCCTCGAATAATACAGCTAAACTTCCCTCACTAGATAACGTTCTAACATTAAACGTTGCTAAGTTCAAGTTCCAATGGTGGCCTGTCCGTATCCAGAGATTCCTAGCACCCTCTGCTGCTTTGCAGATCTGACCGCCGCCGTGGTCAGTTGCTCCGCAGCTGGTGGGGACTGAGGGCCGTGAGTTAATTGACGAATGCCTACGGGAGGGGGTGGCCAGATACTGCACCAGGGTGGGCAATCCTTCTCTGGTGAGATCATCGGTGCGTACCGGCTTTAAGCCGGTACGATCAGACAGTAGTGGGAATGCTCCATGCATGTCTTCCTTATTGCTGTTCAGCAGCGTTGGCGGCCACCCACCACGGAGCCCAACGTGGGGACGCTACAAGGTTACAAATGCTGAAACCTGCAGACACCAGCCGTACAACGCCACTATAACCCAATGCGCCTAGACCAAGGTAGGCTATTTGCACAGGATTAACCCTAGCCGCCAGGAAGTTTGGAAGTAAACGGAAGAGAGTAGAAGACAGGACAGATAAATAGTAAGAGATAAAGACGAAGATGTAGGGAGAGAGAGATAGGAAAAGGCGACTGCCGATTCCCCTGGGTGGGTCAGCTCAGGGGTGCCGTCTACGTGAAGCCGGGGCCAAAGGGGTGTGTTGCCTCTGCCGGGGGGCCTTAACGGTCAAATCACCCAGCGTCGGCTCAACCCCCCGGATCCCCTTTTCCTCGGACACGGCAAAGCCACGCACGGCTAGGCGTGGGAGGGAGTCGAAACTCCCCCGTTAGCTCGGGATCGTGGTGTCGCTACACACCAAACGCCTACTTGCGCAGGCGCCCCTGCGGTTGACGTCCAATCAGTCAAGCTCTTCTGGCTGTCACATCGTTTCCTCTGGTTTCGCTCTCACTCTTAAGTACTAGAGCTACCGCAAGCGTCTATGACCACAAAGGCTTGCTTAATGTTTAATGATGGGCGTTAGTCGTCGGAATGGAGATGTATGACTTAGCGTAAACGTGGAAGCATTATAGGCTGTGCTATAGTTGTCAAACATTAATGCACATTGAGAAAGCTCTTTTATGTCACTGTACAATAAATATCTAACTACTTCTGTAAGAACACATTTTGCTTTCTTGTTTTACCCCCGCCGTGGTGGTCTAGTGGCTAAGGTACTCGGCTGCTGTCCCACAGGTCGCGGGATCGAATCCCGGCTGCGGCGGCTGCATTTCCGATGGAGGCGGAAATGCTGTAGGCCCGTGTGCTCAGATTTGGCTGCACATTAACGAAACCACTGGTGGTCGAAATTTCCGTAGCCCTCCACTACGGCGTTCCTCATAATCACATGGTGGTTTTGGGACGTTAAACCCGACATACCAATGTGCTATCTCCTCCCCGTAATTTAGCCATGGCATTACTTCTTGCTTTACCAGAGTGTGATTTTGGGCGAGTCGATGCATAGCTTAATGAAATTATGGTGGCGCAACAGATAATACCAAGGAAAAAAAGAAGACAGCATAGAGCACCAGATTTTAAAATATATATATTGGAAGCATATATATTCGGGTGATGCGAGGAAAATGAACGAGTTGAAAAGTGTGGCGCTCTGTCCTGTCTCCTTCTTTTTTCCTTGCTATAGTATCTGTTGGGCCACCATCATTTTATTAGGCTTCTTGGTTACCCGGCGGTGGCGCATGGTCGCAGAGGAGATGTCTCTGTGTGGCTCGCGCCTTCTTGCAGAGTTGGCATATATCTGTGGAGTACACCACCGTGCTTTATTCAGACCAAGATGCAATGCCGACCAACATCAGCTGCAAAATCATGAGCCGAGAGCCAGGCCACCAAAGAGACGTGGTCCAGCAAGTGCTTGACATCCTGGAACGCCAGCGGCCGAAAGCGGCGCCCCCGCGGTCTTGACGCGAGTAGGTTTCTGCTCCGGGACGTTCGAGCAAGCTAGAGTCTTGCTTTGTTCTCCTACCCCTTTCCCGTTTACGCCGGATCAACAATGAAGTTGTTCCACTCTCTACCCGTCATTTATGTCTTCATAAAACTCGTGGACAGTGTCAGCACTAGGCGAGTTGAGCCTGTCCTGTCTTTTAGATGGCTCATGTACACATTTTTGGTCCAGTTGTTTCTGTGCCATGAGTGATGCCGTAAGCTCTGGAAAGCCAGGAAAGTCGAATACGATACGACATTTGTCATTCGCGTACAGTGTAGCCCGCTCACGTACTCATACCGTTATCGTGACGGCGACAGTATACAGCGCATGTTCTGACGTCTTACAAGTGCTGTCTTTCTAGCGATATGGCATTGTTATGGCTTACACGATGTTCGCCTCGTCATAATATTATTATTTTTATTTGCTTACTACTGTTTTGTACTAGGTCAGAATAAATGCAACAGATCAAGTTAAGCGTTCCGCTCGCTTCCTCAAATGGAGGCTGGAATTACTGGAGCTAAAAGCAATGGTGCGAAGACGGGTATGGAGGTAGAGGGGTGACAGTGACACGGGTTTTTAAATACAAATCGCCTCGTTTTAGGGAGAAGAAAAATGAACCGAGAGAAACGGGCCTTGAGAAGACATTTCCCCGGAGGTGTCGCGGTAGACGTGAAAAATGCATCTCGACGCGAGAGGAAGCGGCATTCAAGAAAACGTCGTATCTCCCTGAACGCTTGTCTTTAAAACTAGAAGAAAAAAAGGCACATCATTCTCTCACTTTTTCTGTAAAGTGAGAGAAAAAAAAATAAAGCGTCGTTTTGTACGCTCTTAAACAGCCCATGCTTGCATTCTTTGTTACCCCTGCAGGCTCTTCATTCATTTTATTTATTTCAAGCATTTCTGCGTATAGCGAGCAAGCCGATTTACATTTGGATGCGTATAGACTGTAACCTACTTTCTGGCTTTCTGTGTTGTAATTTCCTATCTCTTTCTGCCCGTCGTTTCGCTTTGTTCTTTTCTTTCCTTCTTTCCTGTTCGTGGAATACAAGCTGTGCTCATGTATAGGAGGCAGACTCACGCGCTTTCTTTTAAAAGTATTTCATTTATTATGCAGCGTCGTTTTTCACATACGTAAATCTCTCGAATTTTTTTTCACGTACATAATTTCTTCGAGTTTGGTGCCTATGTGAAAGCGAGTGTGATATCTCCAAAGGGTACTTACTCAAGTCGCAATTGTTTGTAAGTATAAGAATAAAAATAAAAGCCTGTTTCACGCCCGTGAAATACGAGCAAACAATACAGCAGGCGAGCAAGCTCCATTGCCTACAGCGAACACGGATTCAGCTCTTTCTTCGTCTTCTTCTACTTCCTTCTTTCTTCCATATTTCACTCTTTCGTGCTTTTTTCCTCCTCACCCTAACATATGTCATCATCTCCCTCACTTCTCTTTGCCATGCTCATCATAAATTATGCTTTAGAAGGCTTTATAATTTTATAATTCGAATTAAAAAAACGGAGAGGGTCATATTCTTCCAGTTTGTTTTAAATTGAATGATAAAATGTTTCATCATCACCTTCGTCTTTTAGGCTCCTTTGGCTTTGAGTGGCCTGGAGTCATTTTGTCTCGAGTTGACAATCATAAAATGTCCACCAGTCTCACTTTACTACCTAGACCTAATTAGGCCCACCAATTCAAGTAGGATAACGAAGTTTACAGCAGGCCGTACTTTCATTTGAAACGGTACCAAAACACGGCAATAAACGAAAGCACAATTGCGTTTGAAGCCACAAGCACGAAGACAAAGTGAATTTGCGCCTTCGAAC